>JBAMCG010000074.1:4435000-4756630 GCA_037075325.1 Drosophila mayaguana
TATACAGAATTATATTGGAATTCCCGTTCAATTTCGGTCAGAAAAAGCCTTTGAACAGAAAATTAATAAGTGCGAGTCACAGCCACAGCTCGTGCAATTGGTATTTTTTGGTTGGCTTTGGTTTGTCCAACTCAAATATAATTAAAATATCTCGTTATTATTATTATTATTTTTTTTTTTTTGTGAGCTGCAACGACAAAGTCGCCGACAACCCGTGGCGTATATTTCCGTAGTCACGCCACGCCCACGCTGTAGTCGGACTCCCGGACTGTTGTCAACTTTTTGTGTCACGCTTTTCGCCTTTTGTGAGTTTCCCCCGTTGTTTTTGTTGTTGTTGTTGTCTGTGCGGTAAAGGAAGTTGTAGGATTTTTCCGCTGTCAACATAATTCGTTTTCATATTTTCCGTTTAGAATTTGTTCAGAAGTTAAGCGAGCAGGACACGGGACACAGGAGGTGGGACGTGGAACGCAGAACGCGCTCGCCTGGCAAAGGATGTGCCGTATTTAGCAGAGCATTGCACGAGCTGCCGCCTCTTCTTATTGTTCGTCTTTTTGTTGTTTTTCATAAATTTTTTTTTTTTTTTTTTTTAATTTCTTGTCTCAGATATCCGCCCTGCCACACAATTTCCATGAACTTAAACTGGCCGCCTGCTGGTGCGGATCACCATGAAGGAGAATGTGACGCATATGGCAACGCCAGCAGCAGGAGGCATTATCATTAAAAGTTGGCAGTGGCAACAGCTGCACAGCATCGATTGTCAGCACCAAATAGAATACACACACACACACTCCCACACAATTTATTTGCGGCATTAACAGACAGTCAAGTGGCAAAAGAAAAGCAGCTGAAAAGCTCTACGCATATTTGCCACATTAATTGCACGCTGCGTGTGTGTGTGTGCGCGCTTGTGTGTGTGGTTGCCTTTCCTACAATATAAGCTGCTTTCAAATGGTCTTACAAACAAGCGGAATTCTTTTTTTTCTATAATTTAAATTCGCCTTAAACACATAAAAAAGGTTACACAGCTGCTGTTCCTTGAGCGAGGGCGTTCTGAAAAGCCTTTTCGCTATTTGGTTTTGCATCGTTCTTTGTGTAACGTCTTGTGCAAAACTTAGATAATAAATATAATTTTCTATGGTGGAAATTTAAATATAAACTTTAGGTAATGGCATCAAAATCGATTTGATCGATATTAACTTTTTTTATTAGTATTGTAATATCACAAAAAGGAAAACTTTGAAGCAATTACTGAAGTGATCCTTAGTTAGAATTTGTTTTCTCTTACTCTAATTACATATTCATCTAGTTAATTATCTTTACCTCTCTCTCTCCTTCTGCCACAACTCTTTCTTTTTTCTTTCCTTCTCTCTTCCTTTTTCTCTCCCTCTTTTATTTGTCTTTGTCTCCTTCTTTACTTATCTCTTTTTCTCATTCTTCTGCCACAACTCTTTCTTTTTCTTTCTTTCTCTCTCTTCCCATCTCTGTTTTTCTATCTCTCTTTTATTTGTCTTTGTCTCTGTCTTTACCCATCTCTCTTTCTCATTCTCTCTCTCTTTCTTGCTCCCTATCTCCATCTCTCTCTCCCTCTCTGTATGGCTCACCTCTATCTATTTTCTTTCTCCTTCTCTATTTTTTCTCCCTTTTTCTCCCTTTCTTTTCCTTCTATCTCTATAAGTCATTCCGTTTGCTCGACTTTCAGTAAATGTTTCTTCTCTGCTTCTCTCAAATTTAAATACAAAAACATTTTCGAGCAACATCCTGCGAGCCTCTTGTTGTTTAGCTGCTCCACTTTGCCATATTTTATGTACTTCCATAAATGTCATATATTATTGCCTCTACCTTAATCTATAGCAAATGCAATTTGCCTGCTTCGCAGCACAAAACAAAGTAATGCTCCCCCAATTTTTCTTGCCAACCCTCGACAATTTTTTAAATAATTCTCCACATGTGTTTTATATGTTTTTTTAAGAAGCTCGCCAGACAATGGCTGCCAGCAGGTGTGCCTGTGCGTGTGTGTGTGAGTATCTGTGGGGGCTGAAGAGGGGGCTATTCCTAGCCCAAAGGCCATAACAAACCGCGACAAAAAGTTGTTCGCGAATGAATGAAATAAAAACCCATCAAATGGGCGCTGAGTTATACAATGTTTCTCTTTGTCCAAAGTGTGACCAGATTACTTAAATAAAGGCCGTTTATATTTATCTATATATATATATGTATGTACATATTAAAAATTAAATATTTGCCAGGCCGTCCTACCGGACAGATGTCGAACAATGCTGACCAATTGCAGTCATAAAATTTGCAAACAGCTGCTGACCCGCACAGTTGGCAGCCCGCTTCCCCTGCGTACCACGCCCACTTTATATGGTGGCTATTAAAAAGCCAGTCGTTACATTCGACGGCTGCACAAGTTTATGGCGGTTCCCTGGCTCTCTGTCCGTCTATCTGTCTGTCCGTCTGTCTGTCAAGCTGTCCGCCGCGTATTTGCAGAACTTTGCCTGCGCTTAATTAAGCAATTTGAAGTGTGGCAATGGCGCGGTGGGGCGGAGGGGAGGGGGAGGAGGACCAGCAGGAGGAGGAAATGCTGCGACTGTGACTGTGGCTGAGTTGCCTGGCTGTGGCTATAGAAAAAGTAGCACAAACCGCTAATTGAAATTGCAGTTATGGCCGGCATGCCCGTTGCCTTGGCTTGGTCATCTAATTGAAATAGTCCTTAACTAGTTTATAGTTATTTACTTCAACCACGCCCCCAGACCCTCACACGAACCCTCGAGCTGCTGCCCCACCTCCCTGCTTTACAAACTTTGTCCAAAGTGCTCAGCACTTGCTGTGCTATCCGTCCGTCTGCCCACGATTTCCAACGTAGTGCTTAACTGCTCTCGTCATTTTCTTGGAATCGTATTGGAGATTTCTCCCAGTCCTTCCGACCTGTCCCTTCCACATGGCCAATGTAGCATTATTTGCTTGAGCCGCTTAACGATTTATGCTTCTTCAACCTATTCTTCTGCTTCTGCTTCTTCTTCCTCTTTGAGTCCTTTTCTATTTCTACGATTTCTGTGCTCTTACTTTTCAAATTGACGTAATTAGGCGCATTTTGTATGGTCGCCCACTGCTAAGCAGTTCATTTGTGCCGTGATAGAAGCCAGCAGGAGGAAAAGCTCGACAACAATGCTGAGCATATTTATATATCCAATGTGGCTGAAGATTGAAGATGATGGGCAAATAACATAAATGCAAGGCAATTAAAAAGCATATCTAAGATTTAGCACGAAATGATTAAAGTGCTTGCCGCATGAATGACTAAGCAGGCTGGGCAGGATGCGAGTGTCAAGGGACTCAAGAGATGTTTCATTTGACTGACTGAATTAACTCGTTTTTGAAGCTTCCTAAGGATTCCAGGTAGACAATAATATATAAAATTGTGCTATGGTGTTATAAAAGGCGCGAGTGCAAACAGCTGGGAGCTTGATGAAAGAAAGGATGTGAAAGTGGAAGATGTTCTAGGTGTTCTAGGTATGTATTTAGAATGCTGAATCATAATAAACTACATTTTCGCAAGTCAACTGGCTACAAATATATTTAGTTTGCTCAGCAAGTTATTAATACAAGGATTACATTTTGGGCTAAATTGGAAGCACGACTGCGACTTGGAGACAAATTGATTTTGTTTTATTAAGAATGTTGTTTGTCAACATGAAACGGAAAACTGAAAAGCGAGAGCCGAAAATGCTCAGCATTTTATTTGCATACATCAAAAGTAAACATTTGTACGTGTCTCTGTGATTATTCGTTGTGTTTCCTGGAAATGTCATGCAAACACAAATTGTTTTGCTTTTGTCGCTTGTGTTGTGTGTGTTGCTTTCATGTCATGTTATCAATAGATAAAAGCAGATGTTTTCGTTGCTTTCCTTTTCATTCTCTTTTTGTCTTTTCAGATAAATATGAAACGGAACTGCTTTCTAATTGGGCTGATTAACTGTTGCAGAGTCAGTCAACTGTAATTGCTTGATAGATCGATGCGTGCGCATTTGCAGGCACTGTGTAAATTTATGCAATCGCCCACCCATTCATTTCAGCCGGCTCAGACCCAGACCCAGGCACAGCTGTAGGTGTTGACAGTGCCAATTTTCGCGCTGATGAATGTGACCGAGTGTGTGGCTGATGCGGATGATGAATTTCTGGTTAAACTATTTGCCCCACCAGAGCCTCCGGGCACCCAAAGGCCCCACAGTCCAATCGGCCCCTTTAGCCGCTGTTGTCCATGTCGTTTTGTGTACAATTTAATTTCATGGCGATTTGTTGAGCGAGGACAGCCAGCCCGTCAGCCAACTGCCACTCATATATCACTCGCATTCACATCCGCACTCGCAATTCGCATTCGCATTCACATTCGCATTCGCATTCGCATTCGCACTCGCATCCGCAGTGTCAACGCTTTTGACAGAGAGCTGGCGCACAAATAGCATGCAGAAATTCGCTGGGCGTAGTGTCATAGGGTTGTCGCTTAAGCTTAAACAGCCTTTGAGCTTTGGGCATGTGTGCGAGTGTGTTAGTGTGTGTGTGTGTGTGTGTGGAAGGATCATGTTGTGGGTGGCAGCCAGTGTTGCCATTAAACATGTCACTAGCGTTTCCTTTCTGGTGGTTTATGCCTCACCCAACCCACAACCGCAATATTTCTGTTCGTTTTACGTGAAAGCCCGCAACAATGCTCTGCATGTGTGTGCATGTGTGTGCATGTGTGTGCGTGTGTGTGCGTGTCAGTGCTGAAAGCTGATGGGCCTTGAAATAAGTTGCATTGTGGATAAAAGAAGGCTAAAACGGGCTATAAAGCCGAAAAAAGCTAAAACCAGCTAAAAAGGCCTAAATGTGAAAATTGCGAACTAAGTGGAAAATGGAAGCAAAAATACAAAAAGTAGCAAATATATCTTACAAATTAAGTGCATTTTTTATCATCATAATAATACTATATTAATATATATATATATATATATATATATATATATATTAATTATAATATTCTGTTTCTTCTGAGTATTTCTTTGAAGTATTTTCTGTAGCCATTTCCTCTAAGTGTGTCCTCTAAGTATTTTCTCATTTCGTCTAACTATATCCTGAAAGTATAGTTTGCTCCAAATATTTCCTTTATGAATTTCCTTTAAGTTCTTCTTCTAAGTATTTCTTCCAAGTATTTCTTCTAAGTGTTTCCTCTAAGTGTTTCCTCTAAGTCTTTCCTCTATGTTTAATGCTTGGCTGATCGATCATTATATATTTGAACTCACTTTACTTCACTTTACTGCACTGCACGAGTGACCCCCACCAGGCCTGGGACGACTGAAGAAATTCTGTAGCTGCTGCCCTTTATATAGGGCGACACTCACTCAGAATCCGAGCTGCTCTCAAACACTGAGCCCGGTGCCAGGTAGAGGCCGTTGCAGTTGAGCTTTAAGTGACCAATGGGAATGCTCTCTGCTACTGCAAGCACTCTGGCTTCGATTTACTTAAATATAAATGCCGAATGAATACTGCTGCATACATACAGACAATTTGAATGATCTTCTCCTCCAGAATACATATGATGATAATCATATGTAAGATTAATATGCCAGCAAGCTTGATTGATATGGCATAGGTTATGTACATAAATATATCTAATTATTAGATAGCATAGACGGCAGTTTCTTTCTTCTACAGTTACCTTAAGGTCTGGGGCTGCTGCATAGTCTGCCTCAATTTCTAGCTATTCTATCCCATACACATTTTCAATGGATTTATTGTCAATGGTCTAGACCACCTTCAAATAGGCTAGATCTGGCCTGAAATGGACTAAACTGGCAGCACTGCTGCGTGTGTCTGTGTGTGTGTGTGCATTTTGAGTGATTATGTCGATATCATTGATGTTGATTTATGATGATGACATGTGAGTGTTGGCGCTGTAAGAAAATTGGCGTGACAAATGGCCAGAATTAAAGGGCGAGAGAGAGAGAGAAAAAGAGACAGACAGCCAGCAGGGCAGGTGGAGAGAGATAGGCAAAAAATATATAGAGAATAAGCAGCATTTACATACGCATAAGCGTAGTGTAAATAATTCGTAGACATCAAAATATGACATTAAGTTATGGCATAGCTAAATCAAGCATTTAACAAATACATGAATTATGATAAACAATAACATAAGTGGTATAAAGAGTAAACAACAATGGACAATAATTATCATAATCTATGAGGGAAGCATAACATCATTAATAAGGTCAATGCGATGGATTAGAATAAATACACAATAAACAAATCCTGAGCAGATTTGGCGCTTAAATATGAGGGACTAGTATAGATTCTACACAGAATATATATATAGGATTGTAAAAAATATATAAATCATCTGACACCATTATTATAGCTATATATAGCTATATACATAGCTGTAAATAGTATATAAATACATTAATCATCTGACACCATTATATATAGCTATATTCTTAAAGAAAAGTCCAACACCTCTGAGATAAAAAAGTATAGCTCATACCAGGCGGTAAACTGGGCGCATCTTGAGGTAGTTTGGCGAGAGTTCGGTTTGGCTGCGCGACTTTGACGTGAGTCGCCTTTGTGTTTAAGCGCCTCGTGGGCTTAACTATGAAATCAGGTTAAAAATGGGCAATTTGAATAAGTGGAAAATTAAATGCAAAATTAAATTAAATGATGAAAATAATATTAAAATGCAAATAACAAAGGAGCAGCTGTTAAAGGCCTTAATGCAGGCTTAACTGCGTTGTCCTGTGATAAGTGCAACCACAACAAGGACACGCCGCCATGCAACCGCGACTGCAGCGGACCACAGGGGCAATTACAGCAGCTGCTGATGCAGATGCTGCTGCTGATGAATCCATGGAATGGATTTCCCAAAAAGCACTAATCCCCACGCTCGGGCGCAAACGAAATGGGTGATTGGTAAAGCTACTTACGATCCTCGACACACATGAGACCATCGGACATGAGCTTGAGACCTGTGGGACAGGCGCAGGAGATGCGCGGACTGCGCTCGTTAATGCGCGGCGCAGGCAGACAGAGATGCGAGCAGTGTCCATTCACCGACTGACAGTGATTAATGCCATCGGGCTGTCGATACGGATGATACACATGGATGACCATGGGATGTTGTAACTGGGAGGATGGGAAGAGAGAAGAGATCGATAAGTAAAGAAGAGGCTCATTTATTGTCATCCATCTGGGGCTTACCATGTGGACAGCTGTGATGGGCTCTACGTCTTCTCCAGTGAATTTGTTGGCCTTGAAGACCGTCTGCTTGTCCCAGTCGGTCCAGTAAATATAGTCCTCGAAGGTGGTGATTGAGAAGGGATGCCGCAGATACTCCGTCGAGTACAAGATCTGTCTGCGCTGTGAGCCATCGTAGTTGGCCGAGGAGATGATATTCAGCTTGCCATCAACCCAGTATATGCGCTTCCTCACCAGATCCAAGGTGATGCCATTGGGCCACTTCACGTCATAGTTGATGATCGTTGTGCGATGGGATCCATCCATGCCGGCGCGCTCGATGCGCGGCGAGGCACCCCAGTCCGACCAGTACATCCAACCCTCAATGGGATCGAGTGCTATAGAGCGAGGTATATCCAGGGCATCCTCAATCAGAACCTTGCCCATGTTTCCATCAAAGTTGGTCAGCTCGATGGTGCACTTGTGGGTGTCTGTGTAGTAGACATGGTTGTAGATCCAGTCGACGGCCAGGCCATCCGAGGTAACCGACGACTTCTTCAGCACGACAGTCTTCTCGTTGCCCTCGTCGATGGGCGCCTTGTAGATGCTCTGCGTGTTGACATCACTCCAGAAGATCATGCCCGTGCGGAACACAAAGTCCAGGGCAGTCGCTGCTTTGGTGTTGTTCACAATGGACGTGATTTCCATGTGATCCAACGCTATCTTGCGTATGTCGTGACGTCGTGCGAGCAGCAGCGAGGCGTGCCCTTCTGTTGCCTTGCAGCGCGTGCGATTGTGTGAATCTCTCATGTAGCCGGCTTCGCATTCGCACTTGAAGCTGCCAATTTCATTGACGCAGATTTGGGAGCACACACCTGGCTGTTCGCACTCGTTGATGTCCACGCAATGATGGCCGTCGCTCGACAGCTTGTAGCCATCGTGGCACTCGCATCGGTAGCCCACTGGCTGATCCACACAGCGGTGCATGCAGCCGCCGTTTCGGGCCTCGCATTCGTTGATGCCGCACTTGTTCGCCGGCTCGTCCTCGCCATCGGGACAATCCTTGCGCCTGTCACAGACCTGCGACAGGGCAATGCACTGGCCGCCTCCACAGTCGAATTGGCTGCTCGCATTGCAGCGCTTCAGTTCAGCCGAAACGCGGCAGTTGCGCTCATCGCTGCCATCGACGCAGTCCCTCTGGCCGTTGCAGGTGAGGTGTCCGGGAATGCAGCTGCGGTCGCCGCACTGGAACTGATCTGGCCGGCAAGTCACGTTCTTGCAGCTGGAGGCGTGCTCATCGTCCCCATCGGGGCAGTCGCGATCGCCGTCGCAGACCCAGTTCTGGTGCAGGCAGGTGATGCGGTCCCTGCACTGGAACTCGTTCTGCTGGCAGGGTGTTATAGTCTGGGAAACAGTGCCGCAGCCCTGCGAGAGCGAGAGAGAGAAAGGAGTGAGCGAGCGATGGAAAGATAAACTACAAGTCAGCGTGGAGTAGACAATGGAATGGCTTGTCTGTTGTGCGTAGCTGGTCTTCAATGCATTTTACAGAGCGCCTGTCAAAGGGGAACTTTACTCGAAGTATGCCATAAAATCCAGCTACTGTTGGGAGTACACACACATACGTACAGATGATGTAATGTACTCTTTGCAAAATGACAGCTGCCATGGCTTTTATAGCTTTTGTTGCATACTTTTAGGGGCGGGAGTTGGCGCCCAAAATTGTTCACATTTTATGCGCATAGTTCTTCATTCCACTATACCCTGTACCTTATGCGAGTGGGTAAGGCAACGAGGTGGAATTACATGTAACTTGATGCAGGGTATCAGCTAGTCGGCCAGCCTCAGTTGCACTACTTTAGTATTGTATTTTGTATTGTCATTTTTTTCTTCTTTTTTTTTGAGCCATTTTAGACATCGTTCGGCTCTCTGCTGCACACACATAAATGTTGACGGCAGCGTCGACGCCAGTGTTGGGAAATGCGCGTGTGTTGCATAATTTATGATTTACTGGCAAGCATATAAAAATGAATATTGTAGCGAGGGCTGCTTTGCAAGTTTGAAACATAAAAACTACTTTCTCAATTGTTGAGCTTGGAGCTGTAACATATCCGCTTTGGTCATTTTCTAAGTATTTCAATGTATTTTAACTAAGCCCTACATATGTCTAATTTCAGCTACTTGTAGTTTTAATATTTTAATTATTTTATATACATTTATATTTTGTGGGGCAGCCCTCATCCTGACATTTTTTTCTGCATTTTTTTAGACTAGTTTTATAGACTGTCAAAACTTACGCGCTCATCGCCGCCATCCTCGCAGTCCTCCTCGCCGTCGCAGACCCACGCCTTGCTGATGCAGCCGCCATTGCTGCAGGTGAATGAGGTGTCTTTGCGGCACTCAACTTTGGGGCAGTCGCTCTCGTCACTACCATCGCCACAGTCGTTGTCCTGATCGCAGACCCAGCGCTTCTGGATACAGCGGCTATTCTTGCACGTGAACTCGTCCGAGCGGCAGGTGGTATCTATGAGTCAATCGAGATATATATTAGTCTGTGTGTGTATTTGTGTGTGTGTGGAGGATTTTGCTGCGTGGACTTATGAGAATGTGTGCTTCTGTTAACATGAATGCTACGGTTAACTACAGTCGAGAGTTAGGCAAACAATAACAAAAAGCAGCGGCAACAAAGGCAACTGAAATATGCGAGACATAACTCAAGAAAACCAACACCATTATAAAAATTGCCAACGCAACGCGTCAGGGGATAAAAACCAAAGAGATTTGTAGCCACATCAACAAGAACAATAACAATAACAACCACTAACCACCAACTACATCTATGTAACAAAAGCATTGCAAAACTAAAGTGTGTAGCTGTCTGTCTCTGCTCTCCTCTGTGTGTGTGTTTGTGTGTAAATATTTGTGCTCTATTGCAAGTGTATTGTTTAGGTAAGTATTACACAATACTTGCAGCAATGTGTATCATACTTATGGGCAACAAGATGAAGTATGTACAAACACACATACACACACACACGCGCAGAGAGAGAGAGAGAGAGAGCACTAAGCACACACTATTACAGCTACAGCTCTAGTTACAGTCTATAAGCAAAGCACAGTTGGGTTTGAAAACATTTCTTTAAGTCTGGCTTACTGCACGTGGCCTCGTCACTGCCATCGCTGCAATCTTTGCTCTGATCGCACATCCACGCGAGAGGAATACACTCGCCCTCGCCGCTCTTACAGGCGAACTCGTCCGGGGAGCACGTTTTGCTCTCTGCAATATACAAATAGATGTTGGGAGAAATATGGGGTTAGTGCTGAGTTTGGTGATGGGATGCAAGAAAACAGATGTCGCGCCCGCATAGAGTTTGATTTCTGTGATTTGTGCAAAGTCTTAAGTAAAGAAGTGTAAAAGAGTAAAGAAGATATTCATAAAGTTGTTTACTGGCAGTAAGGCATTAAGTGAATTAAAACACTTTATATTTATTTATTTATTAATTATTTAATTATATTATAATTCTTTTTATTTATATATATATATGTTTTTTTCTTAATGTTCAATAAAAAAATGAAATATATGCTATTAGATCTATTTTTCATAGTAGAGAAGAATATAAATTCGGAACTTTAAAGACAAAATAAAAAAAAAAAAAAAAAATTTTTCATAATTATTAAAATTATTTTGATAATAATATAATTAATAGGAAGAAAAAAAATATGTAAATTTTTTTAATAAAAGAAAATAAATAATTAAATAAAACATGAATACAAAATATTCAGAAATTAAATTTTAAAATTTAATAATCACTTTATAAACTTGAGTTTTTTTTTACAATACAAGAATTCGTTGGTACATCGAAAACCAAAGAAAACTAGAAGCCTGACAAGTGGACATGCCCGATGGGAGGCATATCTTGCTTCACACACACACACTCCCATCCACACATGAGCAACAAAATAGCTGTAAAAATTGCCTAAAGATAAGCTGGGTAAAATTTTTGCCAGCTCCACCCATAAATGAGGGCGGTAAAAATCAAGTGCCTGATAAACTGCGTTACAGGCCTCTTGTCTTTATGTCGAGTGGCTTCTAACTGTCTGCCTAATGGTGTTGCTCAGTAGAATCTTTGATTGCTGTGGCCATGGCGCTTTAAGAGGCGACGCCTTTAAGTGTGCAACAGACTTCGCGTCTTCCCGTGCTGCCTGGCACAGTAATTAAGTTTATAAGAAGTACTACTGGCAGCAGCGGCAGCAGGAGCAGCAGCAGCGACAGCAGCGACAGCATCAGAAATTGAAGCTGCAGTCCAATTGTGGCTGGCAAATGCCAGCTAAGTAATAAACATAGTTGTCATGCCAACACACACACACGCATGCACACATGCTTACGCTTTTAGAGATATGGGGCAGCGGGAGCTGAAGTTAAGCGAGCGGCATTTTATCTAGGCAGTAATTAAGACATTATCAGCCAACACTCCATAAAGTTAAAACGCACACATGCGTACGCATTAAAGCAATTATCACACACAGCTAAATGCGCACACACTCAGGCCCGCACACACACACATACACACACACACACTCACTCACTCACACGCATGCTGATATAGGCAGCCAGCTTTAGCCTGAAACTTTCATGGAAGTTTTGCCAGACGCACACACACACACACAGCCGCACACAATTGACACACCCACATATAAAAACGCTTGTGTTTAACCCTAAATACGTATTATTTTGCCTTGGTTTTTGCTCTTGTTGCCTGCCGCTAGGCGCGTGAACTGAATGTCCTTTGTTTTGGTGCGGCTACGCTTGATTTTTCTTGATAAGATTATGTAATTCCTGCTGTGTGTGCCACAGACTATAAAGGCTCATAGCACCATGCACACATAGCCATACATATATATATATATTATATAAATATGGTTCAGCTGCCTGCTTACAGTTATTTGTTTTGAGCCAAAAAAAGAAATTTTTTTGCAATGTTTTTTCCATTTTTCCACATTTTCGTTTTTGGATTTTGTTGTTATTGTTATTTTTTTTAGCTTCAACGTCGTTGCAAATAAATTAATTTATTATTATTTTACGCTTTGTTGCCCGATATTATTTTTGCATGCGCAACGTGTCGTATGCGTGATATGACTTAAATTGGTATTTATTGCAGCTAGAGCGTGCGCACGAGTGTGTTTACACATTTTCGTTGTTTTGCCTACAGAATTCAACAGGAGTCGCACATTGCACGTGAAACTGGAGCGTGCTGAAAATTGCTTGGGATATATAGGAAAGCTAATACAGACTTGCATAGCTTTTATTTAAATTCAAGTAGCTTGCCTAATATGTTTCTTTGAGCGCATTAAGTATTAACCGGCGAAATTTGCTTAGCAGCAAGAGGGAGCTAAGTTTCAAATGAAACAATATTCGTTTAGCTCATCAAAGCTTAAAATTAGAATATCTATGGCGTGGAAAAGTTTATGAACTGAAACCAGTTTTAATGCATATGAAAAACTCAATGTTCCTACTTTCTCTAATAGCCATTTAGAAGCGCGGAAATTTGCCAATATTGCGTATACGCAATGTTTTATTAGATATTCTCTTAAGCTTACTAATGGCAGCGTTAAAGTGGTCAGCCAGCTAGAGTCATAGAAGCAGCAACACTGGGCCAAGTCATCGAACTTCAGATGCAGGTGGAAGAGGCTGCTGCAGTCTTGCTGTGGCTTCGCCTGGCATAATCCACAGCAAAATCAATTTGTTGCCTACAATAAATAGCTTGAAAAGCCTAGGCACACGCACATCCACACACACATGCACACACATGCACACACGCACAGTTTCGTATTGTTTTCAATAGCATTTTGCTGTTATCTGCCAAGTCGAGCCTTGGCGCCAGAGCGACTATGCTGGCAATTTTTAATTTTATTTAAAATGCTTTTAGTTTATGTTCGAGTCGTCTAGGTGAAACTTTTCCCATTCTTGCCAGTCGCCGTTCAGGCTCTGCACATCAAAGACATCAAAGCCAATGAAGTTTGATGCCTTTGCTCAGCAGCAGTTAGTTTTCTTCTTTATTATTTCTTTCTCCATTCTTTTCTCGTACACTTTCACAATAAACTAAAATTGCAAGCGCAACATTGTAGTGTTTCTTAGCACAAATCTAATATAAAAAGTCTACTTTTTAATTCTTTATCGAAGCGTTCGTAAATATGAAACGAAGCCACAAAAAGTTGCATTGTGGAAGTGGAAATGAGGCCAAGCGGTTGACAGGGATGAATAAATATTTCATAAGGCTATCAAGGATTCATTATGTCAATACTTGAGTAATAATTATTGCTTCAATTTGCGGAATATGAAATTTTGATTGTAGCTTAGCTACGTTGAGAGTTAGCTCTGAATAGGAAGTTCCCATGAATCCATCAAAGATGATGAGAATAAGCAGGAAAACAGTTTCATGGGCACAATTCATTATAATTTTTTTACCAAATGATCTCAATTCATAAAGTTCTTGGAATTTCGTTGAAAATATTTTGATTATCTATTGCGTATGTCAAGCGGCAACGTGTGTTCCATAGAAAACTGGCACGATAGTCTTTCATTTTCGTACATTTTTATTTTTGGGGCACGTTAAACTTCAATTAACATTCACAACGTTCACAACGATATAAAAAGTAAAAAAAAGCAAATATCGTTGAAAAATACTTTTTCTTCTTCTTTTTTTTTTTGAAGCGTATAAAGGCCATAAAATGTCACACGTGTTCAATGGCGAGTGGAGCATGAGCATGAGAGCAGGGGAACGAGTATCCTGTGAATCCTGTGCATGCTCAATTTCTTTTGAGCCGTGCGCTGCCAGTCAGTTTGGCAGCAAATAAACCACAGGCCGAATTTGCACGAGAATTTCTTAAATATACATGTAAATATATATATAAATATATATACATATATATGTATATGTGTGTATATATGTTTTGATTACCAGTTTTTATTTCAACAGGCTTCGCTGATGAGTTACGAGTGGATAACATCATAAAAATCTCATCATATTTTTTCAATTACAGCGCGAATGCACAAAGGGAATAAAATGCGAATAATAATAATAAAAAAAAATTGTCAAATTTGATGTGGCATAAATAGTTAGCTGAATGAGACACAGGCCATAAACTGCCTCGAAAACTGCGGTGATAACGCCCCAAAAGCATCCTATGATAAATAGGTTTCCAGTTGAGCTGCTTGTTTGACTGGCAAAGATGAGGATTCTGATAGGGATTACGATGAATATATTGAATATATTCTCATCTAACTCCGGCTATCTAAGATTATTTGATGCTCTTCTATGTGAATATCAAATCATCCACTCATTAATATAATTCTTCTAATTGTTGTCGAGTGAAAGTTGTCTCTGAATTTGCATGCATGCATATCTCACCTATTTGCCTATTTGACAGCGCATTTGTTTTTACAGGGTATGCGAGTTAGCTGGGCTTAACATTGTGTTGGGCTTGTTAATGCATAAATACAAATTATTTCCGCTGCTGGCAGCATTTTTGATGCGCACGTCGCGATGTTTTTGCGTAGTCCTTTGACGTTAATTTATGGACAAGTCGGCCCACGTTGTAGGACCCCCCGCCCTCAAGTCGTAAAGTATGAGATACATGGCGGATATACATGCGGGGGACTTGGGGAGCGACGCGGGCAGTGGATATACATGGCATGCATTCAAATAAATATCATGCTTTAAATGCGACTTTATGAGCCTTTAAGTTATGAAACCCATTTGCGAGTGAGAGTGTTTCCTATTTTTTTATGCCTCAGATTGTTTTCTTTTCAGTTTTTTTTCTTTTCTTTTTTTAGTGGGGTAGCGTAAATCCTCCTGGGTTAGTAGGTATGTATGCAAATTTTGCTATAACTTCTGTGCTTACTACACTCTAATTCGTCGGAGCCATCGCGACAGTCGGGGTCCCCATCGCAGATCCAACTGCGCGGCAGGCACTGCTCCCCATTGTGGCATCTGAAGGTGAAGTGGCTGCACACGTTCACTGCACAGTTCGAGCTGAAATTTGAGCAACCCAATCCCAAGACGATAGATAAGAGCATAATACTTACTGCAGAGACCCGGCGCCTCATCCGAACCATCGGCACAGTCGCGCTCACGATCGCAACGCCATTTGTTGGGTATGCACTTGCCGTTGTTGCACCGGAACTGTTCAATGCCGCAAGTGGATTCTGCAAAAGCACAAAAATATATATTGAAAAATCTTTGCTTCCAATATGGCAGCCAGTTCTGCACTGCCTGCGGAGCCATACAATTCACATGAGAGGGAGGGAGAGGGACGAAGAGCGCTGCACACCGGCATAGACCACTTCAATATACTCTTCAATAAATTCATTTTATTTTCTAAAGCTCAAATTATAATGCAGGTGCCTCTGCACAAAGGGCAAACGGCAGACTCGGAGTTTATATAAATTGTATATAATAAATTGTATATAATGTATTGTATATAATATATTAATCTAACATCTAATCAACTTAACCGCTTTTCTATGCCCAGTTTCAGGTCTGCTGCATTTTGAAGCGCAAAGGCTGTCTATATATGTACATATATATAACGTACTTGTACTTGTTCTGTGTCTGCCTTGAGTACCCAGCTTGCCTAGTTACAGGGTATACCAAATACTGATAATGGCCTGCCACTAAAAATATGAGGAATATGGGCGTGGAGAATCAACTTTTTTATGCATCAATAAGTTTCTGTGTCAAAAATAAATGTGATTTTTATGTTGAGGGCTGTGTTGATGCTACAGGCAACAAAAACTTGCCACTTGCTGTGCTTCTCTCTCTCTGTGTGTGTGTGTGTGTGTGTGTGTGTGTGTTTGTGTATGTGTGGGAGGGGCAGTGAGAGTGGGAGTCTTGTTACTTCCTTTACTACTGCCGAGCGTTCTTTGGCTGTTCTTTTGTTTTATGCCACCATGAAAAAATAGTTTCGTTTGCCATTTTATGGTCGTTTTATTTTATGGCTTTGCTCGATTTGCAAACAAAATTTTAAGCTGGGTTTAAAGACAATGCGAATGAAAATTCAGATTTGGAAATCATAGAAATAAACTACACATTTGATGAAATCGAAAGATTTTCTTATTAATATATATAATGTAAATTTTAATTAATTTAGTTTTTACCCAGCACTCGAAGAATTTTCACAAACCAACTTTTACGGTTTCCTTTATGGTTTATGCTGGAGCAGAATTAAGATTAAATGTTATGCCAGACAGCCTCATAAATATACGAGTATAGATGGAAAGTATTTGAGTTGTGTTCACAATTAGAGCGATATAAATCCATTAGCATAACTACAAATGGAACCGAAAACTTTGCCCAAACTACAACAAAGTTCTCATAGGCAACTTATTCTGCTACAGAATTTTCTTAAGAGCTCGGGAGGCGAGCTCTATAATTTAGTCAAGTTGCCATCGGTGAATGCAACAAACAATTTGCTTGACAACTATTTACACAAAATTTCCCCTTTTCCATTCCATTTAATTTATTTTTTAGTTCTCGGAACAACTCAAGACCAGAGCGTGCTGCAGCTCATCTGCATATTGTTGGCTAAAATGTTGCACCTTTTAGCACTGGCTGCACTCAATTTAACGCTAGAGCACAAATGAGTGAATGCGCCCTCGACAGACGTTTGAGAATTTGGCCGAGCTTTAAGTTCAATGATGTCAACCATAGAGGGGAGGCGGGCGAAGTTCTCCTAGCCGTACGCCGCTCCCTTTGGGCCAGGCTCAGGCTGGCAGCCATAAAGTTGTGCGCAACTTTTGTGTGTGTTACTCAGAGACCCCCCACGTCGACCCTTTCCGCAATGCGAAAAATGCGCATCACGTTCTGCGCTTGGGGACTTCGCAACGCTCCTAACGTATTTACCTAGCGGCGGCATTTACCGCCGACATTAAACAAGGTTCGAGTCGGAAGTCAGCCGCAGTCAGTAGCTGGATAGCTTCTCGTCTAGCATTTAATGACCAGGCCCAAGATTGGAGCATGGGACGGGGCATGGGACGAGGCATGGGATGTGGCACGGGAACTTTTAGTTGAGCATTTTCCAAATTAATGAAATTGTCATAATCAAGTCTTTCGGCCGACAAACTCAAAACTCGTTTAAGGCTGCGCTGCGGGATTGAGCTGTGTGTCTGGAAATGCATTTGAGGTACGTGTTTAATAATGTGTTCAATTATTAAGCAGTCCTTGTGAATCATCAATTATTCATTCGAAAAGCGAAAGTTGCGAAAACTATTTTTTTCAGTTGGTTCAATAACTCCTATACATATCTCTATGTTGTGCTTCAGCATTAAATACTACTAAGCAAATATTTTATTAAATTATTGAAGAAATTAAAAAAGAAATATATTAAAATAGATAAAAAGCAATTTATAATTATTAAATAATTACTAAAATAATTTAATAGTAACACATTTTTAAAAATTGCCCAATAATTATTATATTTCTGAAATAATTTAATTTTTAAACTAAAAAAATAAATAAATCAAATAAATAAATACAAAATTTGTATATGTATTTTTTCTGGAATTTATTTTTTTTATGATATGAAAGCGTAGAATATTTATTTAAAAAAATTATTATTATTTTTTATATGTATTTAAATATATTTTTGTTAAATGTAAAATGTATTAATTTGGTTTATGTGGACAATACAAATGTTATTCAGAATGTTTTAGAAATTATATTATTTGATTTACTCGTATTTAAGTATTTTTGCAATTCAATCTTCATTTCTTGAAATTCATTTGAAATCTAAATTTTGTTGTCTGGTGTAGTTGAATTTAAATAGAGTCTGGTGGTGGAAATATGATATTGCATATTAACGAGGGGCTAGACTTTTTGCCAATTTTCGAGCTCTCTTTTCTGCTCTCCCACTCCCGTCCGCTCTCTCTCTCTCTCCTTCCCTCTCTTTCTCTGTCTGTGTTGCTTAAGCTAGCCATAAAATTGTGTTTGCCAATGGCAAAGCCTCTGCCGCTCAATTTCCTAGATTTTTGTTTACATTTTTTCAAGCTCAATTTTCTCTTTATGCGTAATTATTTATTTATGACTTAATAGACTGACAGCTGAGGCCTCTAAATGTCACATACATCTAGCCAAACTGACATTCTGTGTGTGTCATTCAATGCATAAGCAAACAGACATTGGTCTATGCTCCATGCCTCATGCCCCACGGCCATGCCCCAGCCCCTCATTCCACCTGCCATCATCATATATACGCCCACTTTTCGCACATTCTGTTTATATTTCTGGCGTTTCGTTTTGCTTTTAAACAAAGCTCATAAATTTGCGCTCGTTTTTGTTACGCATATTTATTATGTTTCTCGCACGCTCTGAGCTAAAAGCATGCCACCCACACACAAGCACGCACACACACATACACAGCCACGTTTTTGTCGCCTACTACGCCCCACGCGAATCACTGCGGCGCCCAGGTGCAAACTTCATTATTTACAGTCTGACGCGTCGGGTCGACGACAACGTGGATTATGTGCCACTTGGCAGGGCAAAAGGGATGAAGGTGTGGCAGAATTGGGGCTGCATCCTTTTAATTCTAATACAGCTGAGCACTGACAACAGCAACAGCAAGACCAACACCTGCAATAACAATAACAACAGCAACAGCAGGAGCAGCAGCAGCTGCCAGCGCTTTGCATTCTCATGCATTTTATGCAATTCGCTTACGTTCTGGCACTTCGCTGCCCATCTTTTTTATGATAATGAATTGCACTTTGGCACACCTATTAACGGCTCTGAGTGTGTCGCCTTATCACCTAGCTTTGATTTCAGTGCACTGCTCGGCGGGGGTTATCAATGCAATGGCTACAGCTGGCTCAAGGTTGCCCGCTGGCAACGTACTCAAGTCAAATATGTAAAACCTGAAAAAGTTGGCACACACATATAGACTCACACACACACAAGCACACCCACACAGACACACTTGGCAAACTTCTGGCACACTGCAATTTAACTGCCACACCTACCACGCCCCCTTTCAGCGCCTCTCTGGGCGCTCATTTACAGCGCCCGGCTTAAAGCAACACAAAAAGTTATCTTGTCGCACAAAAAGTGTTCACAAGGCAGCAAAAAATCAAAAAATGAAAACTTTTTTCCTTTGCGGTCATCCATCGATTTAGCGCATTAAAACTTTGCCTGAAATTTCCCAATTTCCCATCTTCCCATTTCCCATTTTCCGCTTGCCTTTCAATATTTGGCTTTTGCCAGTGTCTGAGCCACTTTAAGCCGATTGTACTTTGAAAAAGTCCTATATTATATTGTTATCAGTTAATAGATTTCTAAGAATCAAATTAGGGAACAAATACAAAAAAAGTGCAGATAATTCTAGCTAGACTTGAAAATTCGCTATAAGTTTCTATATTATTATGTTAGATCTATAAATAAAACTGTTCAATATAAAATACAAATAATTTTATAAATGAATTGAATTTTATAGAATTACCTTAAGAAAGGGAAATAAATTTTTTACCTTACACATAAAAATATTACAAAATTTAAAAATTTCATTAGGAAAATATGATAAAATATTTAAGAATTTTTAGAGAGCATCAACTCATTAAACTTCATAAATTAAATTATATTTAAGTTTTTATCTAAAGCCGGAATTTATTTTCTTTTGGATCATTTGTCTTTGGGGTCTTTAATTGAGAAATATTTATCCACTGAATTTGAGCTGGGCCCCCCTCCCTCCCACTAATGAAGTTTGTCTGTTATTCATTGTTGTTGTTGTTGGGATGCCGGACAAACATAAATTGAATTGTCCGTTTCATTTAAAAAGCGGAAAAGGGAAGCAAACGTGCACAAATTTCATGTTGTTTCTTCTTGTTCGTACTTTATCAACTTTTGCTTTGCGCATCGCCTTCGCGTCTCAATAAATAAATGAAAAATCTTTGCAAGGGAGTTTTCTTCTTTTTGCCATTGTTTACAATTGTTGCCGTTTGCTGTTGTTGTTGTTGTTGTTACGCACAGCAGGCTGTTTCCTCTATGGCAAAGAGCACTAAAAAGGCTCGTCCTGGCATTCCGTATGTTGTTTATGGCACCTTTTTCGCTTTATTGGAGTTGCGTGCTGCGCTTTGTCTTCTGCTTCAAGTATTTCAATAAAAAAAATGTAGAAAAAATAACGAGATTTTTTTTTGGGTTTGCTGCGGGTTAAGGGACGCACCATAAATCATTTGAAGAGACGCTTGGCGTGAGCTTTGAGAGCAGGCCCTTCTCTCTAATGAGACAAACTTTTTTTACATATGCTCGAATCTCTGCCGTTGTTGTTGCTTTAACTGTTGAATGGCCATAACAAATAGCTGGCAGCGCAAGTCCGTTAAAATTGCATTTTAAATGCCCGGGCAATTTATATGTTAAATAAAAGCGGCCGCCCGGAAGTGGAAAGCTTAAGCAAATTGAATTGAGTTTTGGCAAATTTGGTGGGTGCTGCTGCTCTGCAGCTACTTAGCTATTTAATGCCCGGAAATAATAACTGTGTTTCGGCATATTCCAAAATCTGCTTACGCCATAATTTGGCTGGATGAAATGCTGCATAAGCCGCAGCTCAAGCGCTTTTAAGGTGCTTAGAAATAAGTGTTTGGTAAGACTACTAGATTATTTCCTGTGCTCCACCGGATAAAAAAAAAACACAAAAAAAGAAAATCGTTTAAGAATTTTGACATGGGTTTATGCATATCCTTAAAGCTCCCTTGAGTTGTAAAATATTTGAAATATTTTTCATGAAATATTTTAATGCATACGAGTGCCATTACAAGTGACAAATTTCCCAAGTTATAAAATGTTGCACAATATTTTTATTGAATATTAATTCGAAGAGAAGAGACTTTGAAGCTAGGCCCTTACAGCTGAATGTTTCTCTAGCGAAAACAAAAGCAAGAATCGAGCAAACAGCAATCCTTTGAAATATGCTGATATTTCTATAAATATATATTAGAGAGAGGCGATTCGATAAAAAAGGAAGAAAATACAAGTGGCAAGGAATTTGCCACATTTGCTGACGTTCAACCTTTCGGTGGCAATGGCGGCGGCGGCTCCTGCTCCTGCTGCTGCTGCTTCTGCTGCTGCCGCTTAAAAGTGAGCCATGCATAATTTATGGCTTATAAGGCCAGCGGGAGCCGGAGCCAAGGATATGTGACTGAATTTATCTAACACTGCCAGTCCACGCATAGAATACATGACTATATATATGAGTATATCCACACACACACACACACCCACATATGTATATATATAAAATAAAGCCAGCTTTGAACAGTGCTGTGTGGCTTATCAGCTGTCTTTTACATTTCTTTAGATATGTTTTTTTCTTTTCAACTGCATGAATATTTATGCTAACGATATTGAACGCCCTAGATGTATGCATATATGTATGTAGCCAATATATATATATATATACATATGTATATACATATATTGGCTACTTATAGCACTTGCCTAGAAGCTGCTTAAAAGTCGTGCCACATCGCTTTGCCACAGCGTTGCTTCTTGTCCTTAGCTGTTTACGCGGCGTATGCGCAACGCGGCAAGGGACTGGGTTACTGTACGCTGTTCTTAATGGCCGTTTGTCTATATCTTATTTGTACACATACGCAAAAAGGCAACAAAGAGAACTGATGCTTGACATTATTTTTGTTGCTGCAGCCACGCCCACACGCAGTAATTGACAGTCGGAGTGAAGACGATAACAGTAAATCGAATAGCACTCGAGAACCAGTTTGAGTTAAACTGAGCTCAACCATTGATATTTCGGCCCAATGGCCTTTAGCTTAACGAAATGAGTCGATTTTCTGTTAAGATCTCAGCCAAACTAAGATCTACATAAATATATTTATATATATTTAATAGCGAAAGTTTTGCTGTCTATTCAGGCAAACAAAAAGTTTACTTTCCATGGCCTTTGAGCAGCATCAACTTTGGCCCCTCAGGTGCTTAGCATACGATTATGACATACTTTGCATGATATTTTGTTTAAATTATAAACTCATACCCGTATCAATGGCGATGGCATATGTGTGCTCTTGTACATGCTGTAGTAATCCGCTGATGAGCAGCAGCTGGCAAATCGGGTAGCTGCGTATTAGTCCCATGTTGCCAACTTTGCCAGCTGGTTTGCGCACGGCCTCAGACGTTAAATTGTATTAGATTATAATGTGGCCTAAGTGCGTGTTTGAATTATTCAATTATATTGCTGTTCCTTCTGTTTATTGCCGTTCTGTTGCTTGCTTGTTGTTTGTAATTATTTTAAATCGGTTTCTTTTTATATTGTTCTCTGCTAGACAAAAGTTATGTTAATTGGCGCTGAAAAGTAGGCAATACTTTTTATTTAGCGTAAGAATGTTGGCTGCAGGATTTTTGGTTTTTTAAGAACGCATTTTTACGATGTAATTATTATTGGGATAATTAATTATGGTTTTCTTTTTATTAATTAAAAAATATATATTATTTTTAAATATATAATAGCACTATAATATGCAAATTATTTAATATGCGATAATTATGGAAATTAATTTTTTTAAAGGAATATTTTAATCTGATAATCTATAATTTGTGAATTTAAGTGAGGCCCAAATATATGTATACATACATGAAAAAACAAAATCTATGCAAATTACGTTCTCTGAAAGAGTTCTGTCAAACCTAATTTAGCTGATTAAATTGATATAATTATATATTTTATTCAGTAAATCACTGATCTATTTTATTGGGTTTTTTATCTCAATATTATTTATAATTCGTATTTATCTTTTAGTTAGTTGGCTTTCCCATGAATGGCAATTTAGTTGAATCTATTGATGACATTATAAATAATTGATTTGGCGTTTTAGAATGTTTGTGCTCTCTGTCAAGGGTAAGCCTTTAATATCGTGTTTTTTCTATTTCAATTAATATTTAAATTAAAATATTTGTTGTTTGTTTTTAATGCCACACTTTCGCCTTTCAGCATTAATGCCAGACGCATTTCATTCCGTTTTTACGTTTATTTATTGCACTTTTTGTATGCAAACAAAATTTGCTTTTAATTGTATTTTAATCTTCCGCTGCTGTTGTATGAAGTAAATGTTTTAATTAAGCTGCGGCCCGGTTTTATATTTGTTTAATAATTATCTTTATTTTGATTGTGAATCATTTTTAAGCCGCATTCGCAAAGGATGTGCGTGTGTTTGTTTAATTTTAATTGCACTTGTTACAATTTTTTCTGTTTGCCATTGCCATTGTTGCTGCTGTTGTTGTTGCTGCTGTTGTTAAATATTAAGTATTAAAATGTGACATCAATGCAATACTGCGTCGCCAGCACAAGTGTCAATGGCAATTGTTGAGCACATGCCAGGATATTTGTGTCAAGTTCATGAAATGCCAAACAAACACCCAAAATCAAAATACAAAATATGAGCCCTGTCTGCTAAGAGCAGCTGCTAAGAGAGATCTGAAGCAAGCCAGACAACAAAACGACGCGCAGAAGCGTGAAAAGCCAAATGGAACACGGTAGGCCAAAAAGAAGCCAAAGCTTCCGCTACGCCAAAAAACAAATCGTGTCCACTTGGAGTTGGCGCCAATGCGATGGCAAACGGAACAAACACACACGCACACCAAAGTATTTATTAAAATTATTTTTGTAGTATTGTTTAACTTATTTTGCTAAATATTCATAATATAATTTATATTATTATCACTTGTTTTTCGTTAGGTTTTTATTGGCTCATTCAATTTACTTGAGTTTCGCCTTTTTTGGCTCAGTTCTTGTTGCGCTCCTGTTCAACTGCCTGAATGTTCGTCCTGTTGCACACACACGTCCATTTGAATGGAAAGTTCGTTGCCAACTGAATTTTGAGCACAATGCGGCGTATCTTAAAAATACAAATCTGCCCGCCTAGCAGCCTCCAGCATCCAGCAGCAGCAGGCAGCTCGGTGAGCGCTTCCCGAGTTTGCGCTCAACAAATTTTGATAAGAGCCCAGAGCCAGACACTCAATGCGGAGTCGAACAGCCAGCGAGTGAGCGCAAGAGTGCCCAACTGAGTGCAACTGTGAGTGCTGAGTGAGTTTCTCTGACTGAGTGAATTCTAACGTTGTGAGTCAGGAAATGCTTAGCCATTCGCTTATCAAGCAGTGGCTCACGCTTCGAAGTGCTGTCTATTCCTAATCAGCTGTTATTTGTCAACAAAAACCAAATACAAATACAATGCCTGCTCAGATCTGTACGTAAACCCAACAGATCATAAATCTGATGTCGATTAGTTTTAATGGGGCTTTACAATATGGAAATGAAACTTGCTGTTCCTTGAGCTAATGTGGGAAATATTCATTTTTAATTACATATATACTGTTATATTCATTTTAGTTTTGTTCACTCCAATTGAAGCAAACTTGAATAAAGATAAGCCAATAAAAACAGGTCTAAATCAAGGGTATTCTTTCAGTATAGCTATACACATTTTATGTATACACAGGCTTTGGCTATATTGAGTTCTACTTTAGCTCATGTATTCATATACAGGGTATATACTATTTGTGTTATTCCATTAGTTCAAGTAGTACTTGTACTAGTTTCGCTTATTTTTTGTTGTCCAATTAGCCTGAGACGCATTACTACTTAACGATAAGAAAGGCGATAAGAACTCATCTTCTGACGCAGTCAGACGTTTGACCCAGCAGTGCTGGCTGAGCGGGGAATACCATATGTGTGTTTATATAGAGCAATATGTCAGATAAATCTGTGTACATATAGATATCTACATGTATATATGGTGAATTGGGTCAAGTTCGCTTTCTATTTGTGCTGTACCACAATTCTTTGGGGAAACACCTTTTATTCACATCATTTGTTCCTTTCTCTTTCTGCTTTTATGCATTTTTTGTGATAATTGCTAAGTCGCAATTGTAAAGTGCGCGATAAGTCGGAGAGTCGATTGGATTATATGTGCTACATCAGCGCTACAGCTACTTAGTATTAAATGACCTCACTACTTCCTTTTGCATCAGTCACAGGCAATATTCCAATTAAAAATCTGCGATTGACTTTTTCCGAAATTCGTTGCCCTTAATCAGTTGTAAACATATTGATTAACGAAAAAACTAATGTTACATTTGTCAATGTGCGAAGTGTGTTTAAAGTGATTTTCAATATAAATAAATATATATACATTTTTCCTATATGTTTTCTTAATGAAATTATTTTTATTTATTCATTTTATTTTTAGTATCACTTTGTTAAAGAATTACTGAATTATTATTATTACCATTATTTTTTTATTACAATTGAATAGAATTATCTTCAAGATTATTCCCCATGCTTTAAGCAAACGTGATTTTGGTATACTATATATATAATATTTATTTTATATAATATTTATTTATTAATCACATTAATCAGTAGTTAGAGCATGACCCTTATCTATATGTTTATTGCAAATATTCAAAGTCCGTTTCGAATTAGTGTAACAGATTTCTGTTCTTCTGTTTTCCTGAATTGTATATTTCTTTCTTTTTAATTTTCAATAACAAAACAATTAATTTTTATTGCCTGCAGGCGAGCAAAGAGTTAAAATTTGTTGTGTAATAGTTTTTTTTTAAATGGGAGCTAAAATAATTGTAATTTCGAATATATATATAGCGTTGCTCAGCAGTACACGTTATATTAATTATATGTCGTACAGCATATAATATTCTACTGCAATTATGCAGCTCACTTTATTTATATAAATCTATTGCAAATATATTGTTACTCTCGTTGTGAAGTTGAGCCGCAGTCAAGTAAGCTAAGCTTTTTTCGCTCAGCTCTGGATTTAACTGGTTTGAAGCTCTGGCTACGCTGGCAGCATGATGCAATGGCTTAGTTAGATTGCACTTGACTTGTTTTAAATGCTCGTCGAATAAGACTCAACTTGTGCTTAGCTGCTGTGCGCCAAGCAAGCTCCCCCCGCACTTGCCACACGCTCATTTGCTAAGCTCTGTGCCTCGCTCACAGCACAGCGGGGCTCAAGGTTCTTGTTTATGTGCAACATTTCGTAATTACAGTTCAGTTTGCTGAACTTGGCTAATATCTTGGCCAATTGAAATTATTCTTTAAAGTGTGCAACGCAAATTGAATGATTTATCAAGTAGAAATATAAATAAAAACAAAGATTTACTTGTCTGAAATTTGTAGAGAAAAACAATAAATATCAATAGAATATTTGTTATTTTGCTTCCTTTTAGTTTTAAATTATTATGTGGCATATTTCTGTTAATATACATGATATTTTTATTTAATTTTTAATTATATGAGACTAAATCTTTGCAGGTATACCCAACATTTTCGACCTCACTGTTTGGTGACTAATTTAAGTATCATCCCTAAAAGTATGCAACAAAAAACAGCCAAAGTGCTGCCAAATGGAAGCAGCGAAGCACGAATAAACCAGAAACTGTAAATTAAATACTGTGTGTATATATACTCTATATATAAGGCTAAAAATTAAACGAAAACAAATTCAGTTTGGGACAGTTGAGTGTCCACCTAACATGACACTAAATAAACAGCCAGATGTTACTTACTCAACAACGAAGCCAAACAAATAGTGAAACACCAAAAACCAATACAAAAGCAAATACATACACACACACGCACACACACCAAGGCACACGCAGAGCAGCTAAGTAAATGGTTAGTTCTGTGACATTTTCTAAATTGAAAAACTACAAAATGACTGACAACAGATTATAGTGTGAGAGAGGATAGATTGAGTTGGTTTTCGGGGTGGTCGAGGGGCGGAGATTGCAGCGCACAGACAACAACTGTAGCCATTCATTCAGGTCCACAGCCATGTGTCTTGACTTTGGCCTAGGCAAGGCTTAAAATAAAAAATTGTTTGTACTTTGCTTTGCGCCAGCAAAACTTCCAGCTAAAGTTGAATGAAACTCATTTGTCTAGTGGCGTCGCCTGCTGCCCCAGCAGCTCCCCAATGACCTCAAAAGAGCCGAAATAAAGCTAACAAACAATTGCCGTAAGCATAGCTCGGACTTACCTTGAAATTTACATTGTTCGATCAGCTCGTCGCTGTGATCCTTGCAGTCCGTCTCGCCGTCGCAGACGAATCGAATGGGTATGCATTCGCCGCTCTGCTTGCAGTGGAACTGTTTCTCATCGCAATAGTGTGGCAGGCTTTGAGCTGCAGAAAAGGAGAAAGAGAGAGAAAGAGAGAGAGTGTGAGTAAGAGAGAAGATATGTGATAAATCAAATGCATATTAATTCATTAAGTTCAGTTTCTGCGTGGCCTAATCAAATTCATAACTAACATTTAAGTTGAAAAGTTTGGCTCGTTAACAGCGCTGCGAACCGCACATTGGCGCACATTAAAATTGGCTTGGGGCGGGGCTGGGTCAGAGGCGGCTTTTGTGGCTCTCCAGCGTTGACAAGCTTTAAGACTTTCTAAGGCCGGGGCCAAAAAGTTGACAATAAACAAAAAACTTGTAAATAATAAAGTGTGGCATCCTTGTGCGTATGTCTGTGTGTGTGTTTATATGTGTGTGTTTGCTTGTATATGAACGGGGCTAACCGCAAAATATGCCGCCAAACACAAAAGGACACAAATTTTTGAAATTAATAAGCGCAAATACAAAGCGAGCTTAAAGGATGACAGGCTGCGTGTAGGTGTTATGTGTTTGTATGTGTGTGTGTGTGTTTGTGTGTAGCTATCTCTGTTCCTCTCTCACGCTGCTTAAGCCCACAACTGGGACTCATCAATCGCTTATGGCATTTGCCTGTGAGCTTTGTGACAAACTCGCTTGTAAACAAAATGGCGTCAGTCGTATTTCCGTTTGGCCATAAACTAGCTAGAGTTTCAGCGGCTTTTGTAGGTGAATGTGTGAGTGGGCGGATTTGCAAATTAGCTGTGTGTGTATGTGTGTGTGCGTGTGTGTGTGTGTGTGTGACTGTGTCTATGTGTTTAACAGCTGCTTAATCCACAACTGTTTCACGTTGGCAAAACCAAACGCCATTTGACATTAAACTGTGCGTATTCAACACAAATTGATAATGGCTTAAGCGATTTACTAGAGGTGCACACACACACACAGACAGACACATGTATATATGTATACATTTATGTTTAGTTGCAGGCAATGTCTGTTTGCCTGTATGTGTGAGTGACTCGACATTGCCAGCAAAATTTACTTCATTATCGTGTGAAATTCTGAGCTTGCAGCAACAAAATGTTATTTTCATTTACATTTTTTGACTCTTGTGCTTTTAATTAAAGAAAGCGTGTGCAAGTGCGTCTGCTCTCAATGCGTATTTTATATTTCATTGCTAGAGCACCGAAATTCTTAAATATAACCACAAAACTTAATAATGAAACCCTTCTGCTACATGAACATGATTTAATTAAAACTGGCTCTATAGATGTGTATATCTATTATTCATTTATAGTTTATTTTTATATGCATCCCGATGCACTGAGCAAAAGTTGCGTTACGACCATCTCAATTATTTAAATACGAAAGCAAATTGAAATATATTTTGTATATTTTGATTTTTTGGTGCATGGCAAATGCGTTTTAATATGATATGAAAAGAGTTTTCGTTCGTTTTATTGTGTGAATGGAAAATGTTGCAGCTATTCGCTTTCCCCTCTCTCTCTCTCTTTCTCTCTCACTCACTAGCGCCCTCCCTCCCTCTGTCAATTTCGCCATGATTCTCTAAGTGTGTCTCTTTGTGTGTGCCACGCAATTTGCATTTTAAGTGGGTCGTTTAGTTGCTTAATTGAAATTGCTCTACAATATCTAGATGAACAACTCGAATATACAAATTTATGTCATATCTAAACACAATGGTCAACTTCAAATATATGTCGAAATATAAATATACACATATAAATCCGCATCAAAATGTGATTTATTTAGATTGATATGAATGTGAACAATTTGGAATGCTATCAAGAGAATTATTGCACTCTATATAAACCTAATCCGAATTCTCTAATTAATATATGAAGCGATTATAAATATGCATTAGCTAATCTTTATTTTCGATGACATTTGCTTAATCCAGAGTGCATTATTTTTAGATAACACTTAGAAGAATGTGCACTGAAATAAATATATGAACCGTTCTGCAGATTGGATTCCTATCTCAAGACGAAATGGACATACATCCTGTATAGTATTGTTATATGAATGATGATTGATGGCGGTAGATTGTAAACATTGATTCAATTGCCAATTTGCTGGCCTTGAAATCAAAATAGTTTTCATTTAACATGCGTTACATTCCCTACGCTGCTATCTCTGCCCTTCGCAGCTACAAGCTGAATAAATTAAATTACTTTCCGACAAGAATTTAACGCAACTTATAGCAAACCACAAAATCACACAACGGAGCAGCTGGAGCCACTTTGATTGACAAATGCTGTCTGACGCCTCGTATCTGATTGAGCTGGCAATTAAGTGCGTGTCTTGGTGCAGGTTCATAGCAGAGTTTTGCCAGCCAGCGGAGACCAAAAATCAATCAGCCAAATAGAGGCTTGGCCTCCTCCCAGGCGATTCTCATGGAAATTTGTGCCATTAACTCAATAAAGCAGTTGGCAGTGGGGTCAGCCGAAGGGGAGGTACTCATAATAAACAGAGAAATCAGCGCAAAAGTCAATCAATTGGTTAAATCAATAAAAATTCTTTGCGAAGGCACATGGCCAGGCAAATGCCTACACATATCTATGGGTATTTATTTAGGGGCATAGTTCAAGTCATAATTATCCAGCTGAAATTCGACAATTACGTACTGGCATTACGCATCATTAGGGCGCACTTTGCCCCAATCACCCGTTCACGATACGTGATAAGCTATCATTAAATAATTGCCAACTTCATTTCCCTCTTCCCTCGCAATGGTAAAAAGAGTATATTGGTATCATGCAATGTAGTTGCTTGTTTTGATTATCGATTTTCGACTGTTTTTAGTTATATTTTTAATCAAGATTTAATTGCTTTTAAAATATTTATAAGTTATGGAGTTCGAATTATCAGTCTAGCGAAATGAAGGCTAACCAGATTATTCTTATCAGTTTTTGTTGCAAAATAGCAGTTGATGTGTGACTAGATAGCTTATCATCTGAGTTATGTAATTATATATTTCCTATATGGAAATTTTAATATGAACCATGAAGGAAAAACTCCTGCGTGTCGCAGTTTTTATTTCCATTTAATTTCTGGCATTTTGCGCATTAATTTTTATCTTGCTTAACTATAATAATAATAATATTGTGAAGAGCTGTTCATATTAAGCCATATATTACGCTCATGATGGTTTGATGAATGAAAATATTTGACTAATGGGAAGAGCAATAATCGTTTAGCCATTGCATCACCCGTTGCGCATTTGTAGTAAAAATTTGAAAGTTTTTGTTAGCTGTTATCTCTTTATTGTTTATCAGTTAATTTGCTTAATTTTTTTGTATGCCTGCTTATATTCGCTGATAAACTGCAATTACGATAAAAAATATTACCATATTTTTTTTATTTGCTTTCTTCTTTCATGTATTGTTGTTAGCCGAGTTACAATCATGTGAACCATGAATCGAAGGTTTGTGACTTGGCTAACCATTATGGACAGGTTAATTATATGGCTGGCTTGAGTTTTTTAAGAGAGTTTCTTATATAGTTTTCATTATATTTTGTGTGTGTGTGTGTGAGGTTTACAGTTGCTCTTAGCTGAATTCTCGCTCTCGCTCTGGCTCGCGTCTGTTGTGTTTATTTCAAAAAAGGTGGCCTGATCTTTTAATGACGTCAGAGCCAACAATTGCCATTATAAAAGGTGTATTAGGCCGAGCCAAACTATGAATCAGCAGTGCAATTTGAATACACACAGTGTTCATCTCTCCTGAATTCGAATGATGATCGAATCGCGTTTATCGAATTGAATGGAATGAGACACAGCGACGTCACGAGCACACGCCTCCGACCATAGAGGATTGCGTTTTCTAATTAAAAACAGAATTAGTAGCGACGCTTCTACGTTCTGTATGTGTAAACAATGTCGTCGCGTCATGCGCATATCATTAAATACACTTGCCAAAACAAAATGCGAAATAGCCTAAATCACGCCATTTTTCTATTTATTATTGCCAACCCATTTTTGAGGCATACGTGGCGTATGCGGGTACTTCTAAATACCTTGATTAATGCAACTGAGTACTCTACACTCAGCGGGTAAATACATAAATAACATTTTGTCTTAGAAGTGAATTTGTTTTTGCCATAAAATCGTGATTCGCTGGAATTGAATCAATGCGAAATTCGCTGGGAAAACTTTTCACGTGGATAAGATTACAGCTAGCATAGTTTGTTTGATTAGCTGTGTACTTCAGTTAGTGCCAAACTATTACGTGGTTTTCGTCAGATTGCTGATAAAGCCCTTTCAAGTGACTCATGGTCCTTATCCTGAATTGTTTTCTAAGTATTCTAGTAGCCTGCAAATTCTTTATAATGCGTAATTCGATTTCGATTTGCAGAGAAATTATAATCTGCTAGAAAATTGTATTATTATGTAGTATTAGTATTATTATTATTATCAATAGATAATAATAAAAAAATTATTATTATGTATGTATTATGTATGGCAAATTAAATGTATTCAATTCTGACAAGTAAAAATCTTTGATGTTAGATGAGAACTTAAGCAGGTTATATGTCCATATATATTCAGTATATATCATGTGTTATATATTCATATTTATATTCATTATATTGAGCGGAGGTCAGGCCAAATTGGCACCTATTTATCTATTTCACCTGTGTAATTACTTCAGGTACTTATCTAACTGAGACCTATAGCTTTGGTGAACTGCAAACTTCTTGGCCAAATAATTAACTCTACAAACTGTGAGCCATTCGCTTTAAGCGCTTTCACACAACTGTCAAACAGAGCTGGTTTTCTCACTCTCTCCCTCTCTCGCTCTCTCTTCCATGCATATATTTAAATAATTAAAGCTAATAAGTGGCTGCGATTCGAGTATGAAAAACTTTAGCAACGAGATGTTTAACATTGAAATCTTTACAATAAGATGAATGCACTGTTTGCCGTTGTTGTTTTACATGTTGTGTCTGTTATGAAAGACTGCGTCATGTAGCAAAGTGCGAAGTGACTTTTCCATGTGTGTGTGAGCTCTTTTGTGTGTGTGTGTGTGAATGAGTGTATCTGGTAATACACGAGCAATTGCCGCATGTTGCTACACTTTTTTGGCTTCATCAGCCAAAAGTTGTTTCATTCGCAACGTGTTGTTGTTTTATTTGTTTTTTCGCTCATAATTATGCCTAAGGTAAAATGCGTTTTGTAATTAAGCTGAAACGGAAATGCATAAACTGTCAGCTAGCAGCAGTGAGCTGGGTACAGTCTGAAATTAGTGGCCCACAGCACGTGCACATTTCTGAGCATAATTAGCCAAGTTAATTACTGAAGTCTGGCCGAGGACGACGAGTTCTCGCTGCAAGTTCTGCTGGCTCTGCTTCTTCTTTTTATGATGATGCCATCTCGAAACTTGTTTAAATTCGATTTTAAAATAAATCAGCGTTGTCTGTCCCTCCCTTACACTGTCCAACTGGAGTGAATTTTTTTTTTGGCTTTCTGAATCTGTGCCTGACATTCATTAGACTGCTCCGAATCGTGCCAGGAACTTCGATTGGTTTTGCGGTTTCCAATTTGAGAGGCAGCCAAATAGCAGTTGACAGTTTTCAGTTGCCAATTACGAGTTGGCTAACACTTTCGACAGATGCTGAAGCTGCCATGGCTAAAAGTGCTTCGAAGATATGACTAAATAATAAGCATCGAAATTACATTATGAAAATGTCGAGCGTGACCTTTTATTTTTATTTATTTATTATATTGAAATAGGTCATGAAATCTCTTGGTTCTGGCCTTTAATTTTGATAGGGATCAGAAGCGAGCATGGCTACAAAAGTTAATATATCCCAAGTTCACAAACTTGCTTTATGGGATCAAGTGTTAGTGTGCTAATGGACCTAACTCTTTGACCTTTCATCTGTTTCATGAGCAGTCATTGTCTTAAGTGACATTTTTGCTGGCTTTAAATACATTTGGCCCTTACCCTTTAGCTGGCTATATTTGGGAGTTGTTAAGTCATTTTCATACTTTTCGATTGAAAATTTGGCATGAAAATTATTTATAGGATTCCAAGACAAGCAAGAAGCACTGCGCATTATTAGTAGACTAATATACCCTAAACGTGACCCAGTGACCGGCTCGAACCTATTGCTGTTTTTTTTTTTTATAGCGTCGAGTCTTAACCTCTTCGAGCTTTTGTTTTGCACTTCAAATTCGCTGTGCTTGAGATCATCTAAGGTTAGGTATATATAAATATATAAATGTCTGTCGATTTTGACTGACGCAAGTGAGTAAAATATATGTATATATACATATACATATAAATATATCTGATTGCAGTTTTGCCAATGTTAATTATGAAACGGAAACGCAGAAAGTGGATGTTTGACTGTATTGAGGTCAAGTTGTTCATTAGTTTTAAACAGTTTTCAATAACAGCGCTCGGTTTTCGAGCACTTTTTTGTAGGTTTTTTAAACCGATTGGTTTCATTATAGATTTTTGTTGTTTGTTTTAGTGTTTTCTTTTATAGTGTTTTTAAAATACTTTAGGAGACTGACGAATACTGAATACTCTTTGGTAGTTCAATGATGCTGAGTCTCAATATGCTTAGGATTTAAGTTTGTGTTGAAATATGAGCATATATTTCTAAAGAATTCTAGGCTTAGCTAGTTAAGTTTATTATTCGTCAGGTCAGAGAGTTGAATTTCTCTAGACTAACATAAGTTTCAAATGTCTTAGCTGATTCTTGGACAAGCTTTACATAAATATTTATACATCGAAACTGGTTCGGATATCGTACGCCCGACATATACCAGACGTAGCGCTTGCTTCGCTTTTCAACACGTGCGTCCGACTTCAATTCGATATGGGACTCTCTCTCTCTCTCTCTCTCGACAGTGTGTCGACCGAAGAGCAACAACTCCAAAAAAAGAAGGCAAACTCAGCAGCAGAGCGAGGGAAATAAAAGAAACCAAGAAACACTTGTTGCTCTCTGCAGCCGCCGAGGTCTATGCTCTCGGAAGCCCGATGCCGGCCGGCAGCAGAAAATGAACAAACATGAATTGGAGAGGATCGAGAGAGAAATAGAGGGAGAGAGATATGGACACAAAGTGGTTTAGGAAAGTAAGAGGTAGACAGATTGTGTGTGTGACGTCGTGGAATGTGGCTGGAGCATAGCTTTAACATGGAAGCACATGCGATATGCCGCGTCAGATGCAAGCCAACGGCAATTCCAAATAAACCAAATCGAATAACTAAATAAACGTTTGGAAATTGGAGGCTTGGTGGCCTGATCGGCGAGTAATGCGAAGTTGAATCAACAAACCGAAGACACAAGCTGCGCTTTTAGCAACCAATGAAGCTTTTCTTTTCATTTTTCATTGAAGCTCACTCATAAATATCTGCCTCATCTACTTCCCCATCGAGCTCAAACCCCTAGTAGCCAGTGCTTAGACTTATTTTAGGTTTTATTTTATATAAACTCCACTTACATATATCCAATGGCGTGTTTATTTTGCCCGAGACATTCTGGAAGGAGAAGTCCATGCTCCGGTTGATGCCTTTGCTGTTGAAGAAGGATGAGCCGAAGCTGTTGCCACCAGCACTGCTTCCACTTATGCTGTTCGCTGGGGCGGGTGCTGAGCTCTTGAGTTTATCGAGCTGCGGGCCCAGCGTCGTCGTCTTCATGATTCTCTCGAGCAGCGCCGATCCGCTCAGATTTGATCTAATTAAACTGGGACTGGGCGCCGATGCGGTCACCTGGGCGGCATTCACGGCGGCGGCATTGCAGAATTTGCTTATGCTCAGTATCGATGTGATGAAGATTAAATGGAACGACGAGGTGAAACTGAAGCTGATCAGCTGCTGCACCCGGCTCTGATAGTTGCTGCAGCTGCTGAAGAACGCGCTGACTTTTGGAGGTGTATCCACAGTGTTGCTACTGCTGCTGTTGTTGTTGTTGTTGTTGCTGCTGTTGTTGATGTTGCTTATGTCTATTGTAATTGTTGCTGTGTCTGCCGTAGCTGGGAGTTCATCCATTTTATGCTTAAGCTTTGTGTTTGATAAGTTGATTTTAAATTGAGTTCAAATTGGGTTTTCACTCTGAAATGGGGATGGGAAAAGCACACATTCCTTTATTTACTTTTCTTCACGCAATTTTACCGAGTATTTTATATACTTTTCAATATTAAATAATACCGCGACATCTACGTCAGCTGTTCAAGCCGAAAGAAAAAGTACAGCCGAAAGAAAGAAAAAAAAAAAAAAAAAAAGATCTCTTGCCAACCGAAAAATAATAATGAAGAAGAATTATACAGAGAGCGAAACGACATGATAAATTTTTGGGGATTGTATCGAATGTGAAGAGCGTGCAAGAGTAAAAGAAACTTGCGGAACAGCAAAAATAAAAAAAAAGAAATATCATACGATGTTGCAGAAAGTCGAAATACAGTATACATGCAAGAGTGGAGATGGAGTATGCTGTGCTCGGGATACCCTGCAAAGTGCTCAATTGAGAGCATATACAAAAAGTACCAGGTTATATATTAAGTGAATAAAAAATGTTAGATCTGCGGGAAAATTAATGTTTAATCAACGCCGAATTTATATAGCGTGGCTGTCCATTTGTTGCTTCGCATTGCGGGGTATTTCGAACGCACATAAAGTTTGCAATATATATAAGGGCGACGACTTATTCATGTGGCCAAACGCTTTCAGCTCGGCTTATGCAGGTTTTACAAGGTAAACCCTAAACATGAAGCATACGAGTTTTAACTTGTCACGCTGAATAGCTTATGAAATGAATAGATCGCACTCACAAGCACCCTATGAATATGAGTCACAGTGAGAAAACATTATCTGCGAATGGTTATCGAAGCTCCCTGGCGCCTACACTCTAACTGAAGTAGCTTATGGTTCTTGCTCGATTGGCTAACATTTTCGACGCCGTTCTAATTTTATTTTATGCTAAGAATCGCATAGTTGACGAAAAAAAAACAGAGATTTTCTTTATATACACTTTTTTATATTTAGTTGGATTTTTTGGCAAATGCAAAACATGCGACCTCGAAATACACGTGTTCCGTATCGGATATATCGGGCATGCCGCACAAGTAGAGAGATGTACGCTAAATAGACAAGTCAGCTAAATAATCTCATACGTTAGCAATTAGCACTTGGCTTTAATATTAACATTTGGATGCCGCTCTCTACCTTTTCTCTTATCGCTCTGGTTTTATCGTTTGGATTACAAAATATTTATGTTATTTGCTTTTGGTTTGGTGGGGATATTTGCTACTCCGGCATTTATGGATCGTGCACACGAAATTTATTATTTGTATTTGCTGTCAGCTATGCGGCTGCACTACTGTCCCGTTACAATGCCAGTAACAACGATACGACTGTGCCCAACGCACGACGTTTAACGACTGAACTACCAATGCGGAGCGATGGCAAACGAGTCAGCCCGATGCTCGCTCGTTTGCCACTCGGCGCACGATCGCCACGCGTACACAACAAATTTTGACAGTTGTATCCAAAGAGAGAGCGAGAGAGTGAGACAACCAGAGAGAGCGCGAATAGGCACCGCAAGAGCGTGCGAATCATTGTAAGAGCCCGCCCATTGGATGTGCATGAAAGAGTCAATGCAAAGAGCTGTCAGGTGGTTGTAAGCCCATTTGAAACAACCAAAATGCTCTTCGCCAAGTGCTCAGCCAGTTGTCGGAGCGGATCACGATAGCTAACCAATTTGGCTGTCGCTATAAAATATTCGCATAAATTGGTTCTTGGCATAGGTCAGACACTATGCCATGCATATGTTAATTGCAAAGCGCTATCAAAGCTGTGGTCAGACTATGTTAAACGAATAGCATAAAATTGAAAATAGAATAATGCTACAATTGGATTTTGAGATCTATCCAATATTACACTATATTGTGGCAGTTTGTACATTTGGACACATATTTGATTGTGTTAATTAGAAATTTTTGTGAGTAATTTTCCCAAAAAGTTTACTAAATAAAATATGCAACTGCAACTAGCCAACAGCGTGATTAGGCATTTTTTATGGCATTGTCATGTTGCATATAATTTCGATAATGTCAGACAATAAGGTGTACGATAGGCGAAAATGTTGCTGGCAAGTGTGGAAATTAGCGTAAACATTTTTAGTTATTCATATATTATATGACTGATACGTGACACAATATTTATTGATAGAGCGAAATAAAATGAAAGAGAATCGCCTATGTCTGGGCTATCTGTTTGTACAAGTCTCAATGCTACAAAGTTTTGAATTATGTATGTACTTTTTGTTGTATTATTTGAATTTGATGGTCAATTTTGACAATTCAAATGATTTTAAGGCCTAACCTAGGTTATTTCCATGCCAAAACCTTTCTATTAATAGATCGTTCATCCATTATGCAGAACCTGTAAACCAACGACTTATATGAGATATAGTAAAACAAATGAAGTACTACACATATCGGCATTTATTCAATCGCTTTGATTCGGAAACATATTTACACTTAACAATAGTATATAATAATATTAATAATAATAATAAACGATCTGCAGTTTGAGCAGAAACAAAGCTTTCTTCTAATTATTAATTAGATAATTAATTAGATAATATAATAATTTCAATTATTTTTTTGTTCTGTTATTTTCTGTTTTGTCAATTAGGTAATGCACACTTACAGCTATATACAGTTTGGAACTATGTGAATTATCTTTAGAGTTTCTTTTAGTTTAGTTTTGTTATAGTTTTAGTTTTAGTTTAGGTTAGAACTCGGAGACGTATTTTGTACAGCATCCTTTAAGGATTTTCTCTTCTTCTTCTTCTTCTTCTTCTTCTTCTTCTTCTTCTTCCTTCTCTCTTAACTGCTGCTAAAATAAGTTTAAAATAATTACACATACGAGTTGCTCAGTCTTTAGGCGTGTCTGCAGCGGGTTTGTAATTGGCTTCTACACATAGATTAGATAGAATAAACCCAAAACCTCTAATACGACGATATGCCTATAACGGGTGAGTACTATATAGAGAAAAAGAGAGAAACAGTGAGAACGGGTAAGCCAAATATTTTAGCATTGGTTGAAATAGTTTTGATCATGATTTATTTCTTACCTCCTCGTCCATAGCGCTGGTGTGATCGTAAATACGTGCGGGTAGATTCTTGCGCAAACTGAAATGATCCTCAGTTGTTGTCTTACGATAGATGGGATTCTCAAAGTTCATAGAATTGATGCGTCGTTTGCTGCAGTAGCGGTAGCCAAGAAGGAGGACCTGTGCAATAAATAAGTAAGAGAAACGTGAAGATATTGCAATGTCTCATTCCATACATTTATATCCAACAAATCAAAATAAAATAGACCCTGATTGTAGGCAAGCGGAATATTTCAAACATTTAGAATTTTATGTGAGACCTAGACAACTGTTTGGGATATGAAGTACTAGTATTTCCCGATGGATATTTTTTTTCCCACTAATATTTTTAGTATATCATAGAGAATATTATATATTATATATAATATATACATTGTAAATAATTATTATTATATGAATAATAATTAGGCATAGTATACGAAAAATATCAAATACAAATTTTTGGTAAAATGTGTATTACAGATTTCCTCCACTTGAGCTCTTTTTCTCTGCTTTTCTTCCTTGTCTTCGTTTAATCTTCTAGAATTCATAATCAGGTCTTATAACTTACCACCGATAGCAGCACCGCACAACCGCTGAGACTGGCTATAACCACTAGCGCTATGAAGCCCGAGTCCGGCTGTGGGCTGGGCGCTGTGGTTTGATCGATGTGCGTTTGGTTGTTCACTGGACTCCGCTCGGCAACTGTGGATGGCAGAAAGCAGAGTGTAAATCACAAAAGAAGAGATGTCGGAGCACACACAGCACAAGATGTGACACAGCCATATAAATGAGGCAACACAATAATAAAAGGCGCCAAGTGAAATGAGCAAAAAGAATGAAAAAAGAAAAAGAAAAAAGAAGAAGGAAAGCAAATGAAAATAAAAAATATTGTGTAATATACGAGGCGAAGCCCAAGGCTTGTGGGCCATTTGGGCGATTGTTACCAGCACTCGCGCTTCCTCCCTCCATCCCGCCAACTTACACAATTCGTTCCCCTGCCAATGCAAAGAATTTTCAATCAAATCGTTCAAAGAGCGCATTTAGGCGCAAATAAACACTTAAACGCGCTCGCGCCTTTGATGGCTAAACTTTTATGCCCCGGCCAAGATCTGAACGGCAGCGCTGACTGTGTGGGTATTAAAATAGGGGGTGCTGCTGCTGGAGGGGTAGCTGAAGCGACACAGCGGGCAACCTAAATGGCGTAGGATGCGTAATGACATCGTTAACGCGCGCGCCGTTTAATGGATTCGGCTTCTGATAGGAACTGCCGAATAATCCAGATTCAAGTTGCATCTTAAATCAAGGCGAACAGCGAAAGCTATCAGCTTTATCTAGAATTTCACTTTAAAGAGTCAAGCAGCCAGTCAACACGGCACAAATTTTAACCTCATACTGTGTGGTTGTTTTGGTTTGGTTTGGCTCTAGGTGGATTACTTGACGTATCAGTTGCAATGCGCTGCCTACTCTCTCTCTCTCCCTCACTCTCGCTCCCTCTCTGTCTGTGTGTGTTGCAAGTGGCTCTCGATGGCTCTTATGAAACTGTCATGTCTGTGGTGGGCTGAGTGTTTGCCTGTTTTGATGATGATTAATGCGAGCCGTGACAAAGCAAATGTTATGCCAGAGCGGCGAATGAAGTGCTTGGCTCCGAAATGCCAAGTAGCCAATGCACCACCCCCAAATGAAATGCGCCGCAGAGCTCCCGACCAAGACAGCAGCTCGGTGCATTGCTAAAAATGCTAGTGATTAATTTGGTTTAGCTTCAGTCTTTAGTTTTAGCTTTAAGTTTCAATACTAAATAATGGTGGATGGAGTAAAGAGTTAACTAAATGCGATGGACTGTAAATAGATGAAAGACAGTTGGTCGTAAATGGAGATGGAAGATCTATTAACTACAGATTTCCCAGCCATCATGTGAATTATTCATATTCATTCCTACTCCTTCTCATAACCATCTTTCTATTCCTACGCCTATTCCAATTCCTATTCATATTCATATTCATATTCATATTCATATTCATATTCATATTCATATTCATATTCATATTCATATTCATATTCATATTCATGTTCATATTCATATTCATATTCATATTCATATTCATATTCATATTCATATTCATATTCATATTCATATTCATATTCATATTCATATTCATATTTATATTCATATTCATATTCATATTTCTATTCATATTTACATTCATATTCCTCCTCATATTCATATTCACTACAATGATCACAATGATGCTTGAAGGAGACAATAGACCCTACTATATTTCCAAATAGATGCTCAGAATGAAATGCTTCAGATGAAACACATAAAAGCGTATATAGACAGACGAACAGAAACACAGATATCAACTGTCAGAGAACATGTTGATTAGGTTTGTTGGGCATACCATGCGTGTGCGGCACTTTGTTGCTAATGGGCTTTGGCTGGTTAGTTTCGGTTAGTATATTGGTATTATTCAATTTGACTAGACGTTGATGGGATTTCGGTTTTGCCTTAAATCTGTGGGTACGCGGAGGAATGGTTACAGCTTGATAGCTTGCTGCACGTGCATTTGGTTAATAGAGGGAAAATAAAAAGAGTTAATAAAAAAAGAAATCATGCAGAAAATATAAAAATTATATTATTTTATATATTATTTTATATAAGAAAGGTACTCACGATCCTCGACACACATGAGACCATCGGACATGAGCTTGAGACCTGTGGGGCAGGCGCAGGAGATGCGCGGACTGCGCTCGTTAATGCGCGGCGCAGGCAGACAGAGATGCGAGCAGTGTCCATTCACCGACTGACAGTGATTAATACCATCGGGCTGTCGATACGGATGATACACATGGATGACCATGGGATGTTGTAACTGTGAGGATGGGAAGAGAGAACAGATCTGTAAGTACAGAAGAGGGTTACTTATTGTCATCCATCTGGGGCTTACCATGTGGACAGCTGTGATGGGCTCTACGTCTTCTCCAGTGAATTTGTTGGCCTTGAAGACCGTCTGCTTGTCCCAGTCGGTCCAGTAAATATAGTCCTCGAAGGTGGTGATTGAGAAGGGATGCCGCAGATACTCCGTCGAGTACAAGATCTGTCTGCGCTGTGAGCCATCGTAGTTGGCCGAGGAGATGATATTCAGCTTGCCATCCACCCAGTAGATTCGCTTCCTCACCAGATCCAAGGTGATGCCATTGGGCCACTTCACGTCATAGTTGATGATCGTTGTGCGATGGGATCCATCCATGCCGGCGCGCTCGATGCGCGGCGAGGCACCCCAGTCCGACCAGTACATCCAACCCTCAATGGGATCGAGTGCTATAGAGCGAGGTATATCCAGGGCATCCTCAATCAGAACCTTGCCCATGTTTCCATCAAAGTTGGTCAGCTCGATGGTGCACTTGTGGGTGTCTGTGTAGTAGACATGGTTGTAGATCCAGTCGACGGCCAGGCCATCCGAGGTAACCGACGACTTCTTCAGCACGACAGTCTTCTCGTTGCCCTCGTCGATGGGCGCCTTGTAGATGCTCTGTGTCGTCACATCGCTCCAGAAGATCATGCCCGTGCGGAACACAAAGTCCAGGGCAGTCGCCGACTTGGTATTGTTTACAATGGAGGTCATTTCCATATGGTCCAGTGCTATCTTGCGTATGTCATGACGGCGGGCCAGCAGAAGCGAGGCGTGTCCCTCGCTTGCCTTGCAGCGTGTGTGGTTGCGCGGATCTCTCATGTAGCCCGCTTCGCATTCACACTTGAAGCCGCCGATCTCATTGACGCAGATCTGGGAGCACACGCCTGGCTGTTCGCATTCATTCACATCCACACAGCTGTGGCCATCTCCTGACAGCCTGTAGCCCTCATGGCAATCGCACTTGTAGCCCACCTGGTGATCCACACAGCGGTGCATGCAGCCGCCGTTCTTCACCGCGCACTCGTTCTGTCCACACTTCTTGGCCGGCTCGTCCTCGCCATCGGGGCAATCCTTGCGCTTGTCGCACACCTTCGAGAGGGGAATGCACTGGCCGCCGCCACAATCGAATTGGCTGGTGGCATTGCAGCTCTTGACTGGCGCTGCCAGCTTGCACTCCCGCTCGTCGCTGCCATCCGCACAGTCCGATTGCCCGTTGCAGGTGAGATGTCCGGCAATGCAGCTGCGATCACCGCACTGGAACTGATCCGGCCGGCAAGTCACATTCTTGCAGCTGGATGTATGTTCATCGTCGCCATCGGGGCAGTCGCGATCGCCATCGCAGAGCCAGCTGTGGTGCAGGCAGGTGATGCGATCCTTGCACTGATACTCATGTGGCAAGCAGGGTGTCACTTGCTTTGTGGCATTCGCACACGCCTGAGACGGGGGCAAGTCAGGTGAACAAAGATAGAAAGAGAAAGAGAGAGGGAGAGGGAGAGGGTATCAAAAGTTTACCGAGGTTTGCTTGTTACAACTTTTTTGACTGAAAGTTTTCGTTGCATACTTTTAGTTGCTTACACACGAAATTATGTGCAGCACCCGCTGCCGCCACCCGCTCTTAGCCATGGCCAAAATGCAATTTTATGCGTACTATGCGTTGACAACAAAAGCTGCCAAAGCTGGCAGCACTGAGTTATGCCCAACTTGGCTGTAATTTATATGCCAGGCGCTTTTCTTTTTGTCCAACTAACAAACTCACACACATACACATACACAGAACAAGTGAGAACAGAGTGAGCTCGACTACGAGACATGCTGCAGTGAGCTAAATAAGACTCCTGGAAGCGAATATTCGGACTCTGCTTTTCTTTCCATGGCAGACTACACTCATGCATATTTAAATACATCTTTTAAGTTTACTAATATGCGTTTTTGGCTGTCAATATACCCTATGTCCTATAGTGGGCAACCGGGTACGTAAAATTGTCGTGGGCTGCTAACAGCTACTACAAACATCTTTGCACAGAAAATTTGAATTTATGAGACAGGCGCTCAGCTGATGCTGCAGTCAACTTACCCGCTCGTCGGATGCATCCGGGCAATCCGGATCGCCATCGCAGACCCAGCGCTTGGCAATGCAGGCGCCATTGGGGCAAGTGTGCTCCGCGACGCTGTCGCAGGGGACGACGGGGCAGTCGCGCTCATCGGTGCCATCGCCGCAGTCGTTGTCGTGATCACAGACCCAACGTCTCTGGATGCAGCGACCATTGCCGCAGGTGAACTCGTCGGAGCGGCACGTCTGGTCTATGGAACGAGAGGCAGGACAAAGGATTAGCTACTGGAAAAAAAAAAACACTGAACAATGGCACATGCCTCTCCAAAAGAGGAAGAGACGTGAAGCCAAGTAGGAAATGAAATGGGAAGCAGGCCGCTTGATGAATGATGTGGCCAGTGAATTAGCAATAGAATATAATGGGTATAATAGCACTGCGATAGACTGATAAAATGCAAATGGATTGTGTGGGATGTGGGCGTAAAGAGGTGCAGCTCAAAGCCATTCAAAAATGTTGACTCACAGAAGGAGAACTCAGAAAACGGGCGAGAAAATTAAGTAGAAATTATCAAAGCTATAAGACGTAAATAAAAAAAAAAGAAAAAGTTTGGCTAGATCTCAAGACTAATTATTTATATTTAATATTAACATGAAACTCTTATTATTTTGTATGGATTCATATTTTTAATTAATTAGTTTTTATTTACAAAATGTGTAATATAGTACTCTAATATTTTTAATTGATTTGCATATGTTCCTCAAGTCTAAAAAATGTTTAATTGAATCTACTAGAGTGTCCAAATTTATCATGAATTTCGGAAATAAACCAACCCTAAATAATTCGATTGCCAGTTGAGCATATTTGTTGATTATTTTTCTATATTAATAATAAAATATTTTGCTAGTTGCGGAACTCAAATTTATAAGTGAATTAAACAACGTCCCCAAGGCAAATACGTACCATGGTTGTTTAGGGTTGAAACGCAATAACTATAATGATTTTAGCGTTTAAATATGCCAATTTAATTGGATTTCGAATTAAATTTATATTACTTTCCATAGGTATTTTAAAAGGGTATTTATTGGGAGATTGCATCATAAATAAATTATTGCAAAAAGCTTATATTGAAAATGATATACCTAAACGAATTTGTAAGCTGATTAAATGCCTGTTAGACAATGAAATAAATTGAAAAAATTAATGAATCATAAAAACTTAATTCTTTATGTGAAAATTAAGTATGTAAATCTAAATAGAAAATATAAATGAAATGTACTTTCACTTTGCATTGCAAAGCAAATATGCGTTTAAAATAATATATTTTTAGAATATGTGAGAGAATAATTAAATGTAACTAAAGAAATTATATTATATATAAAAAATAGTTTTGCGTTTGATGAGATTTAATAATGTGATTTTTCTTTAAGCTTGCCAAAAATCAATAAATAAATCTATCAAAAATATATACAGAATTTAATATAAATTTAATATAAAAAATGGTCAATACTTATAAAATAAAAATATATACTAAACAGGAAAATATTCTTCTATCTAAAATGAACAACTTTATTCATGCTAAGTTTTCTACTTAAAGCTTTCAACTACAACTCAAAAATTATTGAGTAATCTATATTGAATTGATCTAGGGATATGCTTACTGCAGTTATGCTCGTCGGAGCCATCGCTGCAATCCTTGCTCTGATCGCACATCCAGGCAAGAGGAACGCACTCGCCCTCGCCGCTCTTGCAGCTGTATTCGTCCGGCGAGCAGGTGCGAGCCTCTATTAATTCGACAAAGTCAAGTGCATAGTGAAAGCGAGACAGAGAGAGAGAGAAAGCGAGACAAAATAAAGAGTTGTTGAGCTATGAGAGTGTGTTCGTAACCAGCTGCTAATAAATGTGTTCAGCTTGTTCAGCTTGGGGCTTATTAAATACTTTTATACGCAGCAGCTGCCAAATAAGCTGAAAGAGCGCTGAACCCCATTTCATTTGTGGCCAGAATGCCATTATGTAATGCACACCCAAGGCCAAGGGTGTTTGTGTGCGTGAGTTGGTGATGTGTGTGTTATGGGTTAAGCACTTTATGCGCTGTTGCCAGGCGTTGCCGATACGCAGCCAACGTGGCGTATGCGCGATATGTGTGTATACGCATTGTTGCCAATGTGTGTGTCTGTGTGCATGTATCTGCGTGTTTGTGTGCGTGCGGGTGTGCGGGTCATGTGTTTATGAATATACGCGAATGCAACGACTTGATTAAACGGTGGGTGGAGAGCTGGCGGGATAGCTGCCAACATAGCTTTGAAATTATGCGCAACACTTTATTAAACGTTAGGCGAGAGCGAGTTATGAGAATAGTGAATGGGAATGTTAGCCAGTTGAGGAGTTGTTTACGTAGTACGGATTCGCTTACTGCATTGCGCCTCATCGGACTTGTCGCGGCAGTCGTTGCTGCCGTCGCAGAGCCAATTGCGGGGAATACACTGGTCAACGGTCTTGCATTTGAACTCATTGTTGGGACAGGCATTCACTATATTCAGTTGTACATATGTCATAAATAGTGTGCAGTGTGTATTAGAGGTGTTTGAGGAACTTACTGCACAGAGCGCTGTCCTCGTCGGAGCCATCGCTGCAATCGTTCTCCTGATCGCAGCGCCACTTGTTGGGTATGCAGTTGCCATTGGTACAGCGGAAATGGTCCGAGGAACAGGTGGCCTCTGCAAAGAGAACATGAACAGAAATTCAATTGAATCAGCGGTAATTACAGGGTATTAGCTTTGTGTTGGCAGTGTCCTGCACTTGGCAGTGCCTTTGAACTCTGAAGTCAACCCGGATCAAAATCAAAACCTGCCCGCAGCACAATTTTTTTCTTCTATGCTCAGTTGTGCTTAAAAACAAGTGTCTGAGTGGCTCCGGGTGTGTGAATGCGTGTCTGTGAGGGCTCGTATTTATTTACACGCACTTAAGCACGTGCTGGGCAAAGAAAGTACTATACCACAAATAAAACAACAACTAAACGAGTGTACATAAAAAGAAAACATACAAAAACATAAATAAATCGTTGCATTCGCGGCGGGCACTGAATTTACAATGGATTTTCAATGTCCATACGCAAAGGGCTTGGCTAGGGGTCTGAGCAGGTCATTCCATGTTGCCTTTGAAGCACTTGTTTTTCTATGTTTGTTATGCGCATTAAATATTAGATTTAAGCACATGTGTAAACAACTCGGACAAATATAATGCAATTTTATGTATTTGTTTTTCCGTTGTGAAGCTCAAATTCTGTACAGAAAGTATTTTATGTACGGCTTGAATATAGGACGATAGCAGCTTAGATTGTTTAAAATTATTTTAGTTCGAAAGCAAGAAGTTTTAATAGATATATACATAATAAATATTTCAAACAGAATTTATTTAAGCGGGGATAATGAATGAATTTAAATATTTCTCTTGTACAGTAGATGATCAACATTTGGAATGTTAGGAAAGGTAAATAATTAAAATATTTAAAAAAATAAACATCATTTTGTACATGGTTTTTGTTTTGATATATCTCGTTTCCATCGATAAAATCTTCAGCCTAAAGAACTTTCTTTTTATGACTATATTTCCTTGCTAAGCCCCGTTAAGGATGCGCTTAAAAGCTCGTTTTAGCGACTAGAAACAGTTGTTACCTCAATTTTCATCTAAGCTGATGCAAATATGTGCTAGTTGCTCTTTAAATGTCTGTCCCCAAGGGAAGATATTGCATTAATTTTAATCAAATTGGAATGAGAATTACAATTGATAAGATGCAAAAGAGAAGGAGAGCTGGCGCATTATGCGGCGCAGTCAGAAGTTGCCATATCAATAACATTTTATACGATTACTTTTTTAAACTTTTTATGCCTTAGAGTTCTCCCTGCTCACTCGCTACGCAGTCAAATGAAATGTAGCATGACAATAGAGCTAAACAGAAAAAAAGAAAAAAGCACAACAACTTGTGTTCAACATGCATCTATTCGAGAGAATAGGGCAGGACACATGGAAGGCAACAAAATAAAAGCCAATGTGCGCCAATATTTGTTAAAAAATAAAAAGCAAATATAAATAGAAGCTCACAAACCGTTGAACAATAAAAAATGGTCACATGTGCAAACCAGCCAACACTTTCAAATACATAATGTTTCCAGAAGTCTTTCAGTTCTGGGATGAAATAAGTTACGCATATCGAGTCTAGTATATACTATATACTAGACTGAGGATTGTAATTTATGTTTGTTTGAATTGTGTCATGTTAGGATATAATTATTTTAAACTAATAATAATATATCCTTTCTTCACTATGTTAAGAAGAAGGAAATGGAAAATAATCCCATTCGAACTTATTTCGATCTGAAAGTAGCTCCACCAATATAAGAGATATTTATATATTTAAATTTATTTATACATGATTATTTTTTTAAATGTATTTAATCAACCAAATAAATATTTGTATATCTTACATTGGAACTTTTAGTATATCCTCCTTAACTATATAATAAATTTATGATACTTTAGGCTATTATTATTTTTTTATTCATATCTATTTTTTCGTGTGCAATCTACTTTAATCTCAGCAAATAAAGATATTGCAATATATTTTTTACTTTCTATTAAATTTATTATTTTTCTTTTATTGCGTATATTAATCTTCTTCGTATTATTTATTTGTTAGAGTATTTAGGCCCGGGCAAACAAAAGCCATTTTTGCTTTGCTGGCTTTATGGCTATATATATCTTTCATATATTTTTATTTTATTATTTTTATGTGTATTTCGTTTCATTTATTTATATTTTTATTTTGTTGCATGTATGTATTTATATATGTAGCGCATGTTTACGAATGCCCGCAGCTCCATTCAGCTCGATTCGATTTCTTTTTATGTAGCTTGTAAGCACAGATGAGTATTTGACATTTTGTTGTTGCTCTTGCTAATGTGTACATATACATATATATATATATATATATATATATATATATATATATATATATATATATATATATATATATATATATATATATATTTTTTTTTTTTTTATATTTTTTTATGTGTATATATATATATATAAGCGTGTGTGTTCACTGTGGTCCTGCGGACGAATTGCTGCGCATTTCCAAATTTATTTCATTTTCCTTTATTTGCGGACTGTGGATATATTAAATGTGATGTCACATGTGATCACAATTAAAAATCAAATTAAATTGATTGTTTTTTACTCTTTGAGAGCAAGAGGATGAGGGGCACTTTGATTGGTACAACGCATGTTGCAATTGATAAAAGTGTGCGGCAAATTGCCAGTTAGCTTTCAGCATAATTCCATCTTATTTTTTCAACTATATTTTTTTTGCGCTTGTGTTTTTTAACTAAGTTTAAACGGCCTTTCAGTTGATTAAAAAACTTTGGCCTCTGGCAGTTGCAGCAGCACCACCACCAGCAGCAGAAGCAGAAGCAGAAGCAGCAGCAATTTGTATGCAAATGTCAGGCAGTGTGTGCAAAATATTCTGTTGCATGCAACGCGGCACCCAGGGAAGGGGCAGCTACAATGCAAATGGGCTTAGACTGCAGTTCTGGTATCGTGTGTGTGTGTGAGTGTGTATGTGTGTGTGTGTGGCATATAAGCACATTATGATTGGGATTTTGGGCATGTGGCATTCAAGTTTAAAGGTGTTGCAAGCTGACGTAAGAACCGCTTGCAACTTGTTGCAAGTGGATTTAATCAAGTGCACTTGCCCATAAGTAGTTGAGCGGCTTCAAAGTTGTACTTCATAGAAATAGGTACCTCAATTCAGAGAATGCAGATGGCATTCCACTTGAAAAAGTTTAGAATGTAAACTATGAGCAGAATACCTAAGAAAAGGCTTTTTCATAAAACAATTTAAGTTTTGCTTGAGGCTCTTATGACAGCTATAAAAAAACGATGCAAGATTTGTGTTATTCATAGGTACAGGACACTCGTCAGTCGATAATTAATGAAATGCTAGGGGTAAGCAGGAGTAGCAGGAGTAGCAGGAGTAAGCAGAAGTAGCAGGAATAGCAGGAGTAGCAGCAGTAGCAGGAGTAGCAGGAGTAGCAGGAGTAGTCAGCGACTTTGACCAATCAAACGTCATTTATAATCTCATTGTAAGTTCTATGCATTTGCATTTGGCATAATTAAGTAAAAACTAATTAATAATTGAGGCTTAATTCACAATAAAAAATAAGCATGAGTTGCCTTAAGCTTTAGAGTCACATATTTTAATATTTCACTTATTTATAGATAACAATAATAAACGTTTATAAACAATTTCCATACCGTGCTCAGTAACCATTGCGCCCAGGCTGTGGCTTTGAGTGTGCAGCAAACTGGACACAAATAACAAACACCAAATGTGCCCCATGTTGAGAGAAGTTCTTGAATTTAAGTATTTAAAAAAAAGGTAAACAAGCAATTAATTTTGATATGCATAGAGTGGACAACTTGTTCACTTCGGTCCTCGAAATGCTCGCGGTGTTAATTTGCCAGCGATTGTGCCACATTCGAGGGCAGTCAGTCGAGTTGCACAAATTGATTGCATAATTTCCGTGCCACATCATTTTCAAGTTCACATTTAACAAAACGACTGTCAGAAGCCAGAGCACTGAATTTCACAGCGCCTAGATAAATGGCAATCGGGCAAATATTGGGGGAAATTGAGGAAAAACATTTAATGCGAACCACAGCAAAATGATAAATGATAAATGAAAACGCTCAAATCGGACTGAAAGTCTGCATTCTAAATAGCCTCGGCCCGCAAAACGGCGCACAGATGGACATTGCCGATTAGTCTGACAACGGCAAACGACTTTACACAGGACCTGCCCGCAAAAAGGACCCGAAAAAAAGAAAAAATGAAAAGATTGATAAAAAAACAACCGAGAATAAGGAGCAGTTCGCACACACAAAATTTCGAACAAGCTTTTCGGTGCTTTGCTACTTTGTCGGAAAAACACTTTGCATAACTTCAAAGAATCTGGCAGGAGTAATTCAATTGTCAAAGCACCGCATTTCGAGGACATTTAAATGGAATATATTTATATATATTTCTATTTTGTTCTTTCGCGCACAAATTTATAATTTTGCCTGCAATGTTGCGCTTACTTTTTCGCACTGTTTTTAGCTTAGTTCGGCTTTAATGTTATTTAGTATTTATATTGGTTTTTCACACGACGGAGAGTCGGATTTTGGGGTCTTCCCTTAGTTCGCACCGTCCGTTTGCTTGAGAAGTTCGCCGCCAACTGAGTGGACAGCTGCGTGCTGGCAGTCCTTAAAAACAAGTGCCAAGAGCAGTTCTACAGCTTCTCTCGCCACGCCAGACTCAACTCAAATCTTATTCTCAAATCTCAGCGCAAGCTTTCACTCCCAATTTACCGAGCGGCTTGTCGCGTTGAGCGCAAGACATCGAGTGAGTTTTTCCTCTCATTTTATCTCGCCTCAACTGAGTTTTGTTGTGAGTGAAAAGTCGGGCGCTCGTCTGGGCATCTTTGGGAATATGGCAATACATTTATGTTCAGCTGCGTACTGATTTGGTAATGATACATAAGCGATTGAGCCAAATGAGCTTAAGGTCTTATGCTCATTATGAGGACGACAATTTCGCTGCTCCGCAGAGGCTGATATCAAATACCCAGCAGAAGTTAAACCAAATTATTTTGGCATATCAAGTAATGAGAAATAATTTAGTATCTGAATATAGATTTGACATAAAATAAACTGAAGCATGCACTGTAAATATGAACTCGAGTTTTAATAATATCTTATGAAACTTTGCACAAGAAATATGAACAGTTTTATATTGATTCAAATTATTATGAAATTTTTTTTTGAATTATTAACAAAACGGCTGTTTAATTTTATTTACAGCCCAAATTTATCAACGCATATTTTATTGTTTAATTTTAATATTAACTTTTTAATTTATCCTTAACTCTTTTATAAACTGCAGGCAAATATATAGTACAAAGATTGAAAGTTAATAATAATGATTAGCTCAAATTTTTCCTTCAGTATTGTTTCATTTAATATGTTAAAGCCAATGACAAATTTAGCTTTAATAACATTGATTTTCTTTTGGAAGAGTTTACGCTAAAATTATTTAAGCAAGCTACTATAAAGCTGAATTTTAACACATCTATTTTTGCACATCCTTTTCTTTTATTTTTATATTAGCCTTTAACGCTCATTATGTTGCAGCAGTGTTCATTTTTTATAGAAAATCTCGAGTTGTTTTCTTTTTTCTTTTTCTGTTGCCTTTGAGGCACATTATCAATTTCGCTGGTTGAAAGTGTTGCCCTTCAGCGAAGATTACATAAAAATTAAGTTATGCGCATCAAGAGCAAAGGAAACAGCAACAGCAACAGCAACAGCAACAACAACAGCAACAGGAACAACAACAGCAACTGGAAACTGCATTGTGCGCATTTTTATGCAGGGGTTTCCTTTAGCCCCTCCAGCATTTTACATTCACTCTCTATTTATAAACATATATACCTATATATAGCGATGCGATACATATATATATATATACATATATATATATATATATATATATATATATATATATATATATATATATATATATATATATATATATATATATATATATATATATATATATATGTTTTATACTTTCATTCATATTCTTTTTTTTCTTCTTCGTTTTCTTTTTTTTTTGTGGCTGGCACAAATATTGAGAGATAAAATAAAGCAGACGACCTCACATAGTTTCCTTTTAAGTTAAACTTGCGACGCATAAAGTGTCTCGTGCGACAAATTTGCAGCGTTGATAAATTTTCATTGCTGATGCAACAACGTTGCATGCGGCAGTCAGCAAAAATTGCGTTGCAATTACAGTTAAGCGCCAATGCTTAGCAACTTAATGAGCACACTGCCCTGGCACAGTTTTGGTCAGTTGTCTGGCAAACAGCCTCCCGCCTCCCAGCCCCCAGCCCCCTGCACCTTCTCCTTTTTGAGCTGCCCCAATCTGAAACTCGTTTCGCATTTTGATTGACTTTGCGTTGAGTCGCAATGCACTCACTTTGATGGACGCGACTGTTGCCGGCGGCGCCTAAAAGTATGCACTGTCATGTGTCGTTCGACTTACCGCGAAATTTGCACTCGTTCACCTTCTCGTCGCTGTGGTCCGCGCAGTCCGCATCGCCATCGCAAACGAATCGAATGGGTATACAGGCGCCATTGTTGCATTCAAATTGCTTCTCATCGCATTTAGTGTGTAGCGATTGGGCTGCAAGGAGAGAGAGAGAGAGAGAGAGAGCAAGTGGGAGTTAATGATAAGTAGTGCAAACAGCCGATTTAAGCTAATTATGTTTTCGTTCTTGATTGTACTTTAAGCTTAGCGTAAGCTGTTAAAAGTTTTCTCATTAAAAAAAAACATTACGTAAACAAGGGAAACATTAAAAAAGAATGAATACGAAAACAATGTCGAATAACCGATAATTATATACTCTTCATCTCCTGTATGTGATATATTGAAATGAGATAAATCATAAAATATGATAATGCTTATAGCATATATATATATATATATATATATATATATATATATATATATATATATATACTCAGATAATTCATTTTATTTAAAATAGTTCATTACAAATTTAACTTATAAAGTATGTTAGACATAACTTTTGAATGAATATCAGATTCGAATGAAATGCTAAAAGAATGATGATCTTTATTATTATTTTATATCAATACAGATCTGTTCATCAATATATTTACTAGTATACCTATTTATTTATTTTGGCAATATATTAAAAGCCATTCGCTCATATGTATATATCTGCCTATCTAGCTATTTCTTGTTAAGCATATAGCTATGCCTATGGATTTATTTATCTACATCTGTAAAAATGTTTTTATACAAAGTTCATGTAGTTTAATCACATCTTACTAATGATATGTTATACTTAACTTTATTAGAAATTCTCAAGAATGCTATTTACAAAGCTTTTCATGCTGCACGACAAAATCATAATTTATCTTTACAAAGAGTATAAAACAAAGCCCAAATAAAACGGCCCTTTGGAGCTGGCTCAAAGAGCCCAAATTGATTAGGGCTTAAAACTTCAAAACAATCAGGAGCAGGCGCCAGCTCATATATACGTATATACGTATATACACATGAGTTTGTTTAAATCATTTGCTTATATACACATACATACGCATCTCACATTTCTGGAGTTTTAATCAACAAAAATGACAGCAACAAAATGCTACAAAACTTTGCAGCTGGACAATTTTTCATCTTGGTTACAAGTTGCGGTCGAGGAGCCCCACACACAAACACAAACACACACACATACACACACACATACAGACATACATTGTTATAAATATATTATAATACGAATAGAAATAAAACAGCGGTTAGGAAAATGTCAACAGCTCTTGGATGCAAAATAGAAGTATGTGACAAGCGCAAAAAAGTTATGGATTACCAATGTGTTGTAAAACAAGGACTCACATACACGCACACACACGCACACTCACTTCAGAGGCTACCCATTTATGTTGATAAGGGTTTTTTGCTGTCCAAAGTCTGCCATTGACAGGACATTTTTTTGTTCGCCTGCTTGCCCAAACCAATCATAATTATTCGTTTAATCAAAACTTATGCATAAATAATTTAATAACCATTGTCTACGCTATTGTTTGTTATTGTTGTTTATTATTTCCACAACAACAACAACATCGAGTGCATTTCACCAACTGCCATCAATCAATAAGGTCAAATCAATTGCAGCGCAAAGACTGAAAATTGTTTTCAATTATGAATGAAGCAAAATAAACAAAGCAGATGTCATAATTATATATGTATATAAATACATACTTCAATTGATTTATACAAATTTACAAATGTCATATATACGCGTGAGTAAAAACAAATATTGGTCTGTATAATATTGAATTACAACGATTGTTATGTCTGCATAGAATATTATTTAAGTGGACTTTAAAATCATGCAACGTACAGCTTGGCCCAGATGGAAAACAATCAACTCGAGGTGCATAAGGGCCAATATAGATATTGGCTATTGGTTAAACATTTCTAGATATCTTTTAGCAAGTTTGAGCTAATCAATTTAGTTGAGAGTTATGTAGACGCTCATTTGCCTGTACGCCAAAGTAAATAATAAATTGGACGAGCAACTACATTTAGGCTGGGCAGCAGAATTTACTCTACCTCTTGATAGTGAGAATCATTTCTTGCAAAGAATGATTTTAGATACCAAATATATATTTTGGTGATATTACAGCATCAGAAAACAAGTAAGAGCCTTGCAGTCGGGCATGGCTCAAAATCAACTCAGTTTCGTGAATGAGTATACAAATTAGCCAAGCTTTGTATCTTTCTAGTAGCTTCTTAAATTTATACATATACATGTTTATATCATATGGATTACTAAATGAGAGCTAAATAGGAAGAACATTGAGCGAACAACAGCATATACAACAATCTGGCTAAGTGGGGCAGGAGAGTATATTGAAACTAACTATTTAACATAAATTTAACATATCGAATGTTACCGAAAGGTCTGGGGCTCAAGTGTTAAGCTAAAACGGGTTTGATATTAAAAATGTTTGGGCAAAGTTAATATATACATACATATTATAATATGGTCATTGAAAATTTCAATAAGCTTTATCGTGTCAGATTTTGCAACGTCCAGACAATAGGCTGATAAGAGTCGAGCGATTTTGCTAGACGGCTGCAGATAAGCTTGGCCCATGGCCGATCTAGTTGAACTATGTATGACGTCTAGTGCGTAGCATAAAATTTGTATATTATTAGATTGTTGCCATGGGATTCATTCATGGCATTCAGATACCGATATCGATAACATTTGTATGTCTGCGGTCGATAAAAGTCGCGATTGTCTGGGAAAATTTTCCAGTTTAATCAATGCGTCGCTGCCTCGCTGCGTCGCTGCCTCGATGTGCTAATTAATATTAATTTATTTCTAATGGGCTGCTTATCGCCATGCCGGCAACTAAGCTCGAGTTCAATGTCAATTAAATTATAGAGATTTTTTGATTGAGGCGAATAGTGTTTGATAAGGTAGAGAGAGAGAGAAGCAAAGAGGGAGAGAGAAAGAAAAATATATATAGAGATGTATATATAATAGTTAAGTGAAGTGGGCTGTAATCACGCCCCTTAGGCGCAGACCAAAACAATCAAGATAGATTAATTGTGATTGTTTTTATTGTTGTTGTCGTTGTAATTCAAAAAAAGAAAGAAACAATAAAAACAAAAACAAAACAATTAGAGGCAACTGTATCAGATTCTTGATTTATATAAGTCGAAGCGAAAGGGACACGCCCACTATTTAACATATTTGTTGTTGTTGTTGGCATAAAACTTGTCGAATATACTAGATTGCAGGCATCGTGCATAAATTAATGCCAAAATAAAACCATACGAAAAGCAAATGAGGCAACAAATTAAAAAAAAAGTACATGTATATATATTTATATACATATATTATATATTCTACAATTATATATGTACTTTAATATATATTGTATATATAAAGACTTCAAATCTTACATAAAAGACACCCTAAGTTTTAGCTCTTAAGCCCATTCATAGTATCTTGCACTTACAGAAAAGTTGTACGATCAGAGATAAGCAAAAAGTATATATTCTAAGTGCATATTGCAGAATAAAACTAATATTTGGGAGTTTTAGTTCTTGAAAAGTGTCGTATGCTCTCACTTCTATGTAACTAACTGTATTTAGACCTGCAAAACCTAGACTTATGGAAATATACCGCATCTAATACAAATACACGGCATCTAAATACACCAGCTAATATACCCCACCTAACATAAATACACGGCATTCAAATAAAAATAAAAACAGTTTCCCATTGCGACCTTGCAGCGGCGTTTGTATAAATTCGTTGTGACATGAATCTTATAGAGCTGTTCATCAGAAATGAATAACAAATTGCCGCACAAAATAGAGAGACCAAAATATAAGCGAATAGAGCATAATAGAATATATACAAAGAAAAAACAAAATATTATAAATAAATTTGTAGCAGAGAGCTTGATTGGCTTGCAGCAGAACGCAATAAAAAGAAATCGTTTTTTGGGGGCTCGTCTAACGGGCATATTTAGTTAGTCGTTTACCGTCTATATTTCATCTTGACACTCAAGATACTCTGCAATTGACGGACACTGAGTTCACAGACACAGCACGACACATTTATATACACTTTCAATGCGTCAATAATGACCTCTTTTTTTTGGCAAACCTACGTAGAATGGGCGCCTAGGCTAGGTAAACAACGCCAAAATGCGCCATTTGGATATATGTCAAGAATTTTATTTACGATCTTCAAAGTGTTCGACCAAAGTCCAAAATGCAGCGGCCAAAGCCAGCGAAAAATATACAAATGTTTTTTAAAGTTAAAAATAAAAATCGGATCAATTTTTTTTCGCATATCCAGATAGTACTTGCAGAAATAAATATATGAAAAAAAAAAAAATGGAAAACGAATAAGTATATATACATATATAGGATCTCAAGAAAGCAAAATGATTGATATTGAAAATTGACAAAATTTGACAGCGGTTTGTGCACTCTACAATTATATTAATTTATTTGACACATTCTTTCTATAAATCGTTATCACATCTATTGTTAAAAAATGTAAAGCCAAGTCAGTAAATTATTAAAAACTGGGTTCCACGACCTTCAATAATATAAAATTGCGCAGATTGAAATGGAAATGTTCAAGTGGGAAATCCATCAGAAAGAACGCCACAGCAATCGAAATAGATCATAAAATTGGCGACTGTGATAAGATAATCATAATACCACAACAAATCCTTGCCCGAGCAGGTGGTTTGATTTAAAGAATTTTACGACCCGGAATACCCCGAGGTAATAGCCAATGCCATAAAGAAACTCCCCTTATCAAAGACTAAGCAATGCGGGCTGACCATAGAGTAGCCATTCCGGAAGTCTCAATTAATAGTTGAACAAAACAAAATTCTTTAATCAATTTCTGGAAAAACTCGTTCGAATATTCAATAAAAGTTCAAATTCTTTTCTGTGAAGTCTGGTCAAAATGTAAATAAATAATAATAAAATTGAAATAGTACTTATTCTATAATGTAGTAGATTTTATCAATATACAGAATAAACCGGGTATTTATATGAAAATATTCTTATATCATTTCAGTTCAAATTGAAATAAATGAGAGCGTATTCTTATACAAGAGAGAGAGAGTATTATGTATTATAAGAGTATTATGCTGCTGGCTATAGATTTTATTTTACAATAACGCAATCTTTGCATTTGCAACGCATTCGTCAGCTCAGTTGGCCGAACAGCGAGCAGCGTGCAGCATTTCCTACGACGACTTGAATTCCGCGCTAAAATTAGCACAGTCTGGCTAAAAACAAACTGTGTTGGCCGCCCCTTGCCGCTTTGGCTCTCACCCCCCGCATGCTCCCCCTACTGTTAGCCTGTTTCTCTCACCTATGCCCAGCGGCGTGCCGATTTTTCCGGATACGTTGAGGAACTTGAAGCCCATGCTTAGGATGCTCTTGCCGTCGAGATGCTTGATCAGTGTGGCGCCATCTATCGGCGGCAGCACTTGCTGTTCCATAGGCGTTAGACTGGGCGCATTAGTGGGCGTGGCAGTGCAGCATTTGCCCAGCGCCAACATCAGTGTGAAGAGCACGAGATTCGCATTGGCGCAGATGCAGGCGAACAGCTGTTGCAAGAGGTTAAAGTTGCTGTTGTTGTTGCTGCCGCTAGTTGTTGTTGCAGTTGTTGCAGTTGTTGCTTTTGTCGTTGTAATAATATCACTTAGAGTGGTCGTAGAGCGTAACTCTATGGCCATGGTACGAACTTTGTCTATTTAATGCACTCAACTTGCGGTTTCGCGCTTAGTTTTCCAATCGCTTAACGAAGCAATTTCTCAGTCTCTCAAATCGTCAATCGTCAAGCGTTGTTGTTGCTAGTATAGCCTCGTAATTATATGCACTTTGAATCGATTTACATCAAGTTTCAAGAGCCTATATAGAATTGAAAGTTCGGCCTTTAATGGCGCTAGCAGGAAGCGCACACAGATTATTATCTAATCAAGTAGTCGTTGTCTGCGCCGATTTTCTATAGCTAAAATAAATCGCACAACATTGAAAACTGTTGCCAAAATAAATACACAGATAAGCACGCACACACACACACTTGCAAAAGAGCGCGCGTCTCCAATCGCGCCGCAGACGCGCCGATAGCAGCCGCCCAAAAAGTTAAACAAAAATGCAGCAACAGCAACAACAACAACAACTAAAACTGGTTAATATAAACCAACAGTTAACAACAACAAAAGCAAAAGCAAAATATCGTACGATACGCACGCACAACAGGTCGCCAAACAGACAAAAAGAAGGTGAAAACAAAAACAATTCTGTTGACGTAGCAAAATTATACAAAATATATGACTGTAAGAAAGAGAGAGAGAGGGAGGGAGGGAGAGATAGAGCGCGCGAGAGAGTGAGATAGGGAGAGCAATAGGGGGTAAGTCTATGAGGCGATCGTTTAATTTTTGTTTAATATTTATCGCAATTTTTTTGAATAATTAAACACAATTGTTGCTGTTGTTTGTTTACGGCACGCGTTTTCAAGCGCTGATAAAACCGCGCGAAGCTAAAGAGTTAAGAAAAAATCGCGTCGTTTCGCTTATCAATTGCCAATAAATTTTCAAGGCGCGTATTTTCTTTGGCACGTGCTGTGCTTGTTATGGTTGTTGTAGTAGTTGTTGTTGTTGCTATTGTTATTGCAGTTCTTACTATATTTACACACAGTTCTGCGCGTATTTATTGTATGTGGTTTGTCTATATATTTAAGACGCTGCCGCCTCGTACAACGCGCATTTCTCAACTGAATTCGTTTTGAGAATTTGCCAGCACATTTAAGCAAATTGTCATCGAATACAAAACGCTCTCCTCGCCCACTGCCGCCCCTTCCCACAAGCCACCTGTTTGTGATCGAGCTGCGCATGCTGTTACACAGTTGCTCAGTTTGTATATACCCTGTGTGAGTGTGGGTCTTGTAGTTCTCTGACGACATGTTTAGGAATTGCTGACTTGAGTTTCTTCTTAGATAACATCGTATTGATTGATCAATTGTAAAGCTCTCTAGTATATAGCTGCATGTAATTGAGGGCCTATTAATACAACTTGTTTTGGGACCAGGCAGAGTACCTGAACTTCGGCGCATTTCGTTTAAGTATCTTTAAAGCGGCTTATCACAGTGCCTAGAATGGAGCCAGAACCGAAGGAGAGGCACGAGAGTAACTAACTCACAAGCTCCAACTATTCCTCTCTCTCTCTCTCTCTCTCTCTCTCCGGCTCTTGCTCTGGCGCTCTTTGCTGATGCTTTCGTTGCCTCTTGCGCAGATCGATTGATGTGCACCTCTTAGGTGTGGTGAGTTTCTTGCGTGGTGTGATTCAACCTGGCAGAGCACGAGCTCGATTGGCTTAGTAGCTGCCGATGCTCTCACGCTGGACCGCCGCTCAGCTGATGAGCGCGAGTGAGGTGATAAATGCGTGGGAAAAATGGTATAAATAGTAAATCATAAATAGTAATAGCGCTCTATGGGCTTATTTATTTGTGAATGAAGTGCTGATTGGAGAATCGCAAATGATGTGCATGAAGGAGAAGAGAAACCACGAAGAATATTAATTATGAATTGAAAAAAATATATATATTAACTGATAATATTTATTTAGTGTTAAGAGTTTTTATATTTCATTTCTCAATTATTATTTGCCCAATCTATAAACATAGAAAGATAAGAAATTCAAATTTGTGATTCTATGTATTCATATTAAACTAAAGTGATAAACAGATATTATATAATCCATTTGCTCGTATTTTTCCACATACCGGAATCAGGTAAAGTCTTAAGATTAAACAGCTGTTAATGTATAGTTCAGGAATCGATAGGGAATTCCAAAGCAAGAGAGTAACCTTAGCATATCTAAACATATGTTTTGCAGACTTTAATGTGAGTATTATCAACAACATCTTAAAAGGATTTCTTCTTAGAGCTATGATAGATGGTATCTATAAATATTTGAATTATCAGCTCGTAATTTAAATTGCGCACAATCCTTGCTAGGTATTCTAAAGTACACGAGAGTTAATAACCTGATCGTATGATCATATCATCGATAGCTTTATAATACTAACCTTGAACAGAACTCAGCACAACGAAAATTAATTTGAGCAAATCACTTAAATGCATTGTAAGAGATAAGTTCGATAAGCTATATATGTATCTATATATTGAAGTGTTTATCCACGTTTTATCGGATTTGCAAATGGGATCTTTAATTAAGTGCGAAACGGAAAGACGTCAGCGTTTTTTAATTAAAGATTTGAGATATTATTTTCAGCTATAACTGTGAATTCCCGGCCAGATACTTGACGATCCGATTCGACCCGATGCGATGCGATGCCCTGCAATAACCGACGCGAACTGAAATCGTTTTGGGCATTTATTAGCATTTGTTGCCTTCGAATGGAATCGAATCGAACTGAAAACTTAAAACCTGACGTCAGATTCGATAAGAGGCTCTTCGATAGCTGCTTCAACTGGCCAGGTGGATAGATTTTCAACTGGCAGCAGGATAAAACTGTCTGTCCTCTACGAGGATAGCAGTTGATATAGTCGAAACTCTCTCGCCTCTACTCTCCATCTAGCATCAGCTAACATCTGCATTTGTCATCCACTTCAAGTGCGTAATTTATGATTTACGTGTGTAAATCATTTTTCAAGTGCAGCTCGCTCTGTTTGCCGTTGACAGAGCCCTCCTCTCTGTCTCGTGGCCATCCCTTTCTCTTTCTAGCTCACAGCCGTCAGTGTGCTTAGTTTTCAATTTGCCGGCGTTTCTAATTGCAGGCGTTAAAAATCGCTGGTAAATCGCGTTCAACAATATTAACGAGCCTCATCCCACCTCCTGCCTCTCGCTCTCATTCTGCACTTAACTGCAGTTTATCGCAGCCGACGTGTGTTCGAGTTGAGCACGCCCCTTATCGCCAACCCTCAGTATACCTTGTTTTCTGAAGTTTTGTTTGGGCTTAACTGACATATGACATCTATCTATAGGGCTGATAGCCATTAGTAAACAGATAGAGATGGAGACAGATATAGTATGAAATATGGTTTGAATTAGAGATAGAGCTGGATCAATATATATAAATATTGATTTAGATATGGCTTACAATCTAACCTTAAGAGTTCTTCAAAAACACATATACATATATGGATTACTTGATAGCACAAATGCAAGAGCATTTAAATGGAGTCCTGTCACGTAATTACTTCATGAACTACATATATGTACTTCTATTTGACAACGGAAATGTGATCGTGAGAGGCTCTTTGCTTATCAATTCCGTTAGTTAAGTGTCTTGTTTAAAAGTTCTTTAATGAAATCATCAAACATTTGGTGCTTGAAATTTCAAGTTTTTTTTTTGTTCTTTAAAATTATTTTTATAATTCAATTAGTCATCAGGTATAGACACTACAGTGATTTATATTGTATATTAGAAATGAATGCAAATATATTATCTTTGAATTAAATGTTTTCGCTTATAATTCTGAGAAGGCTTCGATAAGTTTATAGTTATGATCCATTTCAGAACAATATTAAAAAAAAGTGTTGATCAACGTTTAATGATCTCGATTTAATTTGATTTATTTTCATATTATTTATATAGTCTATATTTATTTATATTATTTAATATCAAAGTCCATTTGAAGGTTTGAAAAATCACTTTAAATTTAAAGATATCATTTATTTATTATAATTTGATCTGAAGTTGAATTATTTTTTATGAGAGATGGTTTTATTCCTTAATAATTACTATGCAATTATTTTTTATTTTTATTTACAGCTTCAACTGTTTCTGCTCCTTCTACTACAACACAAAACTCTTTTCGATCCCGTTTTCCGATTATTTTTGGCTAATGCAATTAAAATTGCAATGGGCCAGCCGAAAGCCGTTAGACTCAACGAAAAATGTGCACGAACGCAAAGCGGAATGTAAACAGCGAATGAATGAATGAAGCGCCGGCTAAGAAGTAACGGTAAATTTTCACATGTGCCAAAATGACAATAGAAGGCCGCGCAGCCCAACCAGACGTCGCGACGTCAGCGCCGACGTCGACAGCAGCGCGCTAACAGCAGTGGATGCTGACCATTAACAGGGCTGTTAACAGGCCTTAACAGCGCATGTTGCGCACACAGCGGCGTTAGCGCCGACTGCGCAGCTAGCGCCAGCGCCAGCGTCAGCGATATCGCTCATAAACGTCATTCAATGAGCTCTATCTAAAACTACGGCAATAAGGCGACTGTGTTTGTGTATGTGTGTGTGAGTGTGTGTGTGCTTACTGAAGCGTTGCTAAATATGAAAACATAAAAATTAATGTTATATTTATAGTGTGGCAGTCAAACGCGGCAGCAGGAGGCGTCGCTGCGGTCCACGCTGCAGGGCTCAATGTAGTTAGAGCAGGCAGGCCAGAGGCAGGAGGGGGTTAGTCTTGTTCTTCTCGCTGCAAGATGTGGCTGCTTCAAGTGCTGCTATTTGCTTTGCCCGGCAGCAACTGCCGCTTTGTTTGCTATAACTGTTATATTTCGCACGGGGTGGGCGAAGGTCTGGCCGAAGGGGCTCACTGGCTGGGCCTTGCCTGCATTTCAATAAGCAGCATACAAAATATTTCCAACAATAAATCGCCTCGAATTGTAACGCGCCTAGCCACAGCGCCAATTGTGCACAAAAAAGGCAGCAACAGCAGCAGCAACAACAACAATAACCGTAATTCAACTGTCGTGTCTGGCATGCTGTGTGCATGTGTGTGTGTGCGTGTGTGTTGCCCTTGGCAATCGGCTCTCACTGCTGGCCACCGAGCGCCACACATACCGCAGCCACATGCCACGCATGCGGCGCCAACGCCATTGGGCAGCGACGCGAACAGCGGCCAATGCGGCGTATGATGAATTTTTCGTTAAGGTTTTTGCCTAGTTCAAATGTTCAGAGATTTACTGCATGCACTGCATGTGCACATATGTACGTGTACGACTGTGTGAGTGTATGAGTGTGCGAATGTGTGCACAAATTAATTCAGTTAAGTGTAGTCGGTGATTATCTTAAGCTTGGCTGTGAGCATAAATTGAAAATAGTTTTAGCTGATTAATAATTTTCGCACTGACTTTCTTATTTTTAACAACATTTTTAATTACTTCCCTTAAAATGAAAATTTGTTTAAAAAAAAAAAAAAAAATGATTTAATAATGAAAAATGAAAAGAATGTTGAAAATATACTTCCACCATTATTTGGCCATATTATTTAGGGTATTTGAGCTTCCATATATTTTGTAAGGTATTCATGATGTGTTTTTATTAGTTTTTACCTTTGCTAGGCTGTTATTAACTTATTATTATTCAATTTCATTTTTTTTATTATTTTTAAAATTTTATATATTATTTGTAAAACTTTGCTCTATTTTAATATCAGGCAAAACGTTTTAGAACGGAGTTTAACAATTAATTCATTTTTTCTATATAAAGAATATTTTACAATTGTAAAAATTGTTAAATTTGTAAAATATGTCAAAAATATATATATAAATAATTACAGTCCCCAAGTTCAGTTTCAATTTGTTAAAGCAATACGTACTGCTATGATCTCAGATTAGCTCAATTTAAATGCGAACTTACTGCTAATTTCTACATTATATCAGTACAGGGTATTTGCAAGTCAAGCACTTCAATTAATTTTCCCAGTTTATGTTTTTCTTGAACAAGGGAGTAAATAATAAATGGTAAATTAGCTTTTGTCATCACACAATAAACAAATACGCCAACGGCTCAGGCATGGTCCATTAATCAAAGAACTGGGCCACCGCCGCGGGCCACAAGATGAATTATTGAAACTTGGAACAGCTGCCACCTCTTAAGTGTCTGTCGAGCATTGCTTTGCCGCCTCCCAAGCAAAAAAAAAATTGCTACTTCAACACTTTTGGCCAATCAACAAAACGCTGTAGGGAGTGGCCATGCCCCCGTAGCTACCCCCGCCCCTCGCCGAGCAAGGCATTTGCCATTGCTTGTTTAAGCAGTATTTAGCTTTTATTATCGGCTGCAGCTTTGAAACCTTGTCCAGCTCCAGCTCGTGATAGATGAACTCCCCGAATTGCCAACACTGATTGCTGACTTCTCAATCGTCAATTGTCAGTTCACAATTGTCAACTTCCGGTCGCTGTCCAATGGCGTCGCTTCCGCTTGCGCTGCTCTGCTCCCGTCTGCTTCGTGTGCACGGACAGCATTTCTTTAATGTGGAAACAATCTGTCCTAGCAGAGCAAGCGGAATCGAAGTGGGAGAGACGGGTTGGGCATAACCACAAGCCGACGAGAACTGCCCTCACATTAGCAGCCAAATAATCATACGCCGCATTGTTACAGGCCGAACTGGAAAGGAGGGAGGGAGAGAGAAAGAGAGAGAGCGGGAGAGAGTGAGAGGCATCTGTTGTGCATATTTGAATGTATCGTCAACATTGTCCGAATGACAAAAGGGAAAACCTTGCATCAGAAATGCGAGGCGAACTTTAAACTGCGGGCCTTTTGCTGCTGTCCCACATAGGGGACGCATTCCAAGAGAGGGAGCAGGAGGAGGAGCAGATAGCTGCCACTGAGGCCTGCCTGCCTGCTTGCCAGCCTGCCTGGTTGGTTGGTTGGCCTCAACTTTGGCCTTTCGTTTCGTTTGCAGTGCTAAATTTACCGCTAAGCGACGACTGCACAAAGGACATGACAAACAGACGAAACGGAGCAGGAGATAAAGAGAAAGGCGGAGAGACCGCGCTGCTGCCCAGGATCATGGGGGTCATTGTAATCATAACGGTAATGGTGATGCTGCCTCACCCTCTCTATCTGTGAGTGTGTGTGTGAGCTTGTGTGTGTGCAACGCATTTGAAAAATGAAAACCAAATACAAAAAGTGCTCACTGAATTAGTCAAAATCGGGCTCGTGCTCGGCAGCTGCACACAGGATGTGTCTGCATGGTGCTTCTGCTGTTCCTGTTTAAGTTATCTGAAGAAACAGTTTCGTTTATGAAGTCCTTTGCTTCGGCTCCTGCCCCAATCCGCTACAGCAGTTTTGGCAACCAAACAAAAGCAATTGACTGAAGTTTCCTTCAGCTGCTGCCTGCTGCCTGCTGCTGGCTTCCAGTTTGGCTGCCTTAGCTAAGCAGCAGCGACGTCAACTGCGCTGCCGCCGTCGCGTCGCTGCCGGCTGCCTGCTGCTTCTGATGGACAAATGGAAAAGCAGCCGCAAAAAATGAACAACAGAGCAGCTCGCGACAGTTTTTATCATATTTCAGTTGGCTTTTGTTTGCTTTGCAATTATTTCCCCTGCTGTGTGTGGATTGCATTGTTAACAGGAGCCCGCGCTGTTAAGCTGCTGCTCGACGGATGTTAAGCGTAAGTGAAACTGAACCATTCGGCAATCGCTCAGCTGCCACATTTACTTATATTTTGGCACATTCATTTGCAATTCTCTTTGGATATTCAATACATTTCACGTAAATTTGCATGCATATTGCGGTGTGTGGATGTGTGTGTGCGTGTGTGTGACTGTGTGGGTGTTTATGGATGCTACTTTGCTCTTTTGTTAGCAGTTTCTGTGGCATAATTCCATTTGCTGCACCTTCGAGTGGCATCAAAGTAGCAAACTACATTTTCCCATCTTTGTATTTGCGTTTATTTATATATGCATGTATCTATGTGTGAGTGTGCCTGTGTGTGTATTTTCGTATACGAGTGTGTGTGTGTAGCACACCCCTTAAGTGCCCGCCTGCACCATCAGTTTATTTGCCTTACACTTCACACCCCGTCGCACTTAACCAACCCTCTTTACCTTCACCTCTGGCCGCTCTTTGCGGTCGTTTAACTGATGTTTCTATCCGTAAGAGGTACTTTTGTCCATGTCCAGCTCCTGCCTGAGTCTCCTTCACTCGCACACCGACGGCAAATGCTGAAATCGTGCGAAAAATTAAATAAATGGCCAGCTGAACGGCTGCTCTGGCAGCGCATTTCATTTGATTTTTCTTGCATTTCTTTTTTCACCTCATTTTCCCTTGCCATTCATGATTTTAATGTGCAATAATTTTTGCATTGATTTCTGTTATGCTTTTGCGTGCCACCTTTCAGGGCTCCGATTCCTGCTGGGCCGTGACGTCAATGCCATTCGCAATTTCCGCGGCAATTAAAAAATTTTCTGGATTGATAGTATTTTGCATGCTCGTCACGCACACAGCTCCCGTCGGGAGTGTGAGGGGCGGGGCGCCCTGTGCATGTGTGTGCGTGTGGGTGTGTGTCTGTGGCCCATTGTTCATCATAAATAAATACTGTTAATTTTTCAATTGTCCGCTCAGCGTTTAACGGCCTTGCCGCATGCCCCAAGGGGCAGCCAGGTTACGTGCAGCGGCATGCCAGGTTGCGGGCGGGCTGACTGGCCATGGGCATGGCCATTGAGCTGTGAGCCACGGTCGCACGCCAAAAATCTGATGGACAGCGAATTGGGAAATTGATGCACGTACTCCATATGGCGAGCAGCTGACAAAAAATAAAAATTAAGCAGAAGGGAAATTGGTAAAAAAAAATTTGTTGGCCCGAAAACTTTTCGGGCAGTGCGAACGTGGCCAAGATTGACGGCAGCTGGGCCAATAAAGTTGACAGCATTCGCAACAGGCGAACGTGACAGCTACGTGTCAGCAAAGGACTGTATATTCCTTCTGTTATTTTCATTTGTGTTTGTGTGGTTTTTTTTTTTTTGTATTTTTTTTTTTTTTTTTGTTGCCAGCTTGAAGTCTAGTCGACAAAGTTGGCACCGGCGTCACACCGGATATCAAGCTATAGCCGAGCTCCTAATATACAAATATACAAATACACAAATGTGTGATTGCCACATGCCACATGCCGCAGAGCAGCTGCCGTCAGCGTCTGGGACGGAACTTGATGAGCGGCAAGCGATTTAATTTTTCGATCCGCTCCAATGTTGACTTCTATAAATCTGGCGAGCATGAACGCTAGCGCACTCTGTCTCTCTCTCTCTCTCTCCCTCTCTCTCTCTCTCTCAGTCGCATCCCTTGGGCACACTCGCAATTGGAATTTCTAATCGAAGCAAATTGAATCACATGTCCTTTTGACGCGCTGCGACGCAACGGTTTCCAAACAAACAATGGCAACGGGACTCGCAGCAGGAGGCGCAACAGCACGAGCACGATATCTGCCGGAAAAGCCTGGGCTGTGCGTGGCAACGCAGCATATGGAAAACCAGACAGCCAGCGAGGCATAAATCAACTTCTGGCAAAGTGGCTGCCTAAAAGGACTCAAGCTTGTCTAAATGACGGCCCAAATGGCAAAGATAAACGATTTCCGTACCCAGCCAGACAAATAGAAATAAAAAATAAATAAAATAATAATATATATACATATATATAAACATATGTGCATACAATAGGTGATCTACGCGGAAAATGTTTTCACGACTTTCCACTTGAAGCCCACAAACTTTGGCATAGAATTTCATTCAAGCCAACTTTGCATATTTGCCTTTAGAAATCATTCAACGGGCTCTTTGTATACAATTATAGAGAGTTTCCATGTACCGATTGAGTGTTGCTAAGGGAAAAGCATAGCAAAAAAGTCAGATTTAGAAGAATAATCCATTGTTAGGAGTAGAAATAACTTTTAACATAATATACAATTTTCTTTTCCCTCAAAGTCGGCTTTAGCTTTAAGCATCAAAAAAAAAAAAAAAAAAAAAAAAAAAAATACTCCATTTAAATATATTAAATGACTCCATTCAGGTATGTATATATATATATTAGTGTGATATTTACTGTTTAGTTGCAAGCATTAGAAATATAACATTTAATTTGCCTGTAGATTCTGTATTTCAATATCAAAGGTTGCTCATGTAAGAAAATATATTCCAAAATTATTTTAAAATTTGTTATATGATGTAAAGATTTATTTTATGTTTTTTTTTTTTTTTTTTTTTTTTATTTAATATTATGAAGTGTAGAACCTGTACATCAATACATTTCGGTAATATAAAGAGGTATTACAATATTATATGCAGATATATTGCTTTAGTTAAAGATTCATTTTTGTTTGCATTGAAATCAAATTATGTTTTTATTTTTATTTAAATATATATATACATGTAGTTTTTATTATTATTATTTTTTTTTTTACATTTGAAGCGATTTATTATGTGCTGAAGTGTAATTAAGCCATTTTTATCAGGTGTCCCGTGTTTTTTAACGCTTGTTCAACTATGGTTAAAAAGCAATAAATCTTCCACATGATTATTCAAACATTGCACAATTAAGCCGTATTAAAAAATAAATAAAATATATAAATCCAACAATTTATTGCACTTTCATTCATAGAGCAAATAAAAGGTTCGACTTGCGTGAATAAATAAAAAAAAATAAACATTTTTAAAGCAAATTAATGAATAAAAAAATACATATTTGGAAATTTAATTTGTACTTTGTAGCTAGACCATTTGCCGGCAGTTGTTACCATGGCTTTTGTACCTGGCCAATTGTCGTAATTAATGAAAAGCCATGCTAAAGAAATTTGTAAGGCCAAAACCTGACCTTTGCTTGTGGCAGCTGTATATTCTTGAGTAGGCAAGCTGCCCGCCTAAGCCCGCTCCTGTAATTTGTATCTTGTGCCGTGTCTTTGGGTGAAATTAATTTACGAGGTGAAACTTGTTTGCGCTGTGCCCAGAACCCTTTTGCGCTCTGTCAGGCAGCGAGTCCATTGAAGCGTTTAAATTGCTGTCAACAGAAAGCCAAACAAATAAATAAAAGCCAAAAAGCACTCGCCGCGGAGCAGGAGCTCGTAGGAGTGTAGATGTTTCGGACATCAAATGACCCATGGCAACCAGGGCTAAACGTGCGCCAGGACCAAATGATTAACACGTTCCCATGGAGCTGCGGCTCCAGAACGCCACCCAAGATAACTGGAAAATATGCACAGCATGGAGGAGCTGGCGCTTTAATTATCATTCGGAATATGGAGGCATTGAAGGACCTTGCCAAATCAGATGGAAATCCTCAAGTGGAGGCACGCGCCACACGTTGACTGGATGCTGGATGCTGGATGCTGCTGCTGCTGTTGACGTGGCAGGCACACAAATGCCACATAATGTGCTCAAGGAAATCCAGCCCCGAAAATAACAAAATAAGATAAAATATAAAAAAGAAACCGAAATACAGCTGGCAAAAGGTACCACACGAAAAGCATGAAATTGGCAATGGGAGGTAAGCTGCTAACATTCTGAAGGTCGCTCGGCTAAATACGCTCAGAAAAATATATGGGCTAGTTGACTCTGAAATTGACAATGCCTGCAAGGTAGAGCTATATTTGTATTTATGTATATGGGGCCAAAGGATAAATCACATGTGGAAAATACTACGTGTATAGGCATTGCCAAAATTACTTATAGAATTCAATGCGTAGAAATGCTCAAAAAATAAACCATTTAATCCAAATATGGTTATTTTATATTATAAATATTATTTTAGAAAAGAACTACAGTTACTCTCATTTACTCTGACTGTTGCCGTCAAACCATATAAAAGTATATTAAGTATTCTCTACACTTATTCCCCTATTTTATTCTATTATTTTGTTTTCTAGTTGCATAATATTCCACATCTTTATTACTTCAATTATACTATGATTAAAATTTAACTGATATATTTATCTTTGGATAATGAATCAAATTTTTAATTATCTTTTTTATCTGCCTATGAATGCAATTTCATTTTATGTGCCCCACAATTTTTCCCAGTGTATTGCTGACCATGTTTATAAATAGTCAACCAGCTCTGCAATGCATGCAAATGGCCAATAAAGCAAATGGCGACCAGTTTTTGTCGGTCATCATTTATAATGCATTCAAAGCCGCACACAAACAGATACAGGTACAGCTAAAGATGCGGCCCAATTGTATCTATACAGAGGCGAACGGACGTCTCTGTTAGCTATGCTCTGCTCAAGGCTGTTGATATGGCAGTTAATCCGTCAGCAGTTTGTTGTTTGTTCAGAGTGCCTTTCCCATGGCCCACGCAGACAGCTGAGTGCCAGACGGACGTAATCGCTTGTTGATCCTTTATAAATGCTTAAGAGCGAAAGGCAAAATACTTTTGGCCAGCAGCAGCTGCTGCTGCTATTGCTGCTGGTCAAATGGGGTGACATAATCAAATCAATAATTTATGAGTTCACTTTGCTTTAAGCGGATTTACATGGCCTGCACTTCACCAGGGGCCTTCGCCAGCAGCCGGCACTCAGAGGTGGAGGAAAACTTTTTACAACGGAAACCGAAACTGAAACTGAAACTGAAACCGAGACCGAAACTGAAATAGAAACTGATACTGATATCAATTAGGTGGAAAGTGATAAGTTGTCGCCTGGAACTGTCAGTTGTTTGTCTAACTTGTGACTGTCACAACCAATACGCTTACGATACGATTAGACGCTCCGAGGGGGCGGGGGTGTGGCCAAGTGGGTGGAGTTTGGCTACTTCAGCGGCTCTGACGATGCGCACGCTCCACGCGCTGTGGAAGCCGTTCGGGATGTGGATGATAATGCTCGTGCCTAATGCGGCCCAGCCAAGCGTGCAATGTGTGAAATAGAGGGGGGAGCAGAGCAAGAGGGGAGAGAGTAGATAGGTGCTAAGCTTAACAGCAACCCTCAAAACAACAGGAAAAACTCTGACGATTCTCTGCTACAATCCGCAGGGGAAATAATTGCAAAAAGCAAACGAAAAATCAGAAAATCTCTCGCGGGCTGCTCTGCTGCTCACTGTTGGCGGCTTGTTTTCTATTTGCTCAGCAGTAGCAGCAGGCAGCGACGCGTGCAGCGCAGTTGGCGTCACAGCCGCTAACATGAAACGGCAGCAGCACCAGCAGGAGCAGTGGCAGAGAAAGGCACCAGCTAAAGGCAACAAACGAAGGAAACTTCAGTCAATTGCTTTTGTTTGGTTGCCAAAATTGCTGGATATGATTGGGACAAGAACCGAGGCAGTGGACTTCATAAACGCAATAGTTTCCCGAGATAACTCAACAGAGGCACCCTGTTGAGACATCCTGTATGTATCCACAGCACGAGGCCGATTTTCACTAATTTAGCAGCGCGCTTTTTTCGTTTAGTGTTTAAATTTTTCAAATGCGTGGCACACACATACACAGAGGGAATGTGAGAGAGAGCGTGAGGCAACATCACCATTACCGTTATGATTACAATGACCCCCATGATCCTGGGCAGCAGCGCGGTCTCTCCGCCTTTCTCTTTATCTCCTGCTCCGTTTCGTCTGTTTGTCATGTCCTTTGTGCAGTCGTCGCTTAGCGGTAAATTTAGCACTGCAAACGAAACGAAAGGCCAAAGTTGAGGCCAACCAACAAACCAGGCAAGCAGGCAGGCATCCAGCCAGGCCTCATCGTGGCAGCTATCTGCCCTTCTCCTGCTCCCTCTCTTGGAATGCGTCCCCTATGTGGGACAGCAGCAAAAGGCCCGCAGGTTAAAGTTCGCCTCGCATTTCTGCTGCAAGGTTTTCCCTTTTGTCATTCGGACAATGTTGACGATACATTCAAATATGCCCAACAGATGCCTGCCATTCCCTATCTCTCTCTCTTCCACTCGCTTTCTCGCTCTTACTGTCCCGCCCTCAGTTTAGCTAGACCTGTAATGATTATTTGGCTGCTAATGTGAGGACAGTTGCTTCTTCTTTTCTTGTGTTTGGTTAGTTTGCTTTCACTTTAAGGGAAAACTGTCCAAGAACACGTAGCAGACGCCAGCCGAGCAGCGCAGGAGGAGGCGGCGCCACTGCACAGCGAGCGGAAGTTGACAATTGTGAATTGACAATCGGCAATTGAGAAGACTGCAATCAGAGCTCGCCATTTCTGGAGTGGGAGAAGGCTTAGAAGCTGGAGCTGAAGCTGATAACGAAAGCTAAATCCTGTTTAGATAAGCTGCTGCCAGTCCTTGGACAAGGGGAGGAGCAGTTGGACATGGCCAACCTCTGCTGTGATTTGCTGATTGGCCCAAGTTTTCAAGCCGCCTATTTGCCACAGTGCAGCCTGTGGGGCAGTTGGTTGGAGTTGAGTGGAAGTCCATTGGCTTCAGTAGCAGCTATTTGTTTTCCCAGTTTTTCGGCCACACTTCCTGCTGGCTGTTGGCCGCAGTTTTGATTAATGGTCAAGCTTAAAGGCAGTGTCGACTTTTTTATTTCGGCAATTATGTTGTTTAGAGCTTCGCCACGCTTTTCACACCTCGAACATTTTTCATGCAACAGCAGCGGCAACGCCACTCGAAGCACTTTTAAGAGTGTGGACTTTGATTTCATGTTTCGAGGCTTGTCAGTGACATGCAGTATCATTAATTTAGTCCGAGCTCTTGCTGCCCCTCTGCTGCTGCCCTCGCCTGGCCAACTCTCAGCTGGCTTTGTCATTTTTCAACAGTTTTTGGGATTTTTTGACACTTGACAAGTGTTTCCGACTGCGCCAGAAAGGTGGCAAAGGTGCAGTCGCGCCAAGTCCCAGTCCCAGTCCCAGTCCCAGGGAGCGTGGCCCCAATATTTGCTAGAATGTCCTTTAACAATCTGTCTATATCCTACCGCCTCAACTGTGCCCAAATTGTATGCAGATGAGAGCAGAAAGATGAGCGAAACTAATCAGAATTGCGTGGCAGCTGGCATACTCTTTCGCTCCAATGACAATGATGATGCTCATGTTGATGATAGTTGTAAGGGTAATAATGAATAATATAGTGATGACAATGCACATGATATAAAATGGCTAATTATTAATACAAGATGACAGGAATAAAAAAATAAAATTAAAATGCAAATAAACAGGAAAGCGTTATACTTGGGCTTTTTAATTTAATTTCATTTATTTTATTTTATCGCTGATAGTCTTGGCACATATTTTTATCTTCACACCAATGCCAATGCCAATTTATTATAATGATTGCAGCAAGAACAATGCCGACTGCGAATAATGCCAATGATAGCACGATAAATACAAAAATATATATTTATTTTTTTTCACTTGAAGACACATACTAGTGAAGCATTCATGAGAACTGTTACAAGATGAGCAGCCGAGTAGTTCTGCCAGACAGGAGGCTGCCGCGTGGCCGCACCACGTGCCTTATCGGCAGGGCACAGCCGCCGTGCCAAGTTTGAGCGGTAATTAACTGAACCAATGCCAGCACGAAGCACGAATTGGCTGATTAAATGAGGCATGAAACTCGATTTTGGTCAAGGCATAAAATAATTGCGCATATATTATGTATATGTGTATTCGCATGGGATGAGGTAGACTGACGCGCACATTTATACAGGCTTCCTGCTGCTCAGCTTGCTGGCCATCAGCCACTGGACTCCATCGTGGGGCAGGGGGCTGGGCACAAAGGGCGACAGCGCTGTCCAGAGCATGCGCTTGCCTAAGACATTTCGCACATTGTTCCACAGTCCCAAATCGTAGCTGCGATCCTTTATGTAGTACAAACAGCTGCCACGGCAGACCATCATCAGCTGCATGACCAGATGCGTCGTGGCTAGCACCGTGGCAAATATGTTCAGCTTGAGTATCCCGCCCGTGATGATCAGCCAGGTAATGTGCGGGCTAAGAGTCTGGCCTCTGAATAGCTTGTTGCTCACGAAGTCAATGGGGTCGCTCAAGCGGCTGTTCTGGCTAAACATATGATAGACATTGTAAACGAGGGCGGTGTAACTGCTAAGGGACAAGTGTAGCAGGAGGCCAACGAAATAGCGCTGATTCACATGCCCAATGCAATTGGCCACCACATTGCAGTGATGATCCCGCTTCAGTATGCAGCAGTTGCAGAACCGGCAGTGCCACGCCCTTGGCGGCACCAGCATTTGGCAGAAGGTGCAGAGGTGCCACAGCGGCGCCTCTGCCGGCAGGGGATTCCAGCGGTCTGGAGGCAGGCCCACAAAGCTGGTGTCCGTCAGCCAACACTTGCACATATTGCCAACGATATTGTGGATGAAGAACAGTATTAGCATCCAATGGAGCTTGTAGTAGATGCCCAAGACATCGCAGCACTCGGGCAAAATGTAAAACATTTCGTAAGTAACAAAGAATCCAACAGTTAGTAGCAGTAGAGCAGCCGACAGAGGATGGACGACTTGAACAATTCGCACACGATGCAGATGGACGCAGCGCCAGACCAGCTGCTCCACCCAGATGAGGACGGGCACCATCTTCCACAGCAATCGAACGAAAATTTTGACCATTATTGTACATGTAAGAAACTTCCTTCTCAAACTGGGCTGCTGAATTATTGAGAGTAATATTCGGTTTGCTGCGTTCCCTAACAATTTCCAGGAATTTCGATACACTTGATAATCGCATCAGGCATTCCAAATATGAAAATAATGAAAATGAAATTGATGTTCTTTCTTTTGGAAATGCTAAGCCGATTACCCTTTTGCAATTATGTGACTTGGCATGCAAAGGGATTTGAAATGCTAAGGGTAGCTCCTGAAAGAAATCACAATATAATATATGTAATATGTACATGTGTAAATATATGTATATACATATACATGAATGCATATGTATTTGAAATGCTGAAGTATTTCTCGTGAATTCATAAATGGTCTCAATAATCTAGAAACTACAAGAGCAATGATAATATTTACAAAGCATTTCAACGAGAGATATAAAATGTTGTACTCTTTTGAATATATATATAACAGAATAAATTTCCCCTTTTTGAAAGCTTGAGCAGTTATACATCTTCAACGAAAACTATAATTTTAATATATAATTTGAAAAACTTTGTTAAATAAAAAACATTATTCAACTATGACGAGAAAGGTTTCTGTAGATTTTTATTTTATTTTGTGTTTCAATTAATATTTTCTAGAGCATCTTTAAAATTTTCCATTTTTTGGCTTATGTATATTTATATATTTAATATTTATTTAGATTTACATAAATCAACTGGCTTTATTTAATTGCATATGTTGTGCAATGAATGCTTAAATGTGATTTATGCAGTCGAAAGGCTAACTTCTCGCAATCCTCAACAACTTTATCCATCCCACACAAATAGTTTGCTTTCGATTTGCTTTCGATTTTCTCAAAAACTTTAGATTATCTTCGCTACGAATTTTTATTTTAATAAAAAATATCTGCAGGTCTCTGATGCAGATCTGTCGGTAATGGAAAATGTCAGCCATCAGATAAAGCAGTGCTGACAGCTTAAAGTTATAAAATATACAAAAATATAAAGGATATATAGTTACAAGTATACATGTATAATATACATATATATTTTTAAACTATTTTTTTATAGTTTAATTTTATTTATTTTCAATTGATGCATGTGAAGTGTGAAAAGGCAGACTCCACACATAAAAGCTCGAAAGCAGCTTCAGAATGTCGTAGAGGTATGAGAACTTCAAAATATACATATGTATATGTTATATATTATATATGTGTATATGTGTATATATGTATAGACATATTCCTGGATATCTAAATGGTTATCACAGTTCTACGTTACTTTTATTTTATGTATTAGTGCATCCGAACTAAATTTTATAATACAAAAAGGAATATACGCAATAAAATGAAATGAAATACGAAGTGTATTTGTTGTGAGTTCGACGGGGAGATATCCTGTAATTGTTTATAAATCTAGTCGTCTTTGCTAGTGCATTGAAGCAGCTATATGTAAAGGTTAAATTTATATAAATGTAAAAAAATTATACAAATGTAATATATTACAAAAAAAAAAAAAAAAATAATAATAATAATAATCATAATAAAAATAAAATTAAATATATATATACATACAGATTAATTTATTTATATAAATCTGGTTAGTATGATGACGATTTGGATCATCAATCATATGGCAACTGTTCAACTGTGTCTTTCAGCATGAATATATTTTACATTTACAGGGTATACTAAAATATTCAACCTGATGCCCCGCTGTCAAACGCAAAACAACAACAGCTGCCGTGTTGCGAACAATGCGGCTGCTGCTGGCAGCCAGTGCTAGCAGGAGGAGGAGGAGGCAGTCGAAGCTCTCAAACTGACACCGAAAACCAGACACGAGCACAAATGTTGTGTATTTCGCATAAATTTTTATGAATTATTAAGTCGAACCAGGCATTTGAAATGCGCTCCACGCGGTTTGCCATTTACCATTTGACTTTGCGGTAGTGGCGCCCCCACCCAGCACCGTCAACCGCTGTGCCAGTTTCCCGCTGCTGTCAAAGCAACTGCGTTTTTGCCCTCTGCATAAGGTAAACACGCGAAGCGAGGCTGGGCTGAAGGCGACTAGGGGGGCGTGGCAGGCGTTGCCCACTTGAAGCGTAATGTGTTTGCCTTGTTTGCACACACCGGAAGCAAACAAACAGCAATTTTAGCTGGCGCCTCTCGCGCTGTTACGCCATTTCCTCTTGTGGGGGGAGGGGATTGCGGATTGGATTGTGGGGGTGCTGCGCGGACCCTGCCGACCTACAGGCACGCCAGATTGAGTGGCAAGTCGCAACTGGGTGGCATGTTTGTCAACCTGTAGCATTCTTCAAACTGACTTCGAGTCATTAACATTCCCTTCGACATTTGTTGGCAAAGTTTTTGGCGTAATTGCAGCATTCGCTGCTAATTTTAGGCGACGCTCCTCCTCTCTCGTGTATTCCTCTTGATTTCCATTATGCTGTCGTAATGTGAGACGCAAGCATGCCGCACCGGAAAGTTTTTACTTTTTACCAAGTTCTACCAAACTCCTCTCCTTCTCTCGCTCTCTCTCTCTCTCTCTCTCTCTACCTTTCTCTTTCACGCCCTCGCTCGCTCTTCAATTTTCAAGCAATTACCTGGCGTGTGCTTCCCCCGCAACACCAACTCTCCATGTAATTGAGTTTCGGAGAAGAACGAATTTTTGTAAAATTAGATATGAAACACAACGAAAATAAAAATTGGGCTAAGGCACCTTTCCTGCGTGAGCGGCATATAAATGAATAAAAAAAGTCGCGTGCTTTGTTTCGGCATCTGACTGGCCGATACCCATTACCCATTTCAATACTCGAATGAGTATTATATAATTTTGAATTCTGTTCTAGGCAATTAAAATCGGGTTTAATTGGAACAAGCTATAATCACATATTATTAAACGTAACATGCTGTAGCCCTCTCTTAGCCATCTGTCAGACAGCTTCACTCTTTTACAGGGTATGCCAAGTAACACGTGTGTCGGATTGTCGTTCAGGCTCTGTTATTGTTAATCATATTTCCCAGTAAATCCATTTGAAATGTCTGCAATTAAAGTGCAGCTTAAATTCTATGCCGGCTGAAATTTATATTGCAATTTATTTATGCCAGCTGCAGACATTAATTTTGGTCGAGACCACGCCCATATTCCCATATGGTGGAACGTTAGCAACGTTAAATTTGCAGCCATCGACACCTGTACGCCATTTATTATGAAGGTCGGCTCGGTCCGATTGTGCAATAGACGAGCAATTTTTAATGAACCATCAAAAGGGCAATTGGAGGCAGCGCCAACGTTGCGTATGAGCGATTTTCCAACTCGAGCCATCGCAGCGCCCATCTGCTGCTTGACAAAAGAAGAGGAAAAAGGAAAAGAAAAAATATATAAATAAACAGCTTCTGCTGCTCAGCCGGGCAAATATTTGGGGCATGCTGAATATTTGGCACTTGGCGCACCAAATGAATCGGCATTTCTGCAAAATGAGTTGGAACTCTGCTTGTCTGCTCACCTTTTTCCTTCTTCTCATCTTCTACGCGTTCTCGCTCTCGCCTACTCTCTCTCTCTCTCTCTCTCTCTCTCTCTGTCTTTCTCTACCTTTCATTCTCGTTCGGCAGGCGACACATTTCCCTTGTTGCGCGACATATTTCCTGTTTTATTTTCATTTTTGTTTTTCCCATAAAAATTTTTTCATTTTGTTTTCCAATTCTTTGCGCCTCTCGACATGTGTTCGACATTCGCCAAGGCGACGGAAATTTTCGCGGATGGGTTGCAGGCTCTGCTCTGCTCGCCGGGGGCTGCAATTGATTGATACCCATAAACAGGTTGAGTATTTAAAACTTATAAGTATAAACAGGTGGAAAGCTCAACGGAAAAGTCACTCAAACTTTAACATATATGTATATATGTGAAGGAATCCTTATGAATGATTTAATTTGAATTTATTTTAATTCTATTTCCTTGGTTTTATAAGTGGATGATAATCTGTATTTGATGTAAATGAATCCATATAATTATTTGATATTTATAATTGTTTAATTGTTTACAAATGGAAAAATCAGTTGCTTTAAATACTCGTGCAATAGCTGAACTATCGTTATCTGTGTATCGTGTGGATATAAATTGTTTTAAGTTTCCTATTTTACTCACTCTACTTATATATATATATATGTTATATATGTCATAGAGCTGTTGCCCTTCCCTATTTTGTCCTTTTCTCAATATCCTTTAAGAGTCGCAATATTTCATATTTCTCTACATACGCATTCACTATGAAATGGAAATCGTAATAGTGGCTGTTAGGGGTCATTGCAGGCATGCCATTTGCTGCCCGGCTCGTGTCGTTATGGTATTTCATTACATAAATATACATACAAATACGCATACATACATACATATTCATAGATTTATTGTAAAAGTTTTCTGATTACTTTTTGTGGCGTTGGGCGCGAGCATATTCAAAATGCCGCTTGCGCTGCGAGCATCCCGCTGCTGATTGACTTGGTCATAGTAACACAGCTGCGGCAGTAGCCCCTTTAAAAACTGGAGAATAAAGAAATAAATCAAATAGAAAAACCGAAAAGCTCGCAACTGGCGAGTGGAAAAGCGCACAAAGGCGATAGAACTATTTACGCGCGCGTCGCATAGTTGCCAACTGAAAAGCAATTAAAAACTAATTACTGTAGCCTACACACACACATAAGCAAAGGTGGGCGAAAATGCGCAAAGCATTTAATAAAAATTTAAAACTTCATTTTGTAAATACCTGATATGGACAACAGGGAAGCAAGCAGCCAGGCGGCTGGAGGAGCGGAGGCTGATGACAACGCGGATAATTAGAGCAGGAGCAGAGGACTGCAGAGAAAAAGGAGAGCTAAAGAGAGAGAGTGTGTGAGGAGGAGAGGGCAGGTGTCGATGAGGAGTGGGAAGCGTAGGCAGGTGTTCCCTTGACTTTGTTCTAGTGTTGCGTAGCCAACGTCGCGTATGAGCAATTAGTAGTTAATTGTGAAGTTACCCGAGGCGGTGCCAGGAAATGGAACTTGCCACACTGTCGCACTTGTGACATTGACGACGACGCCGCGCGGATGAAAATGGGAATGGAGCAAAAGCGAAAGACGGATAGAGACACAGAGGCAGAGAGCGATAGAGACGGAGATCTGCAACCAGCGGATGCCGGAGCCGTGTAATTAAGTAGCAATTTTTGCTACTGCAGCAGAATTTTTAGTAGCTGCCGGCACGTGAACGAGTGTCTACGTGTGTGGGAGTGTGGGTGTGCGGGTGCGCGAGTGTGTGAGTGCAAATGTGTGCGCATTTGATAAATTATCGCAACTAATTAGCGTATCAATTGCTCTACAACAAGGGCACACACAGCTGCGCTCGAAGGTAAACAAAAGTGACGACGGTGACTTGATGAATTATAGAGATTAGTTGAATAAATATTTAGTGAATGCAAAATCTGTTTATAAACAGCTGCTGAGGGACATGTTAAGCAGCCGGCAAAATATTCAAAGCCGTCGACTGATTTAACTGCCGATAAATTATGGGGATTAGTTGAAAACTATGTTAATAGCTCAACGATAAGTTGCCCAATTCCTGGCTTAAGTGGAAGAGCAAAGTTTTTAATAGCGTGTCTACGTGTCAGCTCATCTGAGAAGTGCATAGAGCAGCAGCTTAATGAGAAGTGCAGAGTAAGGTGAAGACCGAGCTGTTTGTTAGCTACAGGCAGATGTTCACATGGTTGCAAAATAAACGCCGATAGGAAACAGATGCAGGAGTCTGATTAACGTTTACTACAAAGTAACAAGATTTTAGCGAGCAGTTGCGCTTCACTTGCTGGCGAAGGGCAAATGTCAATTAAATTGGGTATCCAATAGATCAGTGACTGTAAAGAGCTTAAGCACCACTTAAACAATGCTCAAACTAATTGAAAGCGAGCGCCAAGCGAATAAGCTGAAAAGCCAGAGCAGCAGCAAAGCAGTCTGAAATCATCAATATCACGAGAAAGTGGAGACAAATAAGTAACGAGGACGATTAAAGGACCAACTAACCGAAAAATGAACAATGCGAAATAAAAATCAAACACGCAAAATGGAAAAACAAATGGCGAATCTTTGGCCGGCAGCCGAGGGAATCGGGAACCCCCTTTAGCCACTTGTGTAAGTAAAAGATGAAGCGACCAGCTAAACAAAGAACAACAAAGGGGCCAGCACTAGACAGACTCTGGCACACACACACACATATATATACATACATAAAGAAGAAGCAGAAGAGGGACTACGTTAGAGTGGAAGACGAAAAATCAACGGTAGAAGCGTTGACAAAAATCAAACAATGAAAATGCTGTTCAATGGAAAAAAGGAGGAAAAAGGCGCAGATAAGCAAACGAATTGCGAGTGGCCAAATGATAAAAACAAAGCAAAAATTGAAAGTGTGAGACGCAATAAAAATAAAAAAATAAGAAATGAAGGAAAAGAATAGAAAAGAAAATGTGCGAGCTAATATAATGGACACAGGGGCACAGAAAACAAACACAACAACACGTCAAAAAAATACAGAAGGAGCTGCCTTCAGCAGGGCCAAAGGCAAAAGCAATGGCAAAGGGAAAAATCAAGTGCGAACACTTGACTCGATGGCCACTCAATGCGACAAACTTTGCAGCACTCGCAGCAGCCGAAAGAGCGGCGAGAGTCTGAGTGAAATGGGAAAAGAGTGCAATACTCGAAGAGAGAGCCAGACTGAGCGTCTAAGCGTCTCACTCACAGCATCCCTTTTATTGAGCAGAATACTCAAAAGCTCGAATGAAAGCTTTCTGCTGCTCAGAGCGCAAAGGACTGCTACAGAGAGAGCGTGTCAATAGAGAGTGGGTGAGAGAGGGAGAGAGAGAGAGCGAAGCATAAAGAGAATTTGCGATTCTCTCTTCAACTGTGCTCTTAACTGTTGCCATATGATTAGTTTGTTTAATCAAATATATAAGTGCTCCGGATTTTTCGCCAATTTACTACAAATTTAACTTTATAGGGTATAAGCTTTTATATTTTTTATTTTTTTATTTTGTATAATTATTTAAAACATTTTTGGAATTAACTAGCATCATTTCAAATTTGAATAATCCAAAGCGGTAATTTAATTAATTTTAGTTGTTTTTGAGCAATCCCAATGATTATATGCTGTGAACAAAAGCTAAGATGGAAATACAACTTTAAACAATTTTACAAAAATATACTTAAGTTATTAATATATCAGACTCGCCAACTATTTTCCTAATTTAAGTGAGCAACTCTAGCAAATTCGGCCTGCCTTCTAATCATTCATTGGAAAAGTACTTTACTTTCGTCAAACCAGAGCCTAATACTATTATCTAATCTCAGTTTGTAGAGTTGCTCTGTTGCTTTTAAATTTGCACTCTGTCAATAAACTGAAATGCTTAGAAAAGTACTAAAGTTATGTGAGGGGGAAAATAAACACTTTAATTAAACATTTCATTTTTTCCATTGCATACTTTTGTGCGCAAAACTGATTAGCCGATTTGCCAGCGGCTAACATTACAATTTTCACTGACCAGACCAGAGCAGAGCAGACCAGGCAGAGCTCAGCTAGCAACAGCTGCCATAGTCACTGCTCCGACAGGTTATCCAGTCGAGGCCTCGGTCAAGTGTGAGTAATTGCGGACAGTTAGACAACTGGAAACCTGAGCTGGGGCATGAGGCTTCCACATGTCCATGAAATTTCCATGAGCACCGTTGTCCATTGCTCTGGCCAGATGCTATAGCAGCGCTCTGAAAATAGCAGTCATAAGAGTTTTTCATTTTTGTTGTTTCTTCAGTTGTTGTTCCTGCTGCTGTTGTTGTAATGTCATGTTGTAATGCAGAAGGAGGGAGCAGCAAAAATTGCCACTGGCGATGGCTGAGGTCAGCTACAGTTGACTAAACATTTTCATTTTGGTTAAGTGTGTGCGTGTGCGTGTGCGTGTGCTTGTGCTTGTGCTTGTGCTTGTGCGTATGAGTGAGTGAGCGAGCGCCTGAGTGTGCGTGTGGCCAGAAGTCAATGAGTTTTGCCACATGGCGTATACTTGATATTAGCTGAGCACATTGCGTGCCAGCCTCAGATAACGCGTCGTTTGCCCAATGATTTCATTAGCCAAGCACAGCAATCGATAAACTTATCGAACAGCTTCTCAATCATGCCACGCCCTCGCACATAATTAGCCATCGACCAGCCATAAGGAGAGCATTATAATCTAAATGAAAACAGATATTTGCATTTTAATTAATGCCACAGGCCGTATCAGAGCTCAAGCAGCTGCTTGCCCCGATGAACTTAAAGCGTAATAGAAATACTAGTGCATATACATATGTTAATGCACCAATACATGTACGGCTATGAGCGCTCATAGATGTGTAGCGAGCGTGATTTTAGTATATCACTGGTACTTAGAATAGATCATTATTATTGCTAGTGTTAGATGCTTAAGGAATGTCAGTTTAATAAGATTTCACTTAAATAATTTAATGATTGTACTTAAAGGATTTCAAATATCAATTGTATTTTAGTAATATATATATATACAATATACATATATATACATACATACATATAGACTTCTTAAGAGTTTACTTGAATATTTGTATCGATTTTTAACACCCTATATATCCAGCATTAGCTAATCTACTCGCGAGCAGGGTATATGTAACAGCAGATGAAGAAAGCAAGGCAAATCAAAGAGCGAAAAGCAGGGAGAGGTCGGCAGGGAGCAGAGGCCATATGGCTGCTGGCAGAGCAAGACTTCAGCGAGTCGACAACTAATGAAAAACAAACATAGCTTATTTTTAGGCGGTCTGCAGCGAAGCACTGCTGCGTGAGTGTGTGTGACCGCTCGACTGTGCTCGTGTGCTTGTGTGCTTGTGTGTGTGCGTCTGATAAGCTGCTGACAACGAAACTGGTGTGATTGAATGCGAGAGAGAGTGAAGGAAAGAGCATGCTAGAGAGTGAGGGGGATAGCAGATATATAGGGACAGAGCATGCATGAAACAGCTGCAGAGTTCAAAGAACACGAGACAAAATTAAAACGGATTAAACTAGGGACAAGCGAGGCAGCACAAAAGAGTTGGCCAAGAGGCAGCGAGCTGCGAATGGAAGCAAAAGGGCAACAAGTAGACATGAAGTAAACGAAGTAAAGCCAGTAGGGCTCGTACAGAAATGAGCAATAGATAAAAAAGGAAATAATAAAAAACTGTTTATTACACACTTATGAGAGTTCATTTGCTAGTTTAACAAGCTGTGTATGTATACATGTATATATGTGTGTGTGCGAAGTATGTGTATCAATCAAATGCCACTCTAATCGGCTTTCCAGCAAATTGAAACTAAACTTACCTTAGTTGCAATATCAATATCAATAAATAGCCAAAAATTTATTTATTTAAACAGAACGAAATAAAGAGCCTGTAAAGATAAAAGTGCAAAAAAATTTGTTTGATTTCATTTAATTATTTTCTGTCTGCCTGGCTGCATGTGATTCCATTGGCTGTTTTCCTTTGAGATTTATCACAACTTTAAGAGCAATTTCATTAAAAGCTCGGGATTTGTTCACTGTATTGTAAATTTGTACAATGCTTTAAGTAAAGCCTTGCAAAAGAAGTACAGTGGTCGCTCGACGAATGAAACATAAATGTAAGAAATATAAATAATAATATATAATCTCAAATGAGAATATTTTTTTATTAACAAATGTAACCTGTGCAGGTCTATATAAAAATATTATATATAATTAATATATTAACAAAAAATACATTTCAATATGAAGCTAAAATGATTATTATATCTGTTAATATATATCAAATATCTATATTATTTACTTTGTGAATAGATATAAAATATATTTGTATATATGTTCACTTACATAAATTCGAATTTAAAATTATCCCCAAACTCGTTTTATCATTTGATTCAAATACTACAACTTTCTATGCTTTATATATACCAATAATTGTGCCATACTTAAATTAAGACAGTTATACCGAATCGCTTCGAGCTTCTGTGATGCTGCTCAGTGAAGGTCCTAATTAGTTTTTGTTACTTTTCCATAGTAATCGCCCTTTCTCTCTCTTTCTCTCTCTCTTATTCACTCTACTGCTCTGTACAGTGTCCAAATCAAGTCTATAAATAATTTGAGGACAGTTTTACGAGTATTGAGCGTCTCTTGACAAAGTGTTGGCCTCTGGGCTTGCCAGCCTCGGACTCTGACCAACTCCGACTCCAACTCCTGCTCCTGCTCCAACTCAGTTCGAACTTGGCACAATAGTCGTAATGTCATTGGCTTCGGCTTGGCTGTCTGACCACACCCGCAGCTGTTGGCTGACCTATAAAAAGTAGAACTTTGATACAGGTTATTAAGTAAATGTAACTGGCGCACACACACGCGCACACACACGCACACACATGCACACAGACGACTGCACACATAAACAATACTTTATTTACACTGTAATGGCATATAAAATGGCTGCCATTTGCTATGTGCGAGTGTATTTGTGTACATATATTTGTGCGCTTGTATGTGCGTCCAGTTGTTTAATTTCTTCGCTTTTATTTTGCCACATTTTTGTGTGCTGCATCTCTGAGGGGTGTGGCAGTTGCCCTGACCTGGCTGCTTATTTATTTTCGTAATAACAATAAATAACATTTTTCTCTCTATGTGGTTGTGTGTGTGTGGCTCTGTGTATGTGTGTGTGTGTGCGTGTATTGTGGGCTCATTTGCTAAGTTGTTTTATGCGCCCGTCGCTTGTTTTGTGGCTTTTTGACATTATTTGGATTAAGCAAATAAATCTTGCTCTTGGCTAAACTTTTTTAATAATTTTCGCAAGTCATCAGAAAACATGAAAATAGCAGCAAAAATATCATCGAATACGATTCACCTCAGCCCTGCCTTCCTACTGCAGACTTTCAGCCATCTCCAAGTTTAATTGAAAATCAGCAAAGACATTTATCCAGCAAACAAATTACACACGCCTATGAAAACAATCTAAATAAACTTTTGAAAAATACGCAATTTACAAGCTTTTGTTGTTTTTCTAAGCAATCCTCAATACGGTCTGCAGCAGGTGAGTTGCATGCACAGAGTGGCTATATAAATACATATGTATACAGATGTGGTTCTTGCTAAATTTAATAAGAAACTTTTCCTGGGCTGGAAGCTCTATAAAATAGAATGAGAAATGCGTGCCAACTATTGTTTAGAGTAAACACAGCAGTTCTCTATGAGTCTCTGCAACTCATTAGCCATAGGCTAGACATTTTTGTACCCTCAAGTTGGATATATATTAAATGTTATTAAAAAATTGTTGTTTTTAAATACGCATATTTGTTTTTACAAGTTAAATCACTATTCGGAAATAGCTTAAGCAAAATGAGTTCATAATTATTTTAATTACAGCGTAGCTTTTACTCTGGCATACCCCATAACAATTCCATTTGTCTTTTCGACAATTTATTTTTCAGTGAAACGCACGACAATTGCTGTAAAAATACAAGTTTTGCATATGAAAAATTGTGAGAGGAAAATTTGTATGCATGCAGGTGAAGTAAATGTGCCAAAAAATAATAGATACACACACACACATACACGGATACACATGTTTTCAAAGCGCTGACTGTGCAACAGACATATAAACAAATACATATATGCACAGACGTACAGATATATATACTACATATATGACTCTACAAACACAGCAAGGGGTATTCATGTCTCAGCTAGGCAATGCTCGCTGAAGAGTGTGTTGGAGCTCGCGTTAAGAGCTGCTGCTAATGGACATCAAAATTAACACTCACTGACTTAATTATGTGCATAAATAGGCACTGCAAAAACCGCTGCTAATAGAGCGAGTTTTTCAGCCCTGTGTCTCTCTCTCTCTCCCTCCCTCCCACACACATGCATATTTCAATTAGACGTGGCTAATAAAACATAAGAGATGCGCCACCCTGTCTGTCTGTCCATCAGCCCGACTGCCGGGCCGCAGGCATTTGAAATACACACCAAGCCGCAGCAAGGCGCATTACCATTAGTGTTAGGAGCAACTGGCAGTTGCTCTTTTTGGAATGATGTGAAACGGGCGCGTGGCTACAAAATAGTACCGCAACGAGAGACCAACCACATTTGGGCTTAACAAAGTCTAAAAGAGTAGAGTGATAGAGAGAGAGAGAGAGAGAGAGAGAGAGAGAGAGAGAGAGAGAGAGAGAGAGAGAAAGAGATAGAGAAGGAGATTGCGAGAGAGATGACTGTGCCATATTGTAGCACATATTTTTTTTTTTTGGAATTGTCTTGGTTTTGTATGAATAAGAAGGCAACTCGGGAGCTTATTCCTATGAATGCCATACATTTCTGCTTTCAATGCGTATGTGTGCTTCTGTGTATGTGTGCGTGTGTGTGAATACACACGCTCTAAGAGCACTTTGGCTTTGGCTTAATTAAAACTTTAGGCGTGCAGAAAATGCGCGCAAAGCAGTTGGAAAATTAACGAAATTGCTGAGGGGAGAAGTGGGACAAAGGCGTGGCTGGCGCTGCTTCTGCACTCATCGAAATTACAGCTGCGCCACTATTTTCCAATTGCCAGCTATGATACAGCCAGCTGCACCTGCACAGGTAGCAGCCTCTGCTACGCGAGCTCGGCATGCACCAGTCATGGAATTTTTCCGTTGTAACTCAGCCTAATGCCCACCATTTAATGACAGTCGCCGTGTGTTGTGTGCCCCTCCAGCTCAATCTCTAATAGGCCAATGGCTAATGTGACAACAGCATAGAGTGACAGGAGCACCGCCTGATAACTAATCATTTCGCTGTCTGCTAGCTTCGCTCTGTGTATGTTTGTGTTGCTCGCAAATTGCAATAATTGCAATAATATCCTCTATCGTAGGTCCTTTCGTATTCTATTTCACATTGTATTAGATGTGAGAGCCGTCAGTTTGTGTCTATAATAATAAGTGTGACACATTCACGGCAAATCAGAAAGGTTACAAATTATTTAAGCAAAACTTTAAACATGTAAACATCACTGCGTTGATGGCACTTGTACTGAAATTACCCTTGAAGTGCATATATATAAACTCTTATTTAATAATGTATGAATGCTCTTAAGCCCGGCAGTAGATAAACAGTTGTTGCTCCCTGATGCGGATTAGCTAAACCTAAATTTGTTTCTCTAATATTATAACAATTTAAATATTCTACTATTTCAGACATTTCAGATGCGAATTTGATTGATATACAAGTATACATATATGCTATCCAACACATGAATTCGTTTCTTTGAGGAACCTCGTTAAAGACTTGCTATTCCTTGAATACACCTAGCCTTATAAATTACTCAGATATTCGACTCCTAAATATACTTACATTCAGCTGCATGTATGCAAGTCTTCTTGATTGCTTAGATTGGTTTTTCCTCTTTACTTTATAGCAAACTTCGGCTGAAAGTTGCCTCAAGATTCAAAACCATTTACTCCTGGTTTAGTTTACAGCTGAAGCCTTGATGAAGACGAAATCTTGTTGGTTTTTGTTAAAATTATATTGAAGCCTTAGCATATAATCTGGCACATGCTTTCAGAAAATGAAAAAAATAAAAATAAAAACATTATTAATCAATATTTCATATACAGAAATATTTTCTAAATAGTTACAAGCAAATTTACTTCTGTCGCCTTTTTCGGCTAAATATTTGCTGTATTTAATATTTAACTTAAAACGGCTTTTAAATTCATAACAAAATAAATGCAATACAAAATATAGTAACTTGAGAGCTTTCAGCTTGTGTCAACTGCGCCTCCTGCTAATTGCCTGGCCAGAGATTGCCCAGGTTCAGGCTCAGTGCAATCGCTGGTAACGTCAACTGTTGCCGCTCCAACTGCAGTGGACGTAGAAGGCCCCGAGCTGATGTCAAATCAGGCGAGAGACTTGACGCACGCTTGGCGGCGCATTGGTAGACATAATTGGCTAGGCTCACAGCTTGAGCTGTTGGGGCTGTGGCCGTGGCTGTGGCATTGGGCGTGGCACGGCCTGCAGCTGCCGCCACATGGCTGTCAGTGGCTGACCGCAGAGCTGTTGGCCCAGCACAGCTGCCTGTGCCCGCCGGCCAACCCGTGGCTCGCCATATGTGGCGTGTGGCAGGATTCTCCGCTGGCAGCGACTGCCTGAGGCAATGCCCATATATTTGCATCACTGTGGACAGCAAATTGAGCTGATTTCCTGACCACCACCCGCACTCTCGCACCACTTACCCAGACCGTGGCTCAGCAGCCAAATGCTCAGCAAAAGCAGCTTCATCGTGAGTCAAATTCCCGTAAACAGTTTTCTCCCTTCAAAATGTGGGACTCACTTTTCGAGTTGTTGCTGCTTGGTTAGCTCGACTCCGACTCTGACTGACTCTGTTCCCTTTTCATAGAACAAACATGAATACTTTCTCCTTGGCAAGTTTCTCAAAGCTTTCTCTTCGCTTGCTTTCTCTTCTTGTATTTGCTGATTCGCGTTTGTTGTCCCTTTCGAAACTAAATCCATTTCAATTGACGCATTGACAATTGTTTTACCAATTTCGCTGCTGCTTGAAGTAGGATCTGCTGTTGTTGCTGCTCTTGTTCAAGTGGGGCAAGTTTTTCCAATTCAGTTTCTTTGTTGATTTTACGCTGCTGTATTTTGGGCATATTTGAACACTTAGGCTTTGGACTTCTTTTAAGGAACTTTAGACTTGAAGTGGGTGGGAGTATTGTCAACTTAAAGTTTTCGTAATCACGTATACGTAAAGGAAAATTGTAGATGTATCTTTCATCTTTTTTTTAAATCTATTGAATGCTTTAATTTGATGCAATTTGAAGCATGCAAAATATAAAATAATTTATTATTTGCAGACTTTTCTTGTGAATTAATCTGTACGTGATTTATAAGCGAGTGTATTCAGTTCGGCACACTCATTTCTTGTGCTTGCTTTATTTTCTCGAGTTGTCTTTTTTTTACTGGTGGGATGCTTTTGTTTCCCAAGCATTTTGACAACTGTTCGCTCTTTGTTGCTGCTGCAGCAGACTGGCATTTGGCTTAAAGTTCGTCTTCTGTTTACTCTTAGTTGATTCAGCTCGCTTATCTTTTTGCTTGTTTTCAGTTTGCTATTTTGCAGCATTTGCTGCTTTGCATAGCCAGCAGGTTTATCAAAACATTTTCAAGTTGAAGTGCGGCTGCAAAAACAATGCGGCCAAGCTATCGATTTTCTCAAGTGCACGCAAGAGGAGACTGGCTGGGGAAAAAGGGTTGTTGGGTGCTGGGAAAACAACTCAATGCATGGCACTTAAGCAGCTCAAGCAACAAAAGCAACAACAGCAACAACAATGTAACACTTGGCTGGCATTTGGTTGTAAGGTGCAGAAACTTTCCTGACAGCAGAATGCAATTTGTGTCTGCGTCAAAGTTTATGCAACGTTTACTTGCCACCGTCTGTTCTTGCCACCAATAATATTTGCGTGTGTGTGCGTGTGTTTGTGTGAGTGTGCGCAATCAGTCAATAGCCAGCATAACTAAATTAGACTAGGTACTCTGCCGAGCGGCTTAAGAAGCGCTTGAGCATATTTGAATTATGCCTCCATCCAAGCGCTACTCATGACCCAAGCCAAACACAACTCTTGTGTGTGACAAGCGTTACCCGATCTAATTATGCAGCAGCAGCAGATGCAACAGCTTCTGCAAATATAATACTGTGATGCCTATGAGAGAGTTAGAGAGAGAGAGAGAGAGAGAGAGAGAGAGAGAGAGAGAGAGAGAGAGAGAGAGGGAGAGAGAGAGAGAGTGAGACTTTTGTTAGTTTATAAAGCTGTGTTTCACATAGTTTTCATGGAGAGTAGACTGAATAGATATACTTACATGCATATATAGTAGTGGAGTATAAGCTCAAAGTTTTTAGCCTACCCTCGCTCTATATATATAGCTCGCCGTCGGGCTGACTTATCGAGCTAGCAGCTCGTGCCGGCACGGAAACAACGCTGGCAAACGCTTGGCACGTGCGTTTCATATGATAAATGTTGTCTGTGTTATTGTAGTTGTTGTCGTTGTTGTAGATGTTTTTGCTGCGCTTGTTGTCACAGTTCCTATTGCTGCTGTTGCAGTTGTTGCTGTTGCTCTTGTCGCCTTTGCCGCAGCCGCGCTTCTGATTATGCAGCGCAGTCTCTGCCCGCTTGAAAGCCAGTTGTGCTGCGTGTGCCAGAAAAAAAGAAAAGAAAACTGGCACCGACTACCTCTGTATTTGTGCAGGTGCATCTTTTTATTGCACTCGCGCTCAGAAATATACCACAAAATGAGCTAGACGTGAACGGAAGGGAGATTGCTGCCGCAGGAGTAAGGGTGAGGGGGAGGAGGAGAGGCAGAGAGAGATAGAACGAATTGTTCTCGTACTCGCACTGTGGTGCTCTTTCTCTTGCTGCCTCTCTCTCTCTCTCTCTCTCTCTCTCTCTCTCTCTCTCTCTCTCTGTCAGTTGTACGACTCGGCTTAGTTTGTATGCGGCGTCAGGTTTCGTTGTGTGTTCAATTTACGCTGACATGCGCTAACTAACTGTGTGTGAGTGTATTTGTGTGTGTGTATGCTGCAAGTTGTCATTGTAACTTGCAACTTAAATGCGCACGTGACGCTGCCTGAGCTGCTTTATTGCCTGCACTGGCGAAAATTAACTAGGTGGCCTTACTTTCCTTCTTGCTATTTTGAGCTGACAGCCGACGTTTGCTGTGCCACATTCTTGGGCTGACAAATACACATTGAGATGTTGTTTCACATAAGCCTTGCAGCTGGCCGCAATCTGATAAGCTGATAAGTGTTTCCTAGTCGTGGCAACAGCCCGAATGCAAAACTTTGTTTAGAACTCAGTTTATAGTGGTTTTTCATTCTCTCTCCCTCCCTTCTCCATATCTCTCTCACACTGTCAGCTATCCCCAGCAAACAATTATCAATTGAAGATTTTTCAATCTCGCTTTCTCTCTCGCACTGCCTGCTATCACACTATTCTTCGCTGATTGGTTTACCTATAGATAACATGCATTGATTTCTATTCAAGTCTGCATTACGCATACGCCTCATTGGTCGGCGTTGCAATCAGCTAAACGCCTTCCGCAGACATCAATCACGCCGAAGGCTTTGCAGTTAGCTCTCAAGGACACACACGCAATTGCATGCGTGTTCTATTCTAGCCAGCTTCAAATTGAAATTCAGCAAACAACTACAAAAGCTGTGAAGCCAAAATACAAAAATGCAGCGACAAATGTTCGACGGCATCAACAACAACCACAACAAGCACAACAACAACAATGGCGAAAACTTTGTCGACACTGGAATTATAATCAGAAAACTGCGCGCACACAGAAATTGAAAGTCAACACGAAGCTGCGGGGGACGAGACGAGACGCTGAGATATTGAAATCAAATCACGGCATCGTCAAATGCATTTAAAGCTATTTGCATTGCATTCCATCTCCCGTGCTGCAGCTCCTCATGTTTGGTTCCCCACCCTCCCTCTCCCACTCTTTTCTTTGCCTTCAGTAGTTGTGTCTCTGTCATCGCTTGTGTCCCGCTGCACTTGGCGTGCGCCTTGGCATGTGTCTCTTAATTTTTCATACCCCTGCAATTCCCTGCTCTCAATCATTCGCCCTTTCAGATTCTAGCAGTCGGTGCTGTCAGTGCTGCTGTTTGCATGTCTGGATGGGAAAATTGATTTTTATCGCCTTGGGAAATGCGTTTTACTGACGCGCTTTGCTTTTCAACTTTCAGTTATTCGATTTTTGCTGTCATAAAAATGTCACAACTATTTGAAGCTACTTGAATTTCGGCTTTGCACTTTATAATAGCATAAAGAAACCAGGAACTGTCCGAAGCACACTTCTAGCTTTAACCGAGCTCATTGATTGCCATAGTGAAATCCTCATTTTGCCATAACTAAAATCAAGTTTTCAATTAAATTTGAGCTCATTAAAACTGTTATCATTCAAATGAAATTATTTTGAGGAATGATATTATATATTTCTGAGGCTTCTCTTAAGTATTTTTCTAACACCTGCTCGTGGCTAAAAGTGATTTACTCTTTGTAACTTTTTCACAGTAAACAAATTCTATCAGCAGCATTATTAAGCACCTATGTGAGCATATAAATGAATAGCATTTCAAATAAACATTCATTTAAATTTAGTTTGCTATTTATTTATCCTATCTATTCTTTGCCAATTTGCATAGTTATCGAGCCGCAATTTTCTGCAATGTTAAATGCAATTTGCCAGCAAGGCTCTTTAATTTAAATATATATGAATTTGTTGTAGTGCAATCGGTTAACAATTCATGAGAACTTTGTGCATTTGTTGGCTTTTATGACATTGCAAATTAATAAAGCGCGTATCCTGTTCGCAGTGGCAGTAAACGCGCTTGTTAATAAATGAACATCAATATTTATACTTCACACATTTTGGCATTTAATAAACAAAACTCAGAAGCGCATAAATGGCAAATGGAAAATAACACAATTAAATATAAAACAAAACAAACCAAAAAAAAAACAAAAAAAAAAAAAAAAACAGAAACAGAATTTTCCCAACAATTTTCTGCAACTGGTTGACAGCCACAAATTAATAATAAATATTTTGCATGCGTATTTCAATTGTTGCACTCAATTGTTGTTTATGGGCAATTAAAGAAAAATAAGCAAAACAAATAAATAAATAAGTAACACGAGTGAGTGTCCGACCGAGAATGTTCGAACAAGAGATTCTCTGTTTTCTTAGCCAAAGCTGCATTATTTATTAATTACTTGTTGTAAAATAGATATAAGTAGTTTCATTATTTATGCTAGAATTTGAGACTTGTTTTCTTATATTTATTTCTTATATAAGCTGATGAAGATTATCCCAATCCCATCGAATCTGCTCGCTTGCCCTCCGAGTAGAGCGAAAAACCAAACGCATCGATAGCTTTTAGCCGTAATTCATTATGAACACATTAACTATTAACAAGAATAATACAATTATGTGCTGCAAATGCATTTTAAATTGCAATGCACTTGTGCGCATAATATTTGCAGTTGCATTTCAAATATTGCGTATACGCCGCGTGCGCTTAATTAATACCAGATGTATGTCGAAAATTTCATTTTTAAGCATATAGAGCAAATATGCAGCACAAATTCGATTTCCAAATTATTATGCACACGCCATGTGCTGGGCTTTGCACATTTTTCTATGATCGAATTTTGCTTGTTTTCGTAGATATTTTTGTAATAATGTTTTTACTCTCCAGTTTGGCACATTGGCTATAGTTAATTAAAAACTTTATGTTGCACATAGAACAGCGAAAATTGAGCCTGTAAAAAGTGCCTTAAGCCCAAAAGGGCCCCGCTGCAAACCCTTTTAATTGAACATTTTTAATTTATGCATAATAAAAACTGATTTACCGCTCGCTACACAGAAAAAAAGTGGGGTAAAAAATGAAGAAAAAGGTGCAACTTTTAACTTTGATGCTTTTTATGACCGACCCAAAAAAATGATGAACCATAAAAGAGCACCAGGTGCTTGGGTGTGTGTGTAAGAGACAAGAGAAAGAGCGAGAGCTAGGGCAAAGTTTTGGCACAACTTTTGGATTTCAGTGCCGAGCGCCTGGTCTATTTTATAGTATTTAAGTGCCCATGAATTTGCCAGCCAGGCGAATAGCCAGCAAGCGAGCAGCTCCAATTGAACCTCCGGCCAGGGGGCATCACACAGGCTGCTGCCAGAAATATGTGTAGGTGCTCTGAGAGGCTCAGTTGTTGTTGCTGCACTCGCAGAGGTGGTGATGCCGGTGTTGGCGATGCTGGTAGATGTGGTCAGTTTTTTCTGTCATTTTTTTTTTTTTTTGTTTTTGTTTTTTTTTGCTTTGGGCTTTCAATTGGCTGGCTTTGGTTACCACCTGCCAGCTAGCACCAAAATTGAGGTTCAATTTCAGTTCATACTCCAAGACAAACACACATACTCACACACCTGTCCAGTGAGCATGTTCAACAAATTGTTTTAGTTGTAATATCCTATCTATAATATATATAGAAACTTTTAATTGATTCAAGTGCTTGTGAAAGCCAAAACTTTTTGATTCGAGTTCATATTTGTTAGCAAGAAAGAAGCGCTGAAGTGGAAGCAGATTCAAATTCAGATCCAACAATTTGTTCGGGTTTCACAAAAAATAATTGAATAATTGCAAAAACTACGTGCTTAGTGTTTCAAAATAAATAAATAAAATGCCTGTGAAAGAGTTTTAAATCAAATAAATATATTCTTACAATTTATTCATTCTTTTTTTTTTCAATATTAATAAATATTAAAACTATTATTTAAATTCATTTCGCCTTCAATTAATAGATATGTTTCAATGAAATGATATAAATAGCTATGTAATTAGCTGGAATTCGTGCAAATCCTGCACTCATTCACGAATGAAGCAACAAACAGAACAAGCATTAAGGCGCTTTTGGAGCTGAGCTGGGGGCTGAGAGCTGGGTCCTGGGGCTGTGGACTGTGGGCTGTGGGCTGTGGGTGGGCGCTCCGACCTGCTAGCTGGGCAGCCATTTTGCATTGCTCAGGCAAGCTGACAAGTGCTGTGAAATGACGAAGACGCATGGCTGACAACACTGAGGGAAGCTGTAGGTGGAGAGGACGCATGTTGCAGTGACAACAGCCCAGCAGAAGCTGCAGCTAGGAGACAGCCACAGCTACAGCCACAGCCACACACAGGCGCTGCTGCAGCTTATCCTTAATGCTGGCTGTTGTTGTGTCCTCGAGTCCTTGCATCCTGGACAGCTGCAGCTGCAGCTTGTTTGGGATTTTCACATGCGCTTGTTACACTGCGCACGACGTTGATGTGACATGCAACACATTAGCCAAATGAAATTTTTTCATTCTCCTTCTTCTGTTGCTGCTCAACTCCTTTGGCGCCCTGCCAATCACGGGACTGGAGCTGTCAGCTCTGGCAAACAGCTGTTCTAATTTTTATCAATTTAATAGACTTTTTATGATCCTGGCCATTATCTCACCTGTTTTAATTATATTTGTTTTGTCTGCTCCCGAAAATGTGTTGACTGCTGCTTGGCGTCCCGAACAAACATTCAACTTTAATTGCAGCCATAAATATTTTCGATACTCTCACTGGGGTTTCGAGCACATGGAATAAAATGTTGATCTTAAAAGTTGCGAAATAAGAGAGCAAAATATATTTTAAATTGTTTTATATGTGAGTTTGGAAAGCAAGTTAAGTTAATTTATATTTTAATTAATTAATGTTTCAAGATTCCTCAAGGCTGGAATATTATCGTACTATACAAAGTTTTGCTTTGAGATAATCTTGATATCTATCTATTTCAAAGTATTTCTCTTTTTTGCTCGTATTTCTTATTTCCATATATATATTGTAGAGTATTACTTATTCTGCACATTTCATCTCTGCAGTTTCAGTTATCAGCCACGTGACGACGGCCGCCTGTGCGTTTAGCTAAGCTACCTAAGGCGCTCTGCTGCGAATTAATTTTGCTTTTGAATGGCTTTTGTAATTAAAATGCGGACAGCGAATAAGGGCAAAGGTATCGGGTGAGAGAGCTGCCAAGAAGGGGAGGCAAACGCGGCCAGCCTTGCGGGTGGCAAGAATATATCTTGTCATTTTTGCAGATTTAGTCGCAATTTGAGTTACACGAGCTTCAATTGACAAAGTGTTACGCGGGCTAACTGACAAGCTGACTGATGAACTGCAGCTGTCGGATAGGCAGCGAAGGAGGGCAGGGAGAGTGAACAGAGAGATGTAACATTTTTCAGGCTTTGCTTTGCAAGTTTCAAACTTCAAAACAATTTAAAACCTTCGCTCTGGCTTGCGTTGCCTGGTTGCCTCCTGCCTGTTGCCCGTGGCCCGTTGCCCGTTGCCTGGCTGCCTGCTGTCAATTGCTGTCGCCCCAAGCCGACTCTCTGGAGTGGCTCGAGCATTTTGGTTTTGTATTATGCAATACGGAAATACTGTCACTGGAAATGTCCTTACCTGCCTAACGTAGTCGCTGCCGTTGCCATTTCCCTTGCTCCATAAATCAACTCAAGTGCCTACGCCCCAGCTGATTTATTTTTGCCCTGGCAAGTCGCTCGTTCCTGCGCTGGGGAGGGGCCGATGAAAAGTCGGAGTGGGCGCGAAGGCGGAGGCCCAGGCATTTGCCTAAAATATTTAACCGGCACTTGTGCACAACAATTCCAGTTGCCATTCGTTCTGCTGTCTCCTGCTCTCTCACTTGCTCTGACTATGCCTGCTTTTTATTTCCTCTCTGGCTCATTTTCTCTCTCTCTCGCTTTGGGTTTTTTTTTGTATTTTTATTAAATTCTCAAGTGGCATTCGCGCTGGTGAATTTCCACAGTGCGCTGCCCTTTTCCCATTTGTTTTCTTTGCTATTTTCCAGCCAAAAAGTTTCTTTGTCAATTTCCCGTATAATGCACAATAATAATACGAGAAAGTTAAAGAAGGAACTCGAGTTGAACTTGAATTTAGATGGGGAGCCAACAAACACAGCAGCTACAACAATTTGTGGCAAGTGATTACCTTAGGCATTTTGCGGCTCGCAAATTGCGCTGAGCTCAAGGGTATACCACAGCCTCTTAGCCAGCCATTGTTCATTGCCTGCCCTTGTTGCTCCTGTTTGCTGTAGTTAAGCGTGAGGCTCGCACAGCAGATCAGGAGCAGCATCAGCATCAGCATCAGCATCAGCATCAGCATTTCCCACAGGCCAACAGCAAATTTTAATTTTTAATTTCGTTGCGCATAATAAAAATACCGTTACAGATACACACGTAGCATGGGAGCCGCCGCAGCACGTGTTTTGTGTCCTGCAAATAGCCGAGCGAATGGAGCGGAAGCAGCAGGAGCAGAAGGAGTAGGAGCAACAGCAGCAGTGGCGGCATTAACGGCCTTTGGACACTTAACAGACATTTGCATGTAAATTTCGTTGCAGCTAATAGCTTATTCAGGGCTAAAGCTTTCAAATCAAATAATGAAATCAGCCAACAAAAATGAGTTACGGCTAATGGAAAGCGCTTCCTATTGATCAGCTAAAGTGCTGTAATGCGTATACGACAATAAATATTACACTTTCTATAGATGTTTTTAGTCATTTATTTGATTACCTGAACTAAAATCTAAAACTCATATCTGCTGTGAGGTGCCCGAAGCAATAATTTATATGCCTCCAAAAGTATGCTACAATTTGTTATTAAAATTTGCAAAGTGTGGGATTTTTTCCTTTGCCTTTAACAAATTTGATATTATTTTATTAAATTTCTCATTTGATTACTTATTATTATTTATTTGATTATTGAATCTATAATTTTAAGGCTTTACTTATGCTGCCAAGCTTAGTTTAAATAATAATACATATTTTATTGAAATTGTATATGCTCCTTAATATATTTTCAGCTAATCAAATATCCTTGGTTTATGTTGATGCGTAATTATTTTCGATGAAAACCAAATAACAAGAGCCAAAAGTACGACAACAACAATAAATACCCAACAAGTTTGTAAAACAGCACGTAAAATTCAATTTCATGGGCAACAAAACAGGCGCACCAGGCCGTTACTCTAGAGGCTGTAATTAAACGCGAAATTGGGTGTATATTTGAGCGAGTGTGTGTGCGTGTGAGTGTATGTGTACAAAAATTACAAGGCAGGTGAGCTAATTACCTAAATTTGTTGTGTGAGACAGCTGTTTGGCTGCGCCTTTCGGATGCACAAATACACAGCTAAATGCGAAACGACATACAGTGTCTCACATACACACACACACATATGCACCGACACACAAACACCTAGTGAACGCCACATAATGCATGTAGCTAATGAGATTTTGATAGAAACTGATGAGCGGGTGAGAGCAACAAAAAAAAAAAAAAAAAAAAAACAAATAAGAAACCTCTGGCCGAGACTGCTCGGCGACAAGATACCCCAAACCCTTCGAAGAACTGTTACTCGAATCATTCGAATGCACGCGCACACACACAAGCACATCTAACTTTTCTTGCAGATGAACTTTCGTAAACTTTTGAATTTAAATCACATTGATTTGTCAATATATGTATATTATTAATTATTTATAATATATTTTTTGCAAGCTTGAAGGAAAGTGAGTGGATTTGAGAATGGTATACGAAATATAACAGAAATTTAAAGTGTACAATTTATATATATATATAAGGAGATGGGCGATTGATCAATAATATATACTTAATAGGTTTTGCCACGCCTTCGTTTGTCTGTTACATACATTCATATTATTCCCTGATTTCGCATTTTCAATGTATTCAGGGTATGAACAGTTGTCGACAGCTGCCTGATTATACGTGGATTCTTTAGCAACGCATCAAGTCAGACAAAGACACGAGGGAGAAAGGGAGAGAGAGAAAGAGAATGAGAGATGAGTCGTGTGAAAGTGTCAGCCAGTTGACAAAGAGCATAATTTATGAAGCAGCAACAAGGTGTTGCAGGCCAAAAGATATATAATAAATTGGACCCTGAACCTGATATGGCATAAATAAAATATTTACAGTTATATATGCTTATGTAATGCAATGCAAATTCATTTGAATAGCTCTAGTGCAATTTTCCATTTCATTAGAGCTGTTGCACAGACAAAGGCTTGAAGAGATGTCTTCTTGTGGTTTTCAGCGTGTCTCAAGTTGGTGCTTCAATGCCAGACTGCTGCCATCTGCAGCTGGCAGTAATAACAGCAAAGAATCTTAAGTTAATGCTGGGTCTAAGTAAATACAGTTTTTCTTTTCCATACTGCTCTGTAAAATATTTGCAAGCTCTTTGGCAAAATACTTGGCAGATAATTCCAGCGCTCTCCTTGATGGAGCTGGTGCAACTGCAGCTGACTGACACCATTTTGTACTGCGGCAACTGTTGTTGGCATTGTTGTTATTATTGCATGAACGGCGCCCGCTTAGCGTTTACAGCTTGGCTTAAAGTCTCGGTTGTTGCAGCACCTGCGGCAGCTGCTGAAATAAATCTGAGACTGAAAACTTTGCCAAGCGTCTGCAGTCGCTGGCATGTGGCATGCGGCATGCGGCATGAAGGACGAGGCATGTGGCATGAGGCATAAGACATGCGTCTGGCGACTGGCCCAAGTGTTATTTACCTTTTCTCTTTGTTACTTTGACTACGCCCGAGCCAGAGTCAGTGCCTTGGGACTTGCACCATGAAAAGTTCACGTCGAGTTAACTTCTCTCTCTCTCCCTCTCTGCCCGCAGCATACCATCTATTACACTGGGAGTTCTCAGGCAGCAGTTGTTCGATGTTTGTGCTGCATAATTAAACAATTGTCTGGAATATTGTGTTGCAACTTAGACAGCGCCTCAGCTTGGCACAGACGCAAACACAACTATCAACTGACAGAGTGATGAACAGGGCTTGATTTATATGTTTAAGCAGATTCTCATAATTTGGACTGATTTGAACAGAGCAAATAGTATATACAAAAATCGAAGACAAAATAAATATTAATAGTTGTTTTCGTAGTCGACTTACAACTTGTCAGGATGACCGAGTGGTCTAAGGTGCCAGACTTAAGCGAAGCTTGCTAAGCATTCTGGTCCTCTATGAGGGCGTGGGTTCGAATCCCGCTTCTGACAAAACTGATTTGTGATTTTTTAATTTATTTTTTTTTTGTAATAAATAATAAAAATAAAAATATTTATAAATATATATATATAGATAAATCTCTTTAAGTATTTTTTTATTAACTAATAATATATAATTCAAATATACTTATGTATATTATTTAAGCATTCTAGAAAATATATTGCAGGACACATCCTAAATAAATATCGAGACACACTAAAAGTATTTAACTTTTGAGAAAAAAATATAAATATTAAATTTATTTATTTACACTCTTTTATTAACTCTATAAGAAAGTATGTATATTATACTTATAAATTATCTATGAATTATATCAGATATATTTCATTATTTATTATTTGTATATATTAATTCAGTTAATTTTGGGAAATGTCTGTTCCGCCTTCTTAAGCAAATAAGGAAATCCAAGCAAGGAATCCAGAAAATCTTTGAATTGCTCTTAATTCAATTTTACCGAAATAGAGGCACATCTCCTGCTCCGCCTCCACATTTAATCAGGCTAATAGCACTCAATGGGCATACAGCACTACTATCATTAACAATATCAACCACAATACCAACAGGAGCCAGTGCTATAATTAATCTAGCTGTGTAATAACCGCCATTAAGCTAAACAAACGGAATTTGGACATTTCCCAGCTGCTGTTGTGCATAAATTTCAATTTGACGAGCCGAGCAGAGGAAGGCTACAGCACAACACCTGATTTGCCCTGCCCCCGACCCAGCCTGACCATGCGCTGCCTCAGCGCGTATTGCCAATTAAATGACTGCCCTTTAGCGAAATGTCCTACAGCAGCCCGGGGAATTGTATTTTGTAAATATCATAGCCGTGGCAAGTGTTTAATGATACGAAATTAATGCGCAAACATCAACGACAATGTGGCCAAGCGGAGGCGTGTATGCCCAGCTCACCTGAATAGTTAATGACAGAGGCCCCAGGGTGACTTCATTTATGAATTCGCTGTGTATCTCTGTATCTGTATCTGTATCTGTATCTGTATCTGTATCTGTATCTGTATCTGTATCTGTATCTGTATCTGTATCTGTATCTGTATCTGTATCTGTATCTGTATCTGTATCTGTATCTGTATCTGTATCTGTATCTGTATCTGTATCTGTATCTGTATCTGTATCTGTATCTGTATCTGTATCTGTATCTGTATCTGTATCTGTATCTGTATCTGTATCTGTATCTGTATCTGTATCTGTATCTGTATCTGTATCTGTATCTGTATCTGTATCTGTATCTGTATCTGTATCTGTATCTGTATCTGTATCTGTATCTGTATCTGTATCTGTATCTGTATCTGTATCTCTATTTCCATCTCTATCTGTACATTTTTTCAGTTATTCTTCAAGAATCTGTAATCTTCGGCATGTTAGCTTGTATTTAATAGACACAAACAAGCACAAGTAAGCAAGACGTTGGCCCGTCTTCTATCCAAACATGCACATACACACATACAAGTTATGTTATTTGCGTGCTAGCAACAAAATGTGATTCTTTTGCTCAATTTTTATGAGCTGACTGCACGCCCACATGGCTCAAACAATTGGCGCCAGTCTGTTTGAATTTCAGCAAGCAACTCGTAAATAAGTATGTACTTTGCTTTTTGCCGCAATTTCTTGACTCAAACGAGAATAGCAACAGCAATAATAATAGATTCTTAGTTACGGTTTCGGGTTTCATTTTTATGGAGAGAGAAAGAACTAGAGAAAGAGAGAGTTGAGTGCGGGGTAAAGGCCCGAAATTTTTATTGTCCAGCAAAAAGCGAGGAAATACGCATGAAATTAGATTTGCTTCATCGAATTGATTTCATTTGTTTTGATTTGTTTCTGAAAATACGCAAATTGGATACGAAACACAGACCCACACACACGCCCGCCCACACGCACACACAGAGAAGTGGCTGCCTGCCATGACTGAAATGAATATATTTTGGTCAAATGGTTCAGATTCGACATTCTCATTGTCGTTGAGTTAGGGGCGTTGACAATGGGGCGTTGACAATGGGGCGTTGCGGTTTATGTTGTCTGAATAGAAAGGCAGTCAACCCCAACGCAGCACCGACAATAGTCCACAATACACAAAGTGAGAGAGAGGGAAGCAGATAGAGGCAGAGGAGAGAGAGTGTCTTTTCGTCTGACTTTTAGAGGTTTTTGCTGCTGCTGTCGCTGCTTTCCTTGTTGGCAATTGAGCGATCAACACTTGGCGCTTTTGCTGGCAGTAAAGTGTGAGCATACATACATACATATATATATATATATATATATATATATATATATATATATATATATATACATATATACATATATACTTGTACATAAATACACATTCTTCGGTAGAAAAACAGTCAGTGATTTAGGCCACATGCGGCTTAATATGCCAAGCATTAAGCCACCGAAATGGTAGCCAAAAGGAACCGAAAAACAAAACTCTTGCCGCTCAATCAACTTGCCAAAATCCGCAAAAGCAAAACCCTTTGTTTTCCTCCTGTTGGCATGTCCATCGTTCTGCTTGGGGGATTAACCGATCAGCGGCTTAAGCGACCCACGGGCCAACATCAATGTTTGGCCTTTAAGTGCTTGTCCGCAACTTTTTTGGAAGTCCCCAAACAACTTATTCAGGACTTTGCACTTGATGGCCCAATTAATGACACTCCATATATGTATTTGTTTACAACTTTTTGCAAATATATTTTTCTAAATGTTATATACATTTGATTTATTTTGCCTCATTATAAATAACAAATGCTCGAGCAAACTGTCCAACCAGCTCTCCCGCAGTACCCATTGAAAAACTAAAAATTATTGAAAACGTGCACAGAAAAGGAAACTTTTGGGTGCCACGCCCTGTCGCAATCCCATTACCCGCAAACAAGGGGCCCTAAGCTGACAAAAAGTCTGTCAAAACTTATAACGAAATGGCTTTGGTCAAATTGTTTTATTGTCCCTTTGCGTCCTTTGTGGCACCACCTTCCCAGCATCCTTCGGGCTTCGCCCACATTGTTTGGCGCTAAAAACTCTCAAAGGATTTCCGTACGGCCAAAGAAACATTTTGGCTTATAGAAGAGTCGCATTTCGCATTAAATTACCATGTTGTGGGCTGGAACGCCGCCAGACATCTCTATACATGCTTAACAATAATGTGACCATGGACGGCACATAAACGAAACCTGATTGCGAGCCATATGGGCGTAATATAATAAAAGAGAATATATACATATAATATATAAATATATATATATATATATGTAAAAATCAAATATTCAATTCATTGATTAAGAAGATTGTTTAGTGCTTTCAGCTTAGATGAAGACCTTCAAAGTAGAGCGTGTGGCAATGTGGCAGGAATTATAGAGAAGAATAGTTGAAGTTTCTATAAGATAAGATATAAATTTATGAATATATTGAAGTCAGGTGAACATGGCAGCGACTTGACTCTATAGCATAAAACTTGTGAATTTTAATTTTATATTATGAATATTATTGTAGATTTTTGATTTGCAACGTCTCTAGTGCTAACAGCCATATTTTATATTTATTTTTTTTTACACAGGATTATATATCTCAGGGTAGTAGTAGTTATAAGAGTTAACTATAAAGTTTACTTTAAGTTGCGTTCGGCTAACCTTAACGCAGTTCGCTGGCAGCGGGATAATGATAACTCAACATGAATAAGATTTACAAATTTAATAAAAGAATTTTAATTGAAGGATTAGAAAATAGAAAAATATATATATATATATATAAAATGAACTGTAATCGCTGCGCTCGATTCCCAATTATTGCTGCAGCTGTTCATGTTGCTCCTGCTGCTGTTGCTGATGATGTTGCCGTTTCCTGCGACGCCTGCTACGTGTCGTGCGTCGCTCTCTGGCCTTCTTGCGTGCCTCGGCCGCGGCACAGAACGCTTTGTAGGCGGACTTTTTGATCTTCTGCAGCTCGTTGCAGTAGTCGAGATGCTGTTTCTTTAGCATTTCGATGCGTTTGCGAGCCACGTCCGCCAGCTGCGTCTTTTCGTCTAGGTCCTGCTGAGCACCGGTCGCAGTTGCTTTGGCGTGACTGAGATTCTCCTCGGCAATTTTCAGTCCGTGCTGCATGGCCGTCAAAACCTCCTCTGCCTTGCTGGCCGACATCTTGGCGGAATTGAGATTAGTCTGTGCACTGGCAATGCACTCCGATTCCTGGCGCAGCACGGCCTCCGCCTCGACTATCTCCGCCTCGAGCTGTTCCACCATCTGCTGCTTGCCAGAGAGCGCAGCTTCCGCCGCCTTGGCAGCGGCATCGGCCCTATCTGCCAGCTGCTGCTTGACCATTTGCGCCACCTCCGCCGCCGCCGACTGCTGGGTGCCGTAGGCTTGTTCCGCGTCGCAGGCGGCCTTCTGGGCAATGTTTGTAGCCGATAGCTTGGCATTTGTGCGTCCTACCCCAATGTCGCACTTGGCACCTGGTTTCGAATTCTGCATGTCGGTGGCTGTATCGCGGCCTGGATCAGGGTTGCGTCCTCCAGGCGTATCACACTTCTCATCCATTTGGTCCATGCTGTTGCTGAGCCGCTTCTGATGCGCGTGCCTGCGGCTGTGCAGCAATTGGGGGCGCCGTTGCTGGAGAGGCGTGGCAGCTGCGGCCACCGGGCTTACGAGAAACTGCAGTAGGCGCACCAGCAGGAACAGGTTGAGTGCCTGGGTCAGCTGTGTAATGCGCATAATTACGTGAGCCTTCAAAGTTATTGCAAGTTTTCCTTCCCAGTTGCCGCTCGAGCATTTTCATATTTCAAGTAGTTTCCCAAGTCAACTTTCAGAATGAAAAAATAAAAATGCTACACACCGTTAAAGTAGGCGGCGGCAAAAACGCCACAAACGTTGCAGCGGGAAATGGAAAATCACCCACAGTGCATAACTTTTCCACGCAATTTAACGCAATGTTTCCTAAGAGCAGCGAAGACACTTGGGCTTTCCTCTGCCATTTGAAGTCAACTGACAGGTTGCAAAAGCTGTATGTGTATGTGTGTGGAAAGTACGTGCCAGACAGCCACCACTCCCAGAAGAAGAGAGAAGAAGAAACTTAGAAGCATCCATCTTTTAGGGCTTAAAGTGAAATATTTTGCATATAAGATATTTATTTGGATAGATTTGGTATACAAATAAAACTAATGGCGGCTTGTTAAATCAAATATATAGTACTTTAATACTTTACTTTAGTGAAAGGTCATTTCATAAAAATTATTGTGCTTCATAACTATTTTTTTTTTATGAATGATTTAAGAATATTTGTTTTGCATTCTGAAGCTTTTGCTTATAATCGTAACATTTTCTTTTCTAAGCTCATTATTGGCTGTGTGTGTGTGCAGCTCATCTCAAGTTATTTCACGCTTTACAACACTTAAGTTTGAGCGTGTTTACTGCGCCCAAATGCGTTCGCCTGAGATAGTTGGCCATTTCTTTTTGGGCTGTAAAATTAATTGGGTCATCAAAGCCGCAGCGGCTTTACCCATCTGCGCCCTTTGGTCTCGATAAGCTATCAGCCTTATCGAAAGGGTCGAGTTGTTTGTTGGCTCTCGCCAAGTCCCCAGACGATGATTTGAGCTTCCATTTGTGCGTTGATCTGTTAATCCGAAAAGGGTAACCGCCGTACAAAAAGTAGGCTTAGGCATATGATTGAACGACAGCACTTCGTGTTTTTAGTAGTCGTAAAAGAGTTTGGGGCTTTGGTGCGATATGCCTACCTCAGAGAGCATTTTCGAAGGTTACTCAACTTGATTGGGATTTTAGGCTTTGCCAGTTTTCACCACCAATTAACAGGGAATCGTTGCATGCTCTAAAATATTTAACTGAAGTTGAGTTACTGCAAATGGGCACTTGACAACCGCTGCTGGCAGGACTCGGCTCTTGCTGTTGCCCTTCACCCCTGCCCTGCCCCGTCCCGCCGACTGGCCGTAGTGCCAAAAACTCATTTGCTTGCATCTCTTGTTGCTGCCATGTGGCCTTAGCACATTTACAGAGTGCTCGACGCGTCCTTCTGTTCGTACTCGTCCTCCTGTTCGTACTCGTCCTCGTCCTCGTCCTCGCCGTCGTCCTCGTCCCTGTCCGTGTCACTTGCATGCGCCTTTTTGCGTGGCCAAGTACATGAGCAGAAGTGTCCCAAATGACACTCCGAGTGGGCGTAGGTGTGCGTGTGTGTGTGTGCACTGGGTGTGGCAAAAAACCGCAAAAAATTCTACATGAAATCGATGTGCACGAACATTTTTGGTGAATGCATCGAAAAATTGCAATAAGCATTCACGAACCCGACACACGCTCTACAAAGTGGACCCAATATTTTCATATACCCCTCCTCAGGCTTCATAAAAAATATTAAAGTACATATTTGGATAGTGGTACATATATTTATAACACGTACACAGCTTCAATTTAATGCTTGAAATAGTTTTAAATTTATTTTTTGATTACAAATTAATTCTATTTCTATTTCTGTTTCTATAAAGACAAATACTTTGGATGGTTTATTAAAAATGTTTTCCATTTTTTCGAAATAAACAAGGGGAAAACACTTTGATTTTGATTTTAAATTGTGAATGCATTCTAATATCCTGGATTTAAGTCTCAACTGTATGCTCGATTTCCACTGTATCTCATTAATGTCAAAATATAATGACCCCATGCTGGAGTTGTCATCCTTTGTCATTGGAATGCTCTGACAGAACTACCTACAACAACTAATAAACATCTACACCAATACACACACACACATAGAAATTCAATTTCCTTTGCCAGTCGTTGGACCCCCACAAATGGCATCTGTCGTCATGCTGGGCCCCAGAGCCTGTGTCTGTCGGGATATAGTCCGCATTCCCTGGCTGCACTCTGCATGCCGTTCTGTCTGCAGCTCTCTTTCTCTCTCTCCCTCTCCCCCTCTCTCCCCCTCGCTCTCCCCTTCTCTCTCTCTCTCTCTCTCTCTTTGTGTGCATATTATATTTATGGTCTAGCAGAAGTGCTTATTGATGTTGCATCTGAAATTGAAATCTGAAATTTTCTTTTATATTGTTTTTGGTTTTTGATTTTTTTTGTTCTCATTTGGACAATTTACACGCAAAGTGCATCGATTACAGTTTCAATGCTCTTGGAATTCCAATTAAGCAGAGCTGGCATTTTATTAAACAATATGCAAAAATGGCAGCAGGCCGGATGGCCAGTCAAACCTGACGTGCTGTACCCAAAAATGAACAAATTGCAGGCCCGGGCCCACTGCTAGCCAGGGTAGAATTAAAATTTGACGCATAGGTAAATTGAATTCAAGCAACGAGAAAATTGTCGCAGGCCACAAAGGTGCTCTGCTGGCAGACATTCCCAGCCCGACCATATAGAAGTACAACACATGGCATCGAGTTTTGTGGACTTGCATGAAAAGTCTCTCCCAGTTCTCGACCACAAGAAGTGAAACATTAAATTTACGTAAAAACGAGCTAACAATAGAGTGAAGCCAAGCCCAAAGACAAGCTGGCTGAGTGCACTCGAGTTCCAGTTAACTAATATTGTTCAGGACATTGTGGTTAGACTCTTTGAACTTCGGCTGAGGAATCATCAAAGAAACCGCAGACGGAGGTACGCTCGGTTCAGTTAATTTACTTAGTGCTTTAATTTGAGGTTGCCTAATTGGGAACGAATATATCATCTGAAAAATAAGTATTCAGAGGGACAACTGTTATTGCTGTGATATCATATAGACGAACTCTTCGTAGTTGATTTTGCCATCGCCATCGAAGTCTGCCTCACGTATCATATCATCGATCTCTTCGTCGGTTACCTTTTCGCCCAAATTGGCCATCACAAAGCGTAGCTCGGCTGCTGATATAAAACCGTCCTCATTGCTGTCAAAGATCATGAATGCCTCCCGGAGCTCCTCGTCTGAATCATTATCTTGCGCATGTCTGCACATGAGGCTACAAAATTGATCAAAATCGATTTGCTCCTTGCCAGAGACATCAACATCTTTCAACATGTCCTTCAGTTCAATGTCGGTGGGATTATGGCCGAGTGATCGCATTAAATTTTCCAATTGCCGAGAGTTGATCACGCCTGAATTTTCTTTATCGAAGAGAAGAAATGCCTCTTTATAATCTGCAATTTGCTCTTCAGTTAGTTCCACTGTATTCATTGTTGGATCGTTACGCAACTAGTATCAATTTCGTAATTTACTATAGCTTGTTCTATTGAAATATTTGAGTACTAATCGATTTGAAATTGAAAATCAGCTGGACAGATTCTCTTCGCCAACTCAGTCCCATATATTCAGTGTTGCCATCGCTTGGGCTCTGAAAGAAGTTGCCATTAATATTTATAATTATTAGATAGCAGTTTCTGCTTTTCTATAGTTCTGCATTGTCTGCTTCAATTTCTTTCTCTTTCAAATAAATTTATTATCTGATTGGGCTAAACTGGCAGCACTGCATATACTGTCTGTCAGGACATTGAATGATCTATCTATGGACTATAGCGTAAAGCATAGCATCATGTAAATTTACATACATGCAATAATATAAATATATAAATATATATATATATCATCGCAGAGGTAATCCAATAAGAGTGCTATAGTCCAGACTCGACTAGTGGATCCCCTGAATCATTCGAAGACCTGATATTCGAATCACTCGTATGTTTATTCTATGAACTACACATGTACATGCACACACACACATACACTATTTAGTCAGTTCATCGTTCTGTATTTAGAGGTCTACCACGCCGCCTCCTGCCAGTTATATACATTTTCACACAACCAATAAACATATATTTGCTATGAGCTCAGGGTATAAAAAGCATTGCGTATAATGCACTTATGGCTACAAACCTACACCCAAACAGAAAAGAGAGCGAGTAATATTTGCAATAGAAACTTTAATTTATGAAATTTTCGTAATTGGTTTTAGAAAAGATGAAGTAAAAAATGCTTTGCTAGAAAGATTTTACTTTTGAGTTATCATATAGACGAACTCTTCGTAGTTGATTTTGCCATCGCCATCGAAGTCTGCCTCACGTATCATGTCGTCGATCTCCTCGTCGGTTAGCTTCTCGCCCAAATTGACCATCACGAAGCGCAGCTCGGCTGGAGATATGAAACCGTCCTCGTCCTTGTCAAAGATCTTGAATGCCTCGCGGAGCTCCTCGTCGGCATCACTGTCCACGGACTGCTTCGACATCAAGTTGCAGAACTCAACGAACTCAATCGAGCCATTGCCAGTGGTGTCGACCTCATTGACCAGATCCCTCAGCTCGGCATCGGTAGGATTCTGTCCGAGCGAACGCATCAGATTGCCCAACTCACGAACGCTGATCATGCCTGTGTTGCTCTTGTCAAAGAGGGCGAACGCCTCTTTGTACTCGGCAATTTGCTCCTCAGTCAGATCTGGATTCATTGTGGGATCTAATCCAAGGACTAGCAATTTCGTATTTTTAAATTGGGCAAGTTGTATCGAAATGTATGAATGCTATTGACTGTATGGAATGCTTTAGAATTTTCAAGTAGTGAAAGCTATTTGGCAGCGCCTGCTCAGCTCTAACGTTCACTCATCATGGTGACGAAATCCCTGTAAACTATGTTGCCCTCGGTGTTCGAATTGGCATCCAATATAATCTGGTCCAGGTCATCCTCATCCATTTCATCGCCATATGTGCTCATTATGTGCTTGAACTCCTTCTCGTTTATCCAGCCGTTGTCCTCTCTGTCGAAGACCTTGAATGCCAGTATAAGCTCATCCTCCGGCGTTTGGCCTTCGTAGCGCACGGACATGATGTGCAGGAAGTCGCTCAGGTACAGTTCATCCGTGCCGTCGGGATCGTATTCGTTGTAATAGTCCTGCAGCTCATGCTCAGGTGGATTGTGGGCCACTGCATGCATTATGTCCTTCAGCTGCTTCATGGGTATAATTCCCGTGTTATTGGTATCGAACAGTGAGAACGCAAGCGTCAGATCGGCCTCCTGCTCCTGGTTCAGAGTGTGCGTCCGTATGATGCGCTCCTCGGGCGGTGGCGTGGCAAAATCAAAGTCCATATCCATCTTGAATGGGGCTCCAAAAAGGTGTCACTATTAAAGGGTTATACTATTAACTATATTCTAAAATTTTGCTGAGGTGTGAATTGTGAATTCTTTTTGCACTGGAACTATGTAAATATCAATATAAACTGAAATCAACTGATATTTAGATCTTTGCCTACTCAAAGGGGGAAGAGTAAGAGAATAAAAGTGTGGATGAGCTAGGAGCAATTATTAACTAAGCATTAAGCTAAACTAGATCTAGGCTAGGCTTATGTTCCCATAGCTTAATGCTTGGTCAAAGTTCATATATATTTGTCCACTTCTATTATAAATATTCGTTTACTGCTCTGCTGCCCGAGGAGCATATGCAAATTAAACCACGCAATCCCATCAGAGGTGCTTGTTGTTGTGCTTGGCGTGTTGTTAAGCTGGCTGGCCATTGTTGTTGTTGGCTGTTGCTGTTGTTTTTGTTGTTGTTGTTGGCTGTGTTGCCTGATTATGCCCCGATTACGGGCAAGCGAGGGCCTCGGTGAGCTGTTGCCCTTAGCATACCTCTCGGCTCTGGGCGCTGGACTCTGGACTCTCGACTCCTGACTGCTGGTGTTGGGGCCGAGACCTAAGCTCATTCATAAGCTATGCACAGAAATTTTGACAATGGCCATCGTGTGGCCAGCATAGGTGACTTTCCATTAGCAGCAGTTTCAATTTTGCATAGTTGTGAGTGCACATTGCATTCCAGTTGGAGTCGAGCCGAAAGTCATTTGCAGCCAGAAATTATGTAAATTGTGCATTTTGGATTTTACTCATTGGGCCCAATAGCTGAAACAAGAAGACCACTAAAAAACACCATTTCATGAGAGAGAGGACGGCACGTAATCGAGCAGGTAGCGAATACCTGTCCGAAAATCGCCAAACGTTTTTAATTAAAAATGTAATTAGGAAACTGAGCAAGGCATATTTGGAGGAGGAGAAAATTGTGCCTAAACTGTAAACGAGAGAAGAAGCTGAAATAGAGACTTTAACTTCCTAGAAATTTAAAGTGTATGCTATGAATATATGTGATAATTGCAAATCGGGCCATAATGCTAAAATGTAAGTTATGAACAGCAGGAGACGGACCAGACCTGGCATGTCTGAACAGATTGACGATATTAGAAGAGCTTCCAACATCAGCAAACGTAGCAGGCCTAAAGAGAGTGTGTGTGTGAGAGAGAGAGAGAGAGAGAGAGAGAGAGAGAGGGAGAGAGAGAGAAAGAGAAAGCGTCCCACTTCAACAACTAAAATCGAGCCAACTTAATTACATACAGACTTATGCAAACCAGAGTTCTGCTGCCTTCTTGAAATATTTTTATTCAATTCCAAATTATATTTAGCAAGCTTTATTTTTAAGCCACTCTGTCAACAAAATTAAGATAAATAATATTACCTAAATACTATGGAAATGGAACAGTTTCTAATTCATGTTCTTAGTATTTGTTCACACTTGACTCACTCAGATGACGAGATAGATCTGAATTCAATTTTTGAGAACTAATCAAAACTCTCCGTTTTTACAGATTTTATGGCATTTTATTACTTGACTTTCTTTGAGTTAATTAATTGGATTATACTTTGAATATTCCGCGTACAGATCAGCCAAGTTTCTGAAAAAAGCGTGCAACAGTTGCAAGGGATTAAACGTAAGCAGCTTCATTATCGTTGCAGTGCACAACCTGAGGGTATGAATAGAATCATTGGCATTGATTGACAAATTGAATTTCTGTGCAGTTGGTTAAGTGGATTGTGGCTACGTTGGCGGTTTTCTATTTTTGTTATTTCATAACCCACTCCGTTTGCACCACCCACCCGCTGGCAGCAGGAAGCTGGAAGCTGGCTGCTGGCTGCTGGCTGCAGTGAACGCCCGCTGCTCGATTGCATTCAGTGCCGATTTCAATTAAGCATATGAAAGCAGCGCTTGGCCACACAATGTGGCACCCGGCAACAATTGAGTGGGCATGGCCACAGAGCAGCCCATTGGCTGCTATCATGTCGGGTCAGTCATTGTCAGTGGGTCGGCAAAGTAAGGCCACGAAGCGAAGCGAGAAGGAGAACGAGAAGGAAAAGAAGAAGAAGAAGAGGCAACTGGGCGCCAGAGCGTTTTCAATATGCATTTTTGTGCCTCATTTTAAGTCTGCTTCTGTGTGTGTGCGTGTATGTGTGGCATGTATTGTGCTGTGGTTGAGCCATGTGAATGCCTCTCTGCCTGGCAGCGGTTGCACATGCTTTTGGCCAAGCTGTTGCCATATTTGGTTTGTTAATCTGCCTTTTGCCGCTGAAGCAGCAGCTGCCGATTTTCATTAGAGGCAGCGAGGCAAGCGGCAAGCTTTGCTTACTTTGGCATTTGGCTTTTCTTTTTGCAGTTTGTCTGTGTGCACAGCACACACACACACACATGGACACACACGGCTCGGCTACGTGTTAGCCAAGCCCCCGATCAAACATTCTAAATGGCTCAGAGCACACTTGGAGACCAAAGCAAAGCATGGCAAAGCAAAGGAAATGGCGAAATCCTGCCACGCCCAGCAACAATGCAAGTCAATCTCAATGGCTTTCAACTCTTTGCCAGGCACTTTGATGCGGAACAGTGCCAGGATACACAAGCCAGCGAGAAGTGCCAAAACAAATATGTAGACTATAGCAGTGTCTAAACCTGAGCTCAGGCTACAAACTAAGCTCAGCCACAATAAAAGTAAAGATAAAATAAAATCTAAAAAGTAAGCCAGCTGTTGCACTCAAGTCTGAGAGGCTTAAGAGACTCTTCCATTTATTAAAGGGTTCAGCCTTAGCAACTCGAGGGTGTTTTTAAATTTTCCCTTCTTTGTGGTTCATATCATTTTTAGTGATAGCAAGTTCATGAATCTCTCCGAATTCAATCGGTATTGATTCCCATTGCGGGCCCATTGCGCCAGCGTCTCTCAGTAGGACTTTTCTATACGGCAAAGCGCGAATTATTATTCAGTGAATGAGCCAGTGCAATGAGCTTACCGGCCCAAATCAGTTGGAGGCTGAGCAACAGCAGGAAAATCAAACTCAACAAATGACTTTCACTTTGAATCTTTCCAATTTGAAAAAAACGCTACGAGCTGTGATAAAGCACCTAAAAATATTTTAAATGCAACGAATCAATTTAGTTTTAATTAAATTACACTCTGTAGCATAATATGTGAAGAACAGGAAAGATTGAGACACAGTCTTTCCAATTAGCTATGAATTATGTGAGACTAAATAATTCCATATTATTGTCATATATAAATAGAAAACTTAATCCATTTAAAGCTGAATAAATGTTTTTATTTATTTTATATATGCGCTTGTTCGCATTGGTAAACAGCTCAATTAGCTAGCTCGCTTGCTCTGGGCTGTGTTAATTCTAAAAACCAAGATACACACACATGCAAACACACACACACACACACACACATTCACGCTGCAAAGTTTTGTTGACTTTGTATACGAGTCCTTTCGGCCATGTAAGATTCTTGTTTGCTTATGACACAAATTGCATTTGTGGATGACAACAAAAGCTTTGGTCATGCCAACAAGATGATTAAATTACTCATACGCCCCATGAGCCGTGCGCGCGCACACACTGCAGACGCCAGCTGCCATGGCCAAAGTTTACTGGGAGTTATTATTATTGTTTTAGTTTTTGTTGCCGCCCAGCATTTAGTTAATTAAGTTTTACTGCAGCAGCAACAGCTCGACATGGCCATTTAATTAGTTTTTAATTATATAAACATTCTTTCCTTTTTTTTTTTTGTTTTTCTGTTTTTTTGTATTTGTATTTTGAGCTCAGCTCTAAGCGCTGAACGCTGAACGCTTTACAAACTGGACACCAGAGCTGGGTATTTGTTTTGAGTTCATTTAATTTTATTTGTATTTGGTAGAAACGCCCTCGCCGCCCTAACCTAAGCAAGCCCCCAGCGTGGAGCGCTCCTCGTTTAGCACATTATTTTTACAGGCTTTGTGTTGAGGAAAGTTTTTGCTTAATAGGCCAGTCGCAGCTTGGGCTGGGTAAATGAGTTTTGTTTAAAATTAATAAAATTTAAGCACGCTATTTAGCAAATGCCGCAAACTTCGTCAGACAATGCCAGCCAAAAGTATGCAGCCAGGCATTTTAATTGAATTTTTCAACAGACCAACAGGCCAACAGGCCAACAGCAACAACATCATCAGCCCAGGCGCTAATTGAAATAGCCAAGCAAATATTGCACTTTTCTGCATGTTTAAGAGGCAGTCGAGTAGAAGCACCAGCAGAAATGGACGGCGGCAGTTGCGCTGTAAAAATATTTACACACTACGCTGTTCCATAAAACACCGCAAAACAATAAAATTCGCAATAAACCAAATGGAAAACACCGCCAGAAATGCAAATGAGGAATTGCTGCTGGCTCATGTGAAATGCATACAATGCAAAAAGGCATCACACACACACACAAACACACACACACACGTACACATTCTCAAACAACAATAAGAACAAAGGAACAACAGCAATAAAGCAACATTTTAGGACAAAATTTCAGAGTTATGTATATACCCCTCAGGCATTATACCCTGTACAAATATTAAATGTAAGTATTAAGTGCTCCAGTTAAACTTTGGCAATAGAGCTTCACTTATCAATCGTTTATCTAGTATTAAATGAAATTTGTTGCACTTGAAAAAAATATATTTAATTACTTTTCGTATTAATAATTTTTCACATTGAAATAAATAAATTTATATTTTTTATTATGTAGTTTTTATATAAAATATATTATTATTATTTTTCTTTTTGAATGTTAAGCTCTCATGAAAAATATTTTGTTATATTTTTACTGTCTTACACAATGCTATTTTTTTTAATATATATAAAAATGTATTAATTAATATGTTTTTTGTATTTTATTATTTATATTATATTTTCAATTTTTTGTTTGTTAACTTTCAAGTTTCAGTCTATCCAGCCGAAGCAGCGTTGGCATTCGTTGCGCCTTGGCTTGAACAAAGCAAAACGAGAAATGAATCGAAAGGCAACGCTTTTTCATAACTTAAATTGCAAAAGGCTAAAATGCGACTGACTGGAAAATCAACACAAAAGCCAGCACAACAATGAATAACAGCAGCAGCAACAACAAAACAAGAACAACTTCGATTTCGAGCGAGCAAACACAATAATACTTTGCAATTAACACTACTGCTTTGAGGCACTGTTGTTAATGGAATACTACGGCAGAGCCGCAAGTAAAACGCCGTTTTACCAACAAGAAGCATAACTAAAGCCCCATAATTAGCAGTGTATCCAGCTGGCCCATATATAATGAGCTGTACTTAGATATCGGCAAATAGTTTGAACAAATGGCCATGAATCGCCTTCTATTGGCAGCATTTCTACTGCTGGCGCTATGCTCCTATCACCAGACTGCCGCAGGTAAGTCTACTGACCTATATATAAATAATATATATATGAATTTAATGTTAACTCTACTCTATTTATAGATTGCGGCAACGAACTCAGTTCCACATCGTCATGTCCTGCGATGAAAAAGCACCAACTCTTAGCGCCGCATGATGAATTGGTGAGAACTAAGACCTCCGCAGATATAATATGGGCAGTTATTAAATTTATATTTGTACAATTTATCAAACCAATCTTTGTGTAAATTTAAAGAATAAATGTATTGATCGATATCTAATCATAGTTAAATTTGAACAATAATCCAAGTTTACCTCTGATTTTGTGTTTCATAATTGGTTTTGCCTGATTTTTTCTTACCATTTATGCTGCTTAGTTTGCCCGAGAGATTTCATTTACCTTTGAAGTAGGCTTCTTCTTTCCCACTGAGCGCTTACTTATTGTCTCTCGCTGCTATTGATAAAGGGCTTAGGCAGGCAGACACATACATATACATACATATATATATGTATACATTTCTGGAATTCCTTGGTTGGGCTTTGCTTTCAGCTTTGGCTTTTTGCAGGTGCAAATTTAAAGTCATAAAATGCAATTTGTTGCCGAGAAGTGCAGGAAGTTGTTAGTTGGCAACAACATGCTGTTGCAATCGAAGTGTTCGCAATTATCACATAGTGTTAAGCAACAACAGAAGCAACAACAACAACAAATGCCACTTGTGCGCCAAGCAACAGCAACAAGGTGTCAACGAGAGCAACAATTGCAACAATAGCAGCTGGTGGCAAGTGTTGCACTTTTGAGGACCCTGCTGCAAATGAAGTGTTTACAGCAAAAAAAAAAAAAAAAAAAAGTGGGCAGCACTGGGAGCCCGCTGTAACGGCACAAAGGTAGCTATTGCTGAAGCGGCTTCCTCTGCGCATGAATAAATGTTAAAACACCATCGACAGCCATAAATTCCGAGCAGTCATCAGGTAAAATAGGTGTGAAAAAAGAGAAATGCAAAAAATAAAAAACAAAAAACAAAAAATAATAGCAAAAGTGAAAAAGAAATCGCCTAAAGCGAACAATGCGAATGAGAACAATGGCCAGGCCCAAGGCGATGGCGCCTCAGTCTAATTGGTATAATAAAATGTCATAAGCCGAAAGAGCACTGGACCTGGCCAGTTAAGCTACGCGGGAAGGTGACAGCAGAGGCTGAGGCAGCACAGAGCGCAGGAGTCGAGATGCTGCACGACAGGCAGGTGAAAGTGTTGGCCGATTGGTTTCAGGGCGACTGGCTAAAAGTTTTGCAAAGAATAAAGCGTCCGGCTTAGCGACGATAGATAGACTTGTGCGTGTGCACTTGGAATAAAGCAGCAGTCGAGTAGGGAGTGGCTGGTGCTATAGCTGCACAGAAGAGATATAGAAAAGGCATTCAGAAAAATGAATGCAAAAATAATCAAATTACTTTGAATAAGACAATGAGTAGGGCGCATTATAGATGAGCTGTCTTTGCAACTAATTTAAGTTGCAGGAGAACTCTTCACAAAATAATGAACTGATGCTCTCGTCCGATAACAGCAAGTAAACTTTGAGCAACTGAACTTATTGTTTTGTTACTTTTTATATATTATATATTTAAATTAATACATGAATTTAGTATATTATAAATATAAATATAATAATATAAACTTATATAAACTCCTTTTCAAACCTTTAGCTGTGACTTTAGTTCTGCCTTATATTTTAGCCTTCATCACTTATCCTTCCTGCTGCTGCATCCATAGCTCCTGGATTTACGTATACCTATATTTATTATTATTATTTTCATTTATACTATTCGCCTTCTATCATTTCCACTATATGTGCACCCCAAGAGCCTTTTTCTTCTATTCCGAGCTTTGTTGATATTTCTCTCAGTGTAATTTATCAAGTCTTTTTTTTTCTTAGACCATCCAAGTGAGCCAATTGTCAAGGATGCCATGCAGCCCGCTGCGCCCATATATCAACTGTCAATTCCTGTGCAATGCTTTGCCGTCACAATCAACGAAATTAGTTTCATTTCCAACAAATGGCAAGGCAGCAGAGACCGCCCTAAAGCCAGCCAAGCCACAATCGCAATCGACCCACATAGCAACTGCGCTTCAAACTAAGCTGCCTGAACCTACCCGTCCCCTCCCCCCGCTATCTAGCACTCCTCTTTTTTTTAAGCTCTGGCTGCTCCTCTTCCATTTACTTTCCTCATACTTGGCATTCGCTGCTTTTGATGGTTGCTTTTGATCTTTCCCGTGCGCTGATAAATGATAAGGGGCTTGGACTGAGCCGGCAGGAAACGCAACAAAAAATACAAGGAAATGCGCCAAAGTGTAGAAAATTGCGCCTCAGCTGTGAGGCTATCGGCCCGCATCAGCTAACAAGAGGAAGAGAAAAAGAGAGATAGAGATGGAAAGGGAGAGAGATAAATAGCATTCAGGTAAGATAAAAGTGCGACGTGGATTTATCGCCTGATTTGTTGCTTAAATTCACTAAATACAATAGAAAATCTGCTGCAATCTGGTAATACGACTCCACTGCCCATCATGGTGTCAATTAGTAGTAAAATGTTGATGCAACACACACACCTGTCACGGTTCACCTGCCAGTCAGGGCTGTGATGCCATGAATAATGCTTGTCTGCAGCGCCTCATAAGCCTGACTTCGTGCTGCAGCACAGAATGCAAAATTATGCACGAGTCTTTCACATTGCGCGCGTTCGCTTACATTTATTTTCATAATGAGCCTTCACCTGCAGCTACTGTTAATTGAGTATTCAAAGTTATGCACAGAGTGCTGCGGAAGTAAGTGACCTATGCGCTTGACCCTTCATGCGGACAGCACACAAAATATCGCTCATACGCAGCGTGTCTGCGACCCGTTGGGCCTTGATGGCACCGCCAGCCGGCGCCACCCGCGCGCACCACTTGCTGTCCGTCAATATTGCATTCGCCGTGGTTGCTTGTCATGTTTCGAGCATTCAGGCATATAAATTGCCTACATAGCTTCAGCTCCACGCAGAGAGCAACGAAATATGGCAAAACTGTAATTCAATTTTTGCCAGCCAAATAAAAAACAAGTGATAAAAGTCACAGGTAAGAATACTAGACAGAGATATGTTATATTATGAAATTAAACTGAAGAAAAAATATACAAGTATTATTATTGTTGTCAATAATATAATGGACCATCTACTGTAAAAATACTTCATTTGGAATGCTCTCAAATTTCTTAAACTCTTGGAAATTATTTAAGTATACTCCTTTTCCAACTAATTTTACTACACAATATATTTTCCTACTTGAATTTACTTAGAAATATCTCCTTTTTGTGCAGATATATTTTGTGTATTCTTGGCTCATCCATATTATCCTGTCCAATCCATTTCCATTCCAGGCAAATTTCGTCATCTTTTTTTATGGCACATATCTGCAGAACATTTCCCCTTCGCTCCACCTTTCTGTTGTGCTGTATTCCTGTCTCTTTTTTTAGTTTGCTGCCCTCCTGCCGCTGCTGCTTACCCCTGTCGGCACTTATTTAACTTATTTTTTGTTGTTTGCCATTTCATTGTCTTCCTGCAGCGGAGCAGATGAAACAGCAGGACGCTGACGGGCTTGTCTGCTGGATGGTAGCTCAGCTTCTGTTTTACATTGCCATACATTCGAGTATTTGCATTTGTCCTGCTGCTCCTTTTTTGATCAACTGCCGAAACGCCCCTCGTGCCACAACGTATTCAAGTCCCGTAGCTTGTTTTAATTTCGTTCTTTTTTATACATTTTCTGGCTGTTTTTTCCTCTTTTTTGTGTGTCGGTTGAACGCGGGAGGCAGGCAACAGGCATTTCGATGACATCGCAGCAAAATTGCAGCTCAGTTTTTTTTCAGCCAGCCTCGTTGCTGCATTTCAATTGAATTGTCAGCGTTTTGCTGCAAAAAGGAACAAAAATGTGTCATAAAATGTTGGCTCGTTAAGAAGTCACGCATTCAGTTAAAGTGCAATCCCGCCGCAAAAAATTGTATCAAAAAAATGCAATCAGAAATTCTTTTAGGACTTTTGTGGTAATGCTCAGGTATTCAAGTCCCTTCAGCTGAACCTAAAGCGATTTGTTTTTAGTCAACGAGAGGAAATTGCTCTCTTGCTATTGATTGATTTACTCCGTCTTTAGCTTTCAAATCAAAGGAATTTAAGTTGTATATGGAAAGCCTCAATAACTTTGCTCCATAATGTCTCATATGCAAAAAAATATGTGTATAATATACAAAAATAATATTATAATAAAATGCAGATTCCATTACATTTTGTTGTTCTGCACTAAGCTTGCATATTAAATGCAAATGTAGCTCGAGAGTAGGATCGAGAAAAAAGGATAATGGACACAAATGCATAATGCGCAGTGCGAAAAAATATTGCAATTAACTGATGCGTTAAATAATTGAACAATTAAGCTGTTCAATTGTCTGATTGACACTTGAATGCTGCCACTTAAGCTGAAATAATTAATTATCAGCTTCATAATGCGTTACGCTTGTCAGCTGTCAGCTGCAGCTTGCAAGGCAATTGAACAGCAAATATTGTGGATGAAAAACAAAGAAAAAAATATATAAATAAAGTGGAAACTTATTTCAGTTTCGGCAATTCCGTTGAGCTCAGCTGTCAAATGATATAAACTCAACATTGACAAGGAAAACGCTCGATTTTCTATTAAAAATAGAAATAGCAAAGTGAACACAGCGTTGACAAATCGGACAGCCAAAGCGAAACTAGAGGAAGATAAAGTGCGGGCAGCCATAAATTCAAGAAGAAGACAACATAAGCCAAAGTGGCGCAGCCCCAGCTCTGTGGCTGCTGATGACATCATTTTCCATTACAAAGATAGAGCTGCATGCGTGAGACTGAATGTGCTCCATGTCCAAGTCCAGCTCTGTGTTGAGCTAAGCTGTCTGTTTGCCATGGACTTTGGCCATAAATAAGTAGAAGTAAAGCAAGCACTGGCCCAGCCACAGCTGCAACTAACTTGGCCAAGTGGCAGCCCGGCCACAGCTCAAGGCGCCGCAACTAATCAGCCGCGGCGAAAGGCGACGCGATGCGACGCGTCGCTGGCAAATTGCAATTTGTACGCTGCAAATTGGAGACTGTATCCAGCCAGATACCTAAGTGCTCTATCGATGTGAGTGTGTGTATATGTGTGTGGGGTCAATTAAGTTTGTTTGAATGAGAATCGCACGGACTTCTTGCCAGAGATTAAATAGCGTCCGACAACGCGACGTATACTCAATATGAACGAACAACAGAAAAACTAAATTGCTTGAATCAATCGTCGTAATATGGTTAACGATCAGAAATCAATCAGAAACTGCTTGTTTGTCTGTATAGATTATTAGTTCTTAAACTTTGAGTTTATAGTTGTCGAATAGCACAATTTAATAGAAAATAGAAAGAAAATTAAGACACGCTGTAAACTAATAATGATAGATAATAAATAGCTAACTTAAAGTATTTGAAAATTGCTCGTGTGCAGTTGAGTGTGTGGCCTGAAGGCCTCTGTAAAGAATCTCAATTAATTTTAGCCAGTCCAAAAAAAAAAAAAAAAAAAAATGCCTGGAAACATGCTAAAAGCAACTAAGAGTAGCTAACCAAATGAAGCTAATTAGATTGCGCCAAGCAATTTGCAGGCATCAAGGAGTCGACGCAACGCCTTGCCAAGACGAGGGCTGACAGAAAGACAGGCAGATAGACAGATAGACAGACAGACAGGTTTGACGTGGCCAACTTTTGTGTGGTGCTGGGGAGGTAGGCCAAAGGGTGTGGCAGGCACACATCAATGGCAGCTGCCAAGCTGTGTAGTTGCAAATTTGATTAGCTGCTAATTAATCTCATTAATTGAGTCGACTCCGGCTTTAGTTTGCGAAAACTGTCGACAGCTGCGTGCGGAAATTGTCAGAAATTGTGCGGAATTGACTACTTAAAGTAGACAGGCAGCCGCATCCTGTCTGCCTTGGTCTCCTTCCATTGTTTACAGCTGCCTGCGAGCTGCATTTAATTTAGCTGCTGCAAACAGTTTTTATAGCTGACGTTGCTACCCTAACTCGATTCGATGAATATATATAGTTAGCTGGTCGATGGCGGAAAAAAGGATAAGCAAAGCGATAGAAATTTCAGCTACAAATTGCACTAGCCAAAAATTGTTAGCCACACAAATTGCAGGCAAAGATGGAAAGGTAAAAAACGGAAAAGTGTGCTTAAAATTTACTTGCAAAAAACAGACTAAAGCCACAACTATTTGTCCGTGTGAGTGCGAGCGAGATGTAGAGAAAGAGAGAGAGAGAGAGAGAGAGAGAGAGAGAGAGAAAGGGAGAGAAAGAGCTGTAAGCAAATATGCAAAAACTGTGAATTTGTATTCAATTTCTACATTGGGCTGCCAAGCGGGCCACAGGTCGATTACACCAGCAGCACTCCCTACACACACACACACAAACACACACACACAAACACACACACACACAATATCCTCTCCTCCGATTTGAGCTGGCGTTTTCTAAATGAACAACAGACCAAGTGACCGACCAGCGAACTGACACAGCGTATTTGAAAATTGATCACCGGAACATCCGTGCGCTGACCGGAAATGCACAAATGCAATTCCAACTGCAGCCATTCACACAGTGCGTGTGTGTGTGTGTGCGAGTGTGTGTATCGCATATGAATAACTGTTTTGCATCAAACAATTGCTTGAAATTTCAGCACCAGCGGCATTAAAGCGAAGCCAACTGGAACCGAATGAGAAATATATCAGCTATATGTACATAAAATACTTGGAAAAGAGACGAAATATATATTAAAGCCTTACGAAGCACTGGCATATTTCCAGTCAATTTTATTTTATTTCTATTCAAAACACATTTCATTTCAATTTGAATTCGATGTACTCATCAAATATTTAAAACAAAGCGAAAATGAGATGAGTTTTGAGCCTTAAAGCGGATTAAATTGAATAAAAATTTGGGTATAAAATAAAATATATAAAATAGTTTAAAAATCGAATCTAAAATCAATAAATATTTGCAGATTTCAAAACTAAAAAAGTAAACATTTACTGTGCATAAGAACCTTATATCAAATTGCATTCAAATTTGTGTCTAAGATTCATATTTAATAAAGGATAAAGGAGGAGTGAATATGTGTGTCACTGTACTATAGATAAAAAAGTAATTATAATTTATTTATTAATATTTTTTAAATTATGCCTAAAAATTGATACAAATAATCGCTAAAAAGATTTGAACGTTCCAGCTGTAAGAGCTAAAAAAGAACTAAGAATATAATTAGAATTTAAAATTGATATTTATCTGATTCCATAATTCCCCTATCTAATTCCTCTACCCATAACATAAATTATTCAGCTCCTACAAATATATGCATATATAGACAGATGCATTATCCAAACTTAGTGCCAACAATCAGACTCGCAGCTGTATCTCCGTGCAACTAATAAAGTCTAACCAGCTTGGATTTACTTCCTTTTGGCTCAAGTAAGACGAACTTCATGCGGTAAATTGCAACTGCAACTGGCTGTAAATTTTAATAAAATCAGCCAACATGAAATGCCAAAACTTTTCGCGCACCTCAGGGGCAATTTTATAAACAACGAACGAGAAAAAAAGGAAAAAAAAAAATTAATTTACACGCTGCATGGGAAAAGAGGACAAAGGGAGGGAGAGAACGGAGTGAAAACTGAGTTTTTGTTCGCCAAATGGCGTCAAACTATGAAAACTAATTTAAGTACTTAAAGGACGTATGAGGTGCAGGGAAAACAAAGAGGCAGAGAGAGATAGAGAGACAGAGAGGAAGAGGAGTACGAAATAACAAAAGAGAAACACATTGCAAAATGCAAAACTTGTGTTGACACGACAGCTAGGCGCCAGCCACGAGCCACGACCCTTTGGCGCACCTGGTTGACTATGAATTACAGGGCGAATGCATTACACAGACAGAGAGTTAACATTTCTTTGACAGAGTGACAAACTTCGCACGTTGCACAGAAGATGGCAACAAAACTTGCGCCCCTCCGGGGGCGCCCCCCTCGCTCGTGGCGGCATCTAGATTTCCCTTGGTGCTGCGGCTGCGTTCTTTATGTGTTACACTAACCTGGTACTTAGTGAAAAGTGAAAAACCAGTGTTACACTGTTGAGCTCTTAACGGTAAATTGTTGCGCCAGAGACAAAAGTTTTCTTCATCTTCTTTTGCTTCTCGCTTATATTTCTTTTGTTTTACAAATGAACAACAACAAAGTGGAAAAGGGGTTACGAGTCCAAGGAAAGAGGCGGGGCAGAGGGGGCAGAGGGGTCAGCTGAACTCCAAACAAAATGTGTCAAGCAAGTGCAATGCTTCAAGCTCAAAGTTATGCAAAGTGCGTCAGTTCGGTTGACGAGTTGGGGAGCGAATGGGTGGGGCACAGCAGTGAGAGCCAGCAGGAAACGTCTAGTGAGGCGAGCAGCACTCCACGCCGAGCACTCCAAGTGAATTATAAATTCAATGGAGCTACGCAAAGTCTCAAGAACTAACTAGAATTATATTGGAAGCTTTAAGCAGAGAGAATATTAAAAAATATATATATAACTTTATTTATATAGCAACAAAAACAATTTACATAGAAAAAGTTATTGTAGAAACTTGGCCAAAGCGAACTGCAGATGAACTATAAAAAATCAAATTAAGAATACTATTCAACAAGCACATAAATTGATTATATATATATATATATATATATATATATATATATATATATATATATATATATATATATATATATATATATATATATATATATATATATTGATTATATATATTTAATAATATTTAATATTTGATTATGCCTTAAGTGCAATGCATTCAAATTTGACAATCAATAAAATTTAGTTAAAATTAAAAATTATAGCTCGATTGATATGTAACATCTTAATTAAATAATACAATAATAAATTTTAAGACATATTTATGGATTAAATTAGCCCAGCAGCCCCTTTTACTGCAGGGTATGCCCTATGCGATTTACATAGCTTGCAGTTTACCAAAGTTAATCAGCAATTTTATTCTTTTTTTTTTTTGTGTTATTTTGTGTGATAAACTTTTACCAGGACAATAGCCGGGGGTGCTTTGCATGGGGAGGAGCTGGAAGCAGCGCGGTGCATGTACCACACGAAAACTAACAACTTTCAGCTAAACGAATTTTTTGTTCATGAATAAACTGCAGTTTTTTGTGAGGACAAAATAAAGAGAGCATTATATGTGAAACTGTTTTTGGCTTTGATGTACTCGGAGATACCTAGTAATACAGAAAATACTTAATGAAATTCAAGCTGAAATTAAGAAGAACTTATAGAAAACTAGTTTTAAAAATAAAACGTTTTGTTTTTTACTAAATCATAAGAAGTTTTCAGATTTTCACAAACCGAATTAATATCATATTTTTCTTTTATTTATTTATTTTATAAACCTTTCAAACAATTTCTGCAATATCTGTTGCTGAAAATCATCAGCTAAAACGCCACGTGGCTGACAGATTGACTGACGGCCTAAATACTCCTGCAGCAGTGTCTACTGCTGCTCTTGGAATTCCAGTCTTGTGGCCCAGACAAACGGCAATAATGCGCGATGCTATGAGTGACATAGGAGTTGGCAATGGCCCAGAGTTTGTTTGATGTAATCGTAGCTGAGTGCTGCAAAAGGAAGAGAAAATCAGGCAAAGCCAAAGCCAAAGCGAAAGCCTGCCACCCAAGCAACAGCAATTGGTTGTCGGCTACTCCTGCTACTGCTCCTCCTACGCCTCCTACTGCTGTCAAGTGCTGCTGGGTCTTGTAGCGTTGTCACTTCAATGCGATAGAGTGGGGCTGCGGGTCAATTGACTGTAAGTAGCTTGGAGCACAGTGCTGCTGCTGCTGTTCCTGCTGCAGCAGCAATCTGCTGGGCATTAGGATTAGAAGTGTTTATGCAAATGCGGACAACTTTGAGTGATTGCCAGACGGTGGACGGCGCTTACAGCGTGTTGTTGCTGAGCCAACCTGAGTGGCAACAACTGCATTCTATGCCTTTCCCGCCTCCTGCGCGCGACATGCAACAATTTAAAATTGTGATAGAAAATTCCTGCTAAACCGCTTACATAAATAGTTCGTAAAATGTTTAGGGATTCGCCTAGCACCTGCGGAAACGAAACTAAAATCTATGAAAGGGACCTCAACAAAAGTTGATATACCAAAATTGTGAATATATAATAACTTAATTAATAAAGTAATAACTCGAGAACATTTTTATTGTTATTAATCAGACCTGAATATCCATTGCTTATGACTTATTTCCCGTTGAGTTAGCCTTGCAGCTTTACATACAAATTCGCTCCTGCTTCAATTCCATTCTGCTCTATTTCAATTCATATAAATGTTTTCTGCATCCGCATTGACTACTCAATCGCCATTTTCAAATGCTTGAATTATTTGATTCCTTCAGCGTCATCCAGATCTTACGCAAATTTAAACCTAAGCTCTTTTTCTACAGAATTGATTTTGCTTTAACTTCTCTTTACCTTTATTTATTTTCCTTTTAAGCTTCAAGTGTTTTTGCCCTGAATCATCTCGCCTTAAACTTGTACTTTCGCTTTTTTCTCTTCTTAGTTTTGTCCCTCGCACTTCTTCCACTCTTCTCCTCTTTCATTATCCGCCTGTCACTCATTGCCCAGTTTCCCTTCGCGTTTCTCACTTGTTGTGCATGTCACGTAATCGACGCATTTAAAATCGCCTATGAAACGCGCACGCCCGTCCTTCGCCTCAGACGGCAATGAAATGTCAGCCATTACGCGAATTTATTTGCGGTTATCCAATTCGGTCGTAATTGCAATTAATTTCCCACACATTGTCAACTGAATTTGGTTGCTTCCATGGTGCACTGCCACAGTGTTGCGCGCCCGTTGAATACAGGGCGCTTTAATGAAATTGAGCGTCGTCTAATAATTTAATTAGAAGCGAGCTGAACGCCAGGCTCAAAATAAATATTACCAGACTACTTGCAATTTGTAATCAAATCGGTGCGCTGGCTCAGCGCTTGACACAATTCCTTTTGCCCTTTGCGCCGCAATCGTTGAGGCAAACAGCGTGGCTGGAGTGCCGGGCTGCAAGTCTAACCGCAACAATAAAAGTCCTTGGCAAAAAGTATTTCACTTTCACGCCGCAAGAGTCGAGGCACTGCCAAGTCTGCCGCACAGCCAGGCTGAGACCAGGCCAACAGATTTCAAGTAAGTAATTGCTACAGTTCTCACAGCAATTCTCACTGGCTCTTGCCACTTGCCACTTGCCACTTGCAACAGAGCCGCATCCTTCATCATCTGGCGTTCTGCTAGCTACGTTTGCTTAATTGTCTGCAGTTTCCTTTTCAGCTGGGCTACACTCTGATTTTTTGTTCCTTTTTCCTAGCCTTTGCCTCAAGTTCAGTTGAGCCTTAAGGCAAATCAATTAAACTGAACCCACAAGTAAATGCAGCACACCAAAGGCCAGCAACTGCAGAAATAACTCATTCAGCTGTGGCTTTTTGCAGGGCTCCTGCATAAACTGTTGCGCAAATTGTTTGTCTTTAGCTTAAAATTGAACAAGGCGCATGCTATTACACCTCTCTCGCTTAGAGTTCGAAGGAGACAAGAGACAATAGGGCGAGGCAGAAGCCTAAACATTTTGCTATCCTTAACTCCTGTGGAGACCCGTGCCAAGCGAGCTTTCTGTGGAAGGCGATCAAGCCACTGAATGAGATTTTTCACACGAGCTTTCTTATTCTTATATGCTAATAAATAACAGAATATGACGATTCTGCAGACACTTAAAATTTATTCAAAGCCTGATTAAATACTACAAATTGCGCAGCTACCCACGGTTAGCTGGAAGAAAATCAACTATTTAAATTAGTTTAAAGTGTGAGCCAACTGACTCAAGCTGCCAGCTGGCTTGCAATTTCTTTTATGCACGCGCGCGCTCACTCACTCAGTTATGTGTATGTATGTGAGAGACCGCCCGCAGGCCGTCAGTCAATTGAATAGTTGGGCCAATCGAGTCCAATCAGGGCCAGCTGGTGCTGCAGCTAGCTGATTAATTTATGCCAATATGCAATTTTCACACCAACGGGCAGCGGGCAATGACAGCTCAAGCGCATAATTGCATGGTCCCTGCTTATTTATGAGGTCAGCTGGGCGATGTGCGCTGTGCGCTGTGAGCTGTGGGCTGTGGGCTGAGAGAGATACGGGCAGGGAGAGGGGCTGGGCGGAGGAGGGCTGAAAGGAAAGTTGGTTATGGAAAATGCCTTTAAGTGCAGTCGATGCCCATAAATTGAGCCGTCAGCTGGCAAATACAAGTTGCATAAATTCATTAAGAGTCATGTATATATATGTAGAGCAGATGTTTTAAGAGGTCTTCCATTAATTGCACTGCATGGTAAGTGCTCAAATAACCGAAGCCAGACCAAGCAACACATTTTTGAGAGAGCAAAATTGAGAGATTGGCAGATTGGCGGATTGGCAGATTGGCAACTCGCAAGTAAAACTACAAATTTATGCAAATTGCTTGAAAATGCTAAACACTCTGAAGCTGAATTGAAGCTCTCGATTTCTCACTCCATCTCGTGTCTAACGCTTCCGCTGCCTCTCTCACTCACTCAGCCTCTTTCTGTCTCCGTCTGGCTCCGTCTGGCTCCGTCTTTGTTTTTATCGGCGACGCTTAGTCTATGCACGTGTGCACTTTATAGCCAACCAAAAAACGAAAGAAGAAAAACTAAAGCAAAATCCCAGCCACGTGTGGCAGTTGGCATTTTGATTAAGTCAACACGCCTCTCATTCGAGAAAGGAAGACCAGAGGCAGCATACATTTGAACGCGCCCAGATTACGTATACGACGTCTGAGCCGCCGACTGTCAAATGAAAATCAAAACGACTCGGACAATGAAAGCACCAAAGCGGAATAGTAGGAGCAACAACAAAATGTTCAAATGTCAACCGCAAGCCTCAAATGGAAGCACCAAACTGCTCACAACGAAGCTGGAATGCCCTCGTCGTAAAGTAATTATGGTAATCTATCCCTGGAAGAAAAATATATAGGAATAGAAACTGCTTAGCTATAATCAAAATGAATTCGCATTATAGAAATAGTTCACTTCCGTGAACGAGTTTTGCAAGACGTTGCCAGATTATAAACAAGGAATAATAAATATGGAAAGCAAATATAGATAAATAAAGCAAATACTCAAGTGCTTGAAAAGACTCCATGTAAGCCTACTAAATCCATGGCAGAATATCCAAGAATATCCTTGCTAAGGGAAGAGGTCTAGGGGAAGCTAAGGTCTACATATAATTTGCCGAGCACCAAACGCGACCACTTGAACGTGAATTGCTTTAGATTGCTCTTTGCCACGAGCCAATCAATGTCAGTCGCCGTCAGTCGGTGTCAGTCGTCAGTTCAGTTGATGGTTGATGGATGCTCGGGCTGGTCGGGCTGCTAGGGCTGCATGTGTGCTGGGCTGTACGCTAATCAGCAGAAATCTCAAGCCGCCTCGCATATGACAGCCGGCAGTGAGAGCTAACCAAATTCAAGTGAAGCTCGCGCTTAAAGGGCCATGAAATTTACGCCTGACAAATGATGCTTGAAGGCCAAGTTAAACGGCTCGTTTGCGGCTTTTTCTGGCATTTCTTGTTCGCTCTTGCTTTTTGTATAAATTTATTTGAAATATTAGCGGGGACGGCGTGTTTAAGCCTTTTGCCTTTTGTGGTTTTTTCTTCCTCGGCTGACAAGCTTTCAACACAAAACTCGTTTTGTGACATAATAAATAATTGCGGGCACTTTCTGTGGCATAATTTATGCAGGTTGAAAAGTAAAAAGTGGCTCGGGGCCCGGGGCCCGGGGCTCGAGCGAATGTCTGTAATTGAAAGTGCAGCAAAAACAGAGTCATAAAGCAGCCATTTATATCAGCCATAAAACAACTTTAAGACGGGTCCGCTTACCAACATTTATGCCAGCAAGGGCTGCTGCGCCCTTATCCTTGAACTCGAATTTGACCACGGCTGTTGATTGTCCCGCTGTATCGTGTGGCCGCCATAAATTGTGTGCAACATCTACATAATATCCCCTTTCTGGCATATCGTGTGTGGGGCTGTCATTGCCGTGCATATTAGCGCAGTTTAACGCATATTTATAACACCTACACACCCAGGCTAATGATCAAAACGTGCCACACACACACACACACACACACACACAGATGCATACGTGTGAAGGTGGCTCAGATTTTTATTTATTTTCATATTCTTTTTCTGGCCCAGAGCGAACGAAACAAAGTGCTAGTAACATGAATATGCGAAAACACGAAGGAAACGCATTAATTAAATTTCGGTTTCAAAAGGCAAACCAAAAATTCGTAACTCTTATTTACGGCGCCCAAGAAGAAAGAGCAAGTGAAAGGGGAAGCCCCGCAAGGACGGCCGACATAAAGAGAATCATGTTTCGTGCCCGCACATTACAAACAGATATTCATATATGTAATAAGTATATATACGTGTGTGTGTGTGCATTCGGCCAACATTTGATTGAGAATTATGTAGGAGGAGCGTGAGTGGAAGCACTGAGGAAGCTCGGCCCATTAAAGAGCCCGCGCGTGAAAACGAAACCAAAGCCGATGCTTGCATTATTTAACAAGGCCAGCCGCCTTCCATTGAAAACAGAAGAAGAAATAATAAAGCCCATAAGAATGGCCAGCCGCAAGGCGTCGGCTTAACCATATTGCCGATATTACAAAGCAAAGATAATCATATAATGAGCAAAAAGGCTAAGGAATTCAATTCAATTATTATGCGATAAACAGCAGTCATTATATATTAAAGTGCTAATGGAAATGGAACTTGCTCTGCTACATGCAGAGAAGGCTTGTGTGAGTGTGCCTTACTAAGGAATAAAAGTGTAAGAGAGTGAGAGAGAGAGAGAGAGGGAGTGAGAGGGTGAGCAGCCCCTGTGGAAAGCCAAACAAAAGGAGTAGCTGCACTTTTCCAGCAGAGCGCTTCGCTTTTGAAACAATTTTATTTTCGCACTGATTGTTTGCTCCAGTTGCATGATTTTAGTTCCAGTATGAGTTTATTTGGTTCTATTTGCTTTTGTTCCAGCTTTAATTTGAACTGGCGATTGCTAGTTCCACTTCAAAATAATCCATATTGATTTTCAACTCATATTCAGCTTCTCTTTGCTAGCTCCTCCTTTCCACTTTTGCTCACTTTTGGCATTTTGTATCTCGGTTGCTTATATATTGAGCTGCTTCTTAAGCATATTTGATCTCCTACTATCGAGGTTTTATGCTAAATCGTTTATTTTTGCTGAAGAGTAAAACCTTTATTTTGCTTTCGCGCAAACTCTGAGAAACTGAAATCCAGAACCTGGTGAGCAAACAAATTTGCTTACGCTGCCAAAAAAACCCACACGCACACATATGAAACAGGGAGCTGAAACTACATTCACAGGAAAAGGTAGCAAAGCAACAACAGTAGCTTGTTTACTTTTTATGTTGTTTGCAAGGACCCAAAAAAAAGAAACTAAACAAAAAATATATAAGAAAAAAATGAAAACGAAAATAAAAGGAAAACTACTTGGCACTTGTTTACCGTTAGCCGTGGCTTATGCCACACACCTGGCGCCACATCCATATGCCATATGTGCTTTATATGCATATCTTAGCGCGGCCAGGTGTCTCTCTGAATGTGTGCCACGCCCACCCAGGTCCATCTGCACACGCACACACACGCACACGCACACACACGCACACGCACACTCCCGCATGCGGACCTAAAATTGTGCTCTTGGCCATATTTGTTGGCTCGCACGCTTGGCTTAAAGTTGTCAAGCTTTTTGCCGCGCCACACGACTCGAGGGAAATTTTATGGAACTTTCCACACTTGTTTTGCGCTGTTTAATTTTAATTTATTTTATTATTTGTCGCAGAGGTTAACAATGCTTCGTAGTGCATAAAATTATGACAGAGCCCCGGCAGGAGGCGACTCCTACACGTATTCCGGGCGAAAGATTTTGCAGCTAATTTTACGCATTTCTAATTCAATATTATGCGCCATTATGCCTTGCGGTCGGATTGGCTTTATGCTTACGGCTACCGCTTTGAGGTTAGATTCTCCGTTGCTCGGGTGTTCAAGCGTAGCTCGAGGCCCTTTGAAATATATAGTTGAATGCTTTGGGATTGTCAAGTGTTGTTTTTCTGGATTTTATACAAGTGGCGGTGGGCCCTAATACAAAATTGAGAGCTAACAAGCATTTGTGATTTCGAGTTTGACCTGCCCACACTTTGAGGTTAGGCTTCTATCATAATTTGAGGTTAAGCTCGGTATTAATTACTCCCCTGAAAAGTTCATAATTTGTTTCCGTTGAGCCTTAATTCATTTGTTATTTGCGGTCGTGCGAATTAGTTCGTAATAGTTGATTATATATTGGATTATTATATAACTTGTTAATTAAGGATTTCAGGGTATACAAATAAAGATTATTATATAACCTGCTAATTGGTGATTTCAGGGTATACAAAAAATAAGGGAAACCTTTCTTGAATATCTCAATGCCGAAATTCGATTCACTACCATATATTTTTATTCCATTCATTCACATTTAAATTCACTTAAATATTGAAAATTTGCAATAAAGAAATTCAATGCAATGCAATTTTGTATTAATTAATTTTGGAATTCATTTGATTTAAAAACAATAAACGCTTTTGCTGAGTAATTGAACTGCAACACAATTATATTTCAATTCTCATTTTCCTCTCTATTTTCTCTTCTCCACAGCAGATATTTATTTAAAGTAGAGCAGCATTGAAATACACTCGAAGGCCTTCCTTTCCCAATTTCCATTTTTCATCTCTATTTCACATCGAATTTGCGGCCTATTTTGCACACGATGCACACCTTAATTATAAATTATTTGTTGTAGCAATCAAAAATGCGTTGCGCCGATTACAAAATTGTTGCAATTCGTATTTTGTGTTTGGCCAATTCATCGAATTGGTGGTGAAAGCCACTCAACGCTCGAATCAAACGAAGAGGCGGCCCATTAGACCGCACGCAGTTGTCAATCGGCGCATTGGCCGAAACCAGATGTTAAATATATCATGTAATTGCTGACACTCCAAATTCAGTTTAAACAACATTTGTGACAGGCGTTCCGAGGGGCAGCAGCGCGATCTAAACAGACACAGGTTTTAGCCCGGAAACTGGAAAATTCGCTCATACATAAGTATATACAAATATGTATATATACATACATGTATTTGTACATATATATATTTATATGCATGTCCACATTTTTTTAGGTTTCGGGTTTCGTTGTATGCTTTATTTATACCATGAATAAATGCAAATTTCCCAACACCGTCGCAGATTTTGCAACAGGATAACGACAAGAGTCGCCGCGTGTCCTTTGCATAATAATAACTTGTAAAATGTCATGTAGTGCGAGTCAGTGAGTGTGTCTGTCCTTTTGCTACGCCTTTCCGTGCCTCGCTTCTGCTTTAAGCTTTTGGCCGGGTGCTGTGTGCCGTAGGCGAATTAGCATTTAATACGAGAGAGCGTGCCATAAGGCCAAGTGCATTAAAATTGCTAATACGCCCCGTGTTACACTCATTTATAAAGCAGCACAGAAAATGCCTGTTCTATATATACATATATAGCAAAAACATCTCATGTCAAGGCTTTTTTATTTTTTTTTTATTTTTAGTATTTTTTATTTTTAGTATTATACATTATATACATTAGGATTTTACAGAGCAAAACATTAGCACACAAATTAAATTGCAATGACGGGCAAATAAATTGGGGTTGTGCCAGGGGCAACGGAATGGGCTCTAGCTGAGGCGGGGAGGAGGCTGGAAGGGTAGGGGCAGCCATGTGGTTTCCACATTAATTTAATGAGAAAGAACAAAGCCATTTGTAGGAGCCAGATTAAATAGGTTTCAAAATGTACTAAATTAAGGAAATATAATAGCCGCAGCATTTAGGCATATCAACTACACAGAAATGTGTGCAAGCTAAGGGACTTTGCGGCAATGTAATTAAACTCAAGACATTTCATTAATGCAACGCTTTGTCAAGCATATCTATTTCCCAGACGAGAACTTTGACTGCTCATGAGGCTGATTGCACAACCGACATAACTTTCTGTTACGTTTGATGCATGTAATTGCATTACAAAGGCATGAATTCTGCAACTGCAGAATGCTGCTTGAATATCTTGTCTATCATAGAGTAAAGCTAAAATATATTTACTATTTTCCATATACTGATTTATATAAATACTTGTGCTTAATTTAGTTTCAGCTGTTATCGATTATTATATAAGCGATAAAAAACATGTATTATATATTTCAAAGTACTTATCTTGAGCATTGCTAAGCTAATGTAGCTTGTCATATGCCTGATTAATGGGCTTCAGCGCGTGTCTGTATGGGGTGTCTGTATTTGGTCTTGTTCAAAGGCTTCATCAATCTCGCACTTCCCTTTTCATGTTTGCTTTAATCATGCTTCGCTCATTTGCCTCGCTTATCAACCGTTTTTCGTCAGCTTCCCACACTTTGCTACGGCGATTAAATTGCATACATTTTTCATCACGTTAATTGACCGGAAACGTAAATGCAAAAATGGGAAAATGGAAAAAAAAAGTAATGTGAAAATATACAATTGATTAGTTTCTGCAGTCGGAGGCTGCGCCAGCTATTTGTAGTGGCGGGATACAAGGACATGGCCACAGTTCAGCAGGCACGGCAATAAATCTATTTCCATGGCTTACGGCTTGATTGGCATTTGACATAAAAAATTGTTGGGGGCTTAGCATTAGGCCGAAGGTCAACATCTATTTGGCAGCACATTTATTCAAATTAAATATACTTAATTTAATCAGACGCCTTAAAGTGCGTGAAAGTTAATCGCGAAGCTTGCGAGGAATTTCGGATTGCGCATACGTCACGTTGCCGCATGAGCAACTAACGTTGCGAATACACGAATCCAGCACAAGTTTCTCGCCCGGATGGTAAGTTTCCCTTGGCAGAAACGCATTCCTGTTCAGTGGCTGCGAGAATTATTTTATCTTAGTTACTTCTGCTGCAATTAAGTTGCGAGCATTTTATAACATTTACAAATTACTATCCAAACGGCTGCACCTGGAACAAAGCTAAAAAGTGCGTCAAACAAGGCAACCAGCATTACACTGCACAGCAAGAGTTTGAGGACGAGCTGTGAATTGGGATGTTAATAAATAAGAATTATATAGAAATATATAAAATTAAAGAAGTCGTTAGCAAACATGTGCATATTCAATTCAAAAGAAAATAATTATAAATATATTCATATATATTATAATGCAATGCAGCTAATCAAACTTTTTATTTATAAATACTTAAAGTGCTACACATATATATATATATATCAACATGCTCGCCTTGCACATATTCCTAACTCAATTTCAATTTTATTCAATTTATATTATTTTCTATTTTTGTTCAAGAGTGTAATTGACACTTGACTGACTGTCTGACTGGCTGGTTGGCTACCTGGTTGGCTGACTTCAGTTGAGCTGCCTTTTAGCAACTGAAACCGAAGACATGCGAGCAATGCGATGAATGTTTGCAACAGCTACCAAATACTTCAGTTCCTTCTCTCTCTCCCCCTCTAAATGCGGGCTGCGCGTGTTTTCTGGTGAGTACCACAAATTGCATATAATGGCAATTTGTTGCTTCCCCCGTACACACACACAGACACACACACACACACACACACACAGACAGACAGAGAGTGGGCGATTGTGCGAGTTAACGCTGCGAGCCAAAGGGGGGCGGACAGCAACTCGTGTGCGAGAACTGGAGCTAGATAAAAGCCATTTGAAAACTATTACGCCCATGAGATTCATTCAAGTAGTGCGGCATTTATAACTCAAATGCCTAAAAAAAGGAGAAAAGCACGAAAAATAGGAACAGCCAAAACTCAGCTGCGAAACGGCAAAAGGATTTGCCAAGAATCAGTGTTGAGCACTGCCAGAAACTGCAACCACAACTACCATAGCCCGTCCAGCAATACAAATATCTACGTCTGCACGTGCAGCCATAAAAAATGCGAGTGTAGCGTATTTAAGGGCCGCCTCTGGGAGTCTCAGCTTGTCCAGTGACTTACACAACACACAAATTCGCAAACGTTTCGCATCACTGGCAGGCAGCACAAAATGGCATTCGCAATGCTTCCCTTTTATTAGAATGTGTCCATGGAGGGACGTCGAGCGGCAATGCCATTGTCTGATTCAACTCTGGCCACAGCCAGTGCCATGCTTATAGATATATATAAATATATATAAATATGTATGTGAGTGTTTGTATCTGTATCTTTATTCCTGCCTGTATCGCTGTGTGTGTAGTTTGTTACACATTTCTTAGCACGTAGTTATCTATACAGCAGACCAACAACAAAGCAAACCACTTGAAACAACAATAAAAAGCTTGAGTAACTACAGCAGCAGCAGCAGCAACAGCAGCAGCAGGAGCAACAACAAAAGTTGCCGGTTCCCATAGCTAGCATAAAACTTGAAACCCTGCGGGATAGGAAGTCATTGCCATTGGATTGCCAAACTATGCGATGCCTACATTTGGCTAGCAACCGCTCAAGTTCGCTAAAGATTCAGGAATACAATATGGCTTTCTATCATATCGCCCTTTACATATACATTTGTATGTATATATATATAGAGCATGGATCTGTAACAGAATAGCGAAGCACATTCCTTTTATTAAATTCATTTCATGTTATTTAGTTTACTCAAATATTCGAATATTATTTTTGTCCCTTGGCAAAATTACTGATCATTAGAAATAAAGATTATTATTATAATATATTATTATGTTATTATTATTACATACTATATTATATAAATGTAATCATTTTCGTGAGTTCATTTGAATTGAAGTATTTGAAAATATATTTCAAGACTTACTAAACTTTCTAATACTTATTTAATAATAAATCAAATACAAATTAATTATATAGCATATTAATATTATAAATAAAAATATATAAATATTAAAAAATACAAGAATATTATTTATACGAAATTTAATTATATTTCTATATATATATAACTTCTTTATTTTAAATATTTCTATTTTAATTTTAATTAATAAATATACCAAATAATATATTATTATTATATTTATTGTTGTATATTATATAATTGTATATCAAGTCATTCTTCTTGGAGCTACAATTTCTTCAACCCCAATGCAAACACGCCTTTACTTCAACTATTTGTTGAGGACTTTAAAAATTCCTCAAGAACTTCTGATTTAATTAAAGTCTTAATTGAGTCAGTTTCTCGTTTATTTGATGTTTTCACAGTGGCTCCTCAACTGATTTTGTGGTTTAACAGGAAGCAAAAATTACGAGCTAATTAATTTTCTTATTAAAAGAGTGCAAATAGCCAGGGGCTCCTTTCTGCCTTCGCGAGCATTTGGGCCCAACCCAATTTGCTTTGTTGCCCTCAATCGCTCAAGCATTGTTTTATTTGCACGGCTCGTTATTTATTTATTCATGATTGCTTTAATATATACTTTTTTCTGCTTCTTTAAGGTTGGTTTTGAAACGTATTCGGGAAGCAGCTGCGCTGCGAACTAATGCAAAAATTTATTGTAACTTTTGGCACTGGCGGCAACAGCTGCCGCACATTATGTGCGACTATGTAGACCCTACTCGGAATTGTTTCCCTCAGACCCCAAACCCCCAGTTGAGCCAAAAGTCAGCCAACTCTCGAGGGGAGTCAGAAAAAAAGGGGTACGAGAACAAAAACACATACCCACTCACACATACATACACACACACACACATGTGGGTGTGTGTCTCCAGCTGCTGTTTTATCTGCTGTGCTGCACGCGACGCATTTGCATAGTTCGTGCAACAGCAGCAGTGGCAGCTCAGCTTTTGCTGTTTTTTCTACTATATACATACATATATATAGTTACTTATTTTCCTTTATTAATGTGAAAAATGTAATTTCAGGCACTTCAGGCTGCTCCCCAAAAAAATTGGCATGTGGAAAATTGCGAAAATGCCCTCGTGAGTTTGCCTAGCTGCAGAAATAACTTGCGACCCGCGGCACAAAAGTTCAATAGTTGCAGCACTACGGGTAAAAACTAACGGGAAGCAGACCCCAGGAGCTAAATTATAAAATGTCAACTTTGAGTTTGCTCCAAATAATCAAATTAAATATAAAATAAATAATTTAATTAAAGGCCTAGAGGTAATATAAAATTATATATTTAAAATGTATATAAAGCTGCTATTTCTTTTGCAGAATTGAAAGAAATTTTATGGATATATATGTATGTAAAACAAATTCAAATAATTTTTCATTTCTATACACTTAATTTATATGCCGAATAAACTGAGTGAGAGTAGCTAATTTTGGCTACAGCTTTTCTTAGGCGATAATAAATTAGCATAATATTTTGTTAATCATATTGAGAGAATCAAAATTTCATTAGATTTCTGAAACTCAGCCAACATTAAATTTTTGGATAGGCAACTGTAAAGATGTAAATAGAACAGAGATAATTGAGAGCTTTTGCTCTAGAGTTTGAAGAAGAAGCTAGAAGAATATTATGGTAATTTTCAATAAAATTCAAAATTAGTGAAGGTATATCAAAGACTACGATATTCCGCTTATTTTCTGTGTATCCCAATTCATACTGAATGCACTCAACCAAAACATACTTATCACACATTTCGGCAAGCCCTTTAGCTGACCCTCGAGTCCTGATTTTGACTCGTTCTAAATGGCACAACTACTTATGTAGCTAATCTAAAAGGCTTCAGTTTAAAGCACTTCTTGCTGCCAAGTAAAACTAAAGCTGGCACAGTTCCTTCTACTGTGCCAACTCTATGCTATTTATGAGCTGCGGCTGTATTTGTGTCTGTGTCTGTGTCTGTGTCTGTGTTTGTGTTTGTGTCTCTGTGCTTCAGCTTAAAGAATATACAATTTTCCAAGTGGCAAAGTTTGCTCGTTGTAAGCTCGTAAGCATCCGTTTCAACTCGAACTTTCAGACAGAGAGAGAGAGAGAGAGAAAGGGAGACCGAATAGGTTACACTTGAGTCTCATCTACAAATTTCTGCAGATGGCATATGAGCAAAGTGGAAGAAGTTCGTAGTCACGTGAATGCCATAACATATCGAATTACGCATTACAGTTCGACTAATGGGAATTAGTCGAGTTCTAACGAGCGTGACAAATGCAAATGAAGGCAAGGACCCAGGAGAGCCAGGGCTGACTTATCTGACGTGCAATAAGCATCAATTTGTAATCAATATGCAATAAATCAATATGCGCAATAAAAAGCTTTGCCATATGATGCATTTATAATATATTTACACAACTTTCATAAGCCCCAAAATTGTTGCATGCGCTTCAATCACTGGCCAACAAACAAGCCGCTTTCAATTGACCCAAAAGGAAGCCCAGACCAAATGCATACATGCATAGATCCCGCAATAACTTTTATCACAGCTGTGAGCGCCGGCCAAAGGGACACAATGAAGAGACGCCTTTACGAGCGGATTGTGCTTGCTTAAAGCGAAAGCCATTTAGACTGCAGAAGCACTAAAAGCTGACTGCTACGACACTGCAAGGGCAGTGCAGCAATATTTAATAAAATGCCAAAAGATAAAGCTGCCAGATAGCTGAAAGGCGTATGATCAACCAATTTAATAGTAGTCTAAATTTAATACTAGTCTAAATATTTATAATAATAATGCATATATTTATATTATTTTTATAATTATTATTTATTACTATTTATTATTTAATATTATTTATTCATACTCATTAATAAAAAAATATATAAATTCTATACAAATTAAATTAAATTTAATTTAATATACAAATATTTAATTATATTTTCTATATATTAATAATTTATAAATATATTGAATAATATTTGCATATTTCTATAGCTGTTCAGACGTTTAACCAAACCACACAGAAATGCCGGCAAGCAATTTTTCTAGGAAATTTGTAGTCTAAAAATCTTAGAAAATTTGTTTGCAAAAACTCAACAAAATTTGCATTGATTAATAATCAGCAAAAATATCAATATTATTATATGGAGCTCAACATACAAATTCAGCAGCCTCAAAGTATTCTTAGCTAAAGCTCAAAGTTCTACGTACTTTGCGAGTTACCTAAAAGTGTTTTTCTTCAACCACAAATTGTATTCGAGCGCTCTTAACTCTTGCCAAAATGAGCTCCATATGCTGTGCAGTGGCTGCCTGCATTATTATTATTATTACTGTTATTGTGTGGCACAACTGTGCATGTGTGTGTGTGTGTGTGTGTGTGTGTTCGCTAAGGAAGTGGAAGCGACTGCGGCATAGCCACAGCAGCGGCACTTTTCATAATCTTTTGCATTTTATGGTCTGTGCGGTAGCAAACAGCACAAAAGTCGGTAGCCAAAATTCAAATGAATAGTAAATTGTGGAACGAGAGTGGGCCTGAGTGAGTTGCAGTTGCAGTGCCAGCTGCCAGCTGCAGGGGCCGTGAGTGGGCGGGCGCATGGTGGGTGTGGCTGTGTGCCTGTACTGGCTGCGGAAACAGCTGTTTCCGTTACAGCAACTTTTGACCGAAAAACCTCCACTAAAAACGCGTTGTGCGAAATTATTATTACATTTTATGCGAATTCAACGACTTTTCGCTCTCTCTCTCTCTCTCTCACTCTTTTTACGTGTTTGTGTGTGTTTGTGGAGTAGGTGACTGTGTGCATATTTGCATGATGCCTCTCATGTGGGCAGGCGGAGTGGGCATGTCTTCGCCGCTGGCCTCGACTCCTTGGTTAGGTAATTTCCGCTGTGCCGCTTGCTTAATTAAAGCCGCCAACGAGAACAAAAACACGAATAAATTTCAAATACTAAAGCGCTCTTGAGACGAAACGAATTGCTTATACCCTCTAAAGATGCAAATGGAATGAATGAGCATATTGAGGCACTGCATAAGGTGATATTTTGATATGTTCAGATCATAAATTAAAATGTATTCAAGATTTTAGTTAGAGTTATTAATCAAGATATACAAAATATTTATGCAGCACTCTTAGAGTTATATATAAAAACATTATTTTCGAAAAATAATATAAAATATACAGGGTATTTTGTAGTCGTTATGCGATTTTGTTGATTTATTTGGTACATTTTATGAATTAATATACACTCATTAACATAAAAAGCAGCTTATTTTCTTACGACTACTTTTGTCTAAGAATACCAAATAAATATTTTATATTAATAATTAAAATACCAACGGCATATCACTTCTCACAGTCCACTTGAAATACTCGAATTTGTATTTCTATTCATATAAACCTACTGAGCATCTGTTTTTTGAGAATAGAACATTACAAGATATCTGCCTGTCTAGCCCACGGCGCCCACTCTTGGCTTTTAATAATTTTTTTCGTGTCTGTGCCGGAAGCTAATATTTTTGCGATTCGCGCTTGGACTTTAATTAAAAACAAACTCTGTAACAACACGACGACGACACAACTCCTGCAAAATTAATGAGAGAACAAAAATAAAGGGCAGACGGGAAAGGACAAAACAGTCTGGCAACGCCGGACGCCGGGCCGCGGCTAATTTCGTATGCGGCCCACACAAATCTTGTCATTATTAACCCAAAAACCGGCAATGGAACTGGAACTGCAGCTGGAACTGGAACGGGAACTGGAACTGCCTTTTGCTCGTTTGATTTGCTCCATTAATTTTGAGGTCGAGCCGCTGGGCCGCTGAGCCGCTGAGCCGCTGAGTCGCTGCTGCGGCGGCCATTTGGCCGCTCGTTAAACTTCTGCGAGAAGCGCTTTGGCGGCGCGTTGTTTGCTTGTTGATTTGTGTGGCGCTTTTCTGGGTGATTAAGTCATCCATCAGAAACAGCCGGGCCCGGAGCGGGGCTGGAAGTGGAAGACAAAGTTAGAGATGTCGCCAGGCTTTTTATACATTCTTCTCCTTTTTTTCGCGCGTGTTTTAATGAAGCGCAGCCTTGTGGGCGGCCACATTTACAAAATAATTAGAGATCTGTGACTCTGCTAATGCCCCAGGGATAAGCAGCCCCTGCCCCGGCCGCCTGCGTGCTCCACTTTGCATTAACAGTAGCCATTTTGCAATTAGAGTAAGTTTTTGGCATAAAAAATGCTCGCTGTCATCATTAAGCAATTTCGACAGCTATGTGACAGGCGGCGTATACGCAATATGCCCACAATACCACGACATTTTTACGAGTCCATCGATATCGAATGGGAGCTACACTTGGAGAAATCGGAAACTGGATTCTATGCAGAGCATAGAAATTATGGAGAGGTATTTCTAGAAATATGAGAGTAGAGCAGTAGAAGTTGTAATAATATATTTTCGGAATCACTCAGATGACATAATGAGGTTCGGGTATATTTACCTGGCTGAACGTACTGAACAGCAAAGCACTTCGTTGGTATATTCATAGTAAGTATTATTAATAGCCGTATGTCTGAATAGCAGCCCACCTAATCAGAAGCTGTACATGCTCCAAAGGGCCTATAAGCTTAATTCATTTGGATTAATGAGGAACAACGGACAAGAACAGAAAGAAATCTGTTGCCCAGCAACTCGCAATGGAAAGGGAGCGACCTGAGGTAGCTGGCAAATTCTCTAATTTGGCTTATTACAAGGCCAACGCTAAGGGAGTGGGGGAAATGGAGAGAGAGAGAAGGAGGAAGAGGGAGATAGAGAGAGAGAGAGAGAGAGAGAGAGAGCGAGAGGTAAACTGTTGTTATTTTGGTAAATTCATAAAAATTTGAGTCAATTTTCTATAAGATTTATAAATAGATTTCATTTATTTAGTTGACTTAACTCCATAAGCACTTCTCATTGTTTTCCTTAGGTGTACCAAAAAGGATTGCCTGAAATAAAGACTCATATTACAAAAGCTAGCCTTACGTGAAAGAACTTGGCAATTCTCTGAAATTTGAGAAAATTTGTGAAAATTGGTAAAATTTGTGCCGAAAGCAGCACGGTTAGAAAGAGAAAGAAAATGCAGATACAAAAAAAAAAAACATTGCACAAAGGAGAAAAATGTTGCAGAGCAAAAGGATTATGATACGTACACACACACACACATGGAGAGAGACAGGACGCAGCACGTAGCTGGCGGCAGTTTGTAACGGAGTCTGCCCTTTAGTGTGTATGTGTGTGTGTGTGTGTGTGGGCGGGTATTAATTTCTAGCTGCTTGTTGATTTCCTTCCACGTTTTTGTTATCTCAAACGTTTGTGTGTGTGTGTGTGTGTGTGTGTGTGTGTGTGTGTGTGTGCTCATGCTGGTTGTCCTGTTTTCATTATTAATATGCTGCCTGCTTTTGTTTACGACACTTTTGCCAGCTCTTGTTTCTATTTTGTCATCTCTTAGCCAAGTTTTTGCGTTGCGTGACACAAATTATTCTTGTTGACACATAAAAATTGTTAACCCTTCCCGGCTCCTCTTTCCCTCTTCCCAGCTCCTTGTTGTTGCTGTTGTTGTTGCTGCTGGCAGCATGAAAAATGACAATAGATGATCAAATGTGCAAAGTTTTCTTTTCTTCTTCTCTTTTTGCATGTGTGCGAGACATTGATGTATTTCGGTTCGAATTGAGCTGCAATTTGCTCAAGCTGACAAAAAACCGGAGAAATAAATGATTTTATGTGATATGTAAAATATATGCTCTAAGTATAGTATTTCCTCGGCCACGCCCCTGTAGCTAACAAAACTGCGTCCGTAGTTCGTAATTTATGCTTTTTAATTGCATTTTAATTGTTTTTGTTTAGCATTTGCCAATAAAGTTTTGTACATTATTTAGGCGCCGCACGTTTTTCCGACGCGCACAACTTTTTCGACTCTTTTTCATTTTCCGCCTCTGCCTCATTTGGCTAATAGAGTTTTCAGCGGGCGCTAATGAAGCATAGTTTAGACTTTTTCCAGCTGCAATTAGTCCGGCGGCGCCTTTGTGCAGCCCGCCGCCCACGCCGGGCCACACCCCCAGCGGCAATTCGCACTAATGGCAAATGTGGCCCTGCAGCCAATGGCAGCGATATATATATAGTATATATGTATATACTATTTGGCCAGCATGCCAAACTGACCGAATAGCCCAAAAGTCATATATATCCGCACAGGAAAACAGAAAGAAAAACAAATTAACCGACTAAAAAAGCAGAAGAAATAAAATAAAAATACGAATAAAAATAAAAATAAAAAAAAGTGAAAAACTTTTCGGCTCGCATGCTGGCAAACCTGCGGTCACAAAAGAGCTGTAAATTAAAATTTACTCGACATGAAATTGAAGCGGCGTCCCACACAGAGATCCGCTCCGCCTGACTCCGATTTCATTCATTTTCCCTTTGCCCATTTTCGTTTTTATATTTTTTGGTCACTTTCTGTGTTGCAGTTGCTTTGGCGTTTCCGGCTGAAAGTCGGTCGGAGAGAGGGAGCGGAGGAGAGGCGTGACAGTAGAGTCCGGCGCTGCACGAAATATCGAACTGCACTCCGCATATAGATTCAATAGCTGTGCAGTGCTATAGAACATATTGGATGGTCAGGAAACTCTGGAAGAGAAGTCAAAGAAGTGTAAAATTTGTCTAAATGTTTAAGAAATAAAAAGTTGGTTATATATAAAAAAAAAACGCTCATCATTAAATAATATTGAGAAACAGTAAATATGTAATATATATATATATATATATATATATAATATCATGATTATATATAATATCATGTTAAACAATTATTTGTAATATTAATGAGAATCGCAAAGATAGATAGAGAGATATGAATTGATGGTTTCATAGCTTAGCATAGGGAAAGCTCATTCAATGGACGAGATTTATTGCCTTGCTATAATGTTGAGCTTTTTGGCGTTGCACTTTAAGTCCTATTGCACATTTAACAGGTGAAAATAGGTCGTTTATAACTAGCCAACACCTATTTGTAGCAGCAGCCAAAGCAAATATGTGGCCCAAATCATTAAGCACTGCAGTTGGGCTCGCATAGCTCATTCGAAATTCGAGCTGGTCTGGCAACGCTGGCCACGTCCTTTTTTGTTTTGGCTATTGGATTGCAGGCGTTGTTTTCATATGCATTTCGCATGCTCCACGTTTGCAGCTCGTTCATTTCGGAGCGGATTTTTTTTCTCTTGTCCTTTTTTGTGTGTTGTGTGTTGTGTGGCTGTGTGCTCTGCGGCTGTTGCCCAGCGGGCTCGTATTTTACGTGGTTAAAGTTGTACGCCAGTCTGACAGGCACACTGACACAGAGACAGACGGACAGAGAGAGAGAGAGAGAGAGATAGAGGGAGACAGACAGGCAAAGCAGATTTTGTGCTGCGCAGGACGCACAGATTAAGCGGCCAAAAGTATGCAGCTTGTGCGGAGATTAGTTGGCATCTCGGAAAGAAAAGTGGAGCAAAAAATAAAAAAGTCGAAATTTGTAAACCAATGCGACTGCATTTTGTTTCAATCAATTATCGCGCGGCGCCTTTTTTGTTGTCTTTCTATTATTTGTGCTTAGCCACAAAATTGCTGCTAAAAGGCAATTTCCGCAGTAATTATTCAAAGTCAAAATGGGGAGAAAAAATCTAAATAAATTGTAAAAAAGAGAACGCAATTAAAAGCAGCCGCTACAGTTGACAGCAAACGCCACGCCCCCCGCAGCGCATGTTCTTTGGCCTCTTCGCACACAAACAAATAAATAATATACATACATATATATATAGGGAGAGAGGAAATATGTTTCAGTTGATTACCCATCAAAAGGACGAATTCTGGGCATATGCGTTCTGTGGTCTAACAAGCGGAATTGTGCGTGGCATAGCCAACTGAGTATATATATATATATATATATATAAACATATTAGCAAAAAAAAAAAAACTTCAATGGAACCAATACGATTTCATACATTATGTGCCATTATGTCATTATGTATGAAATATATATATATATATATATATATATATATATATATATATATATATATATATATATATATATATATTTTTTTTTTTTTTTTTATACCCTGATCCCATTCAAATGTGTATCAGAGTATAATGGTGTTGTGAAAAGTATGTATCAGGCAGAAGGAAGCATCGCAGACCCCATGAAGTATATATATTCTTGATCAGGGCGACGAGCTGAGTCGATATAGCCCTGTCCGTCTGTCCGTCCGTCTCAGAAGATATAAGAGCTAGAGACTTCAAATTTGGTATGCATACCATGTATACCATACGCAGTACAAGCTTATCTTTTTTTCCGATAACATATCCGATTTCTTTTTATCGAGAATAATCGATAAATTGATATTGTATATTCAGCGTAATTTGAATACTTTTAGACCTGGATACTTCAGATTTGATGATTTTACAGATTTTGGATACCACGACCCCTTCCCCCACAATTGGTAAAAAAGTATTTTAAGTACTAGAGACTTGTGCTTTGGAATGTATACACATTTGCACATTATGATCACGTTCATGAAGATAGTCCGACTACAAGACAAATTATTCAGCAACAAAATTCTCATAGTATTGCCCACACTGTAGCGCAGCTCAAGCGCAGTCTCTGCTTACTGCGCAGTTAGCAGAGCGCGTGTTTATGCGTGCGTGAGTATCAGCGCCTTGTAGGGATCAGGGTATCTCCTAGGCGAGCAGTCTCGACTAGAGTTTTCTTACTTGTTTTTTTTTTGTTTTTTTTAATGATATGCAACACCTTCTTCTTCTACTTACCTCTATGCACTACAATACATTCGACAGCTCATTCTGTTCATTTCTATGTATCTATGAAAGAAGCCCAATATTTATGCTAATGCTCTCTCACAGTGCAGGGTATCTGCTAGTCGAGCAGTTGCAGTGGTGCGCTCTGCTATTGCTAATATTTATGTATGTCAACTCGAGCTGCATTTTATTTATCACAACGACGAGCAGCTGTCAGCTGCCACGCCCCACGCCCCCAGCAAAGCTGCTCTCTGTGGCTTAGATGGATTTATCGCCGCATTGGTAAATAAATAGTAAAAACCACTTTGTATATTTAATATTATACAAATTTTTTTTTAGCTTCCAGTTATTAAGTGCAAAGTATTGTAAATATTTTGATCAACTTTTTGCCTAGCAAAATATTTGACGAAAAACTGCAACAGTTGAAAGGTGTCAAGCGTTTCAGTTTGAAACAATAAACTGCATTTTAATAGAGTTTCACTGAATATGCAAATTTTGAATAGTTCAATTTCTTCTATATTTACTTTGAAATCAATTCTTACTTATTTTGCAGTCAAGTCGAATAAAAAATAGGGGAAATATTTATTATATGGAAATATACGATTACTCGAGGATTCACATTTCAGGAACAAATTTGATATATATTTACGTTTTCAATAAATGTTTAGGCAATCACCCGATCAAAATTCTCTAGTTGCATTATTGGCCAGCATTGCTATATTAGATTAACTGCCGAACGGAACTATTCGAGCTTAGCTGAACTTGTTCCGCAGTTTGGCAATCCGGCATTCACGTTATGCGGCCCACATTCCGGTCACATTCCGCATCTTATTTGCTACTGGATAAGGGTTTTAGTAAATGAAGTTTGCAGTTGTCAACATGGATGGCATGTTTCGAGTTAATTGAATTGTTGTTCTGCTCTGCGCTGTTTGCGGATGCAACAGCTGAAACTGTGCACTCGATGGGGCTTATTGACCTATTGATTTCCCAGAGGTAACATCATCAAATTTACCGTCCGCTGCCTCACTCGAAAAGAATTGCTCACTCGGTAAAAACTATTTGATTTGACAGTATTCGAAATTGTTTAACTAAATCCAAAAAATACTTCCGCTTTTAGTTAGCGTTTGAATAAGTGTGGAACTTCAAGTACTTTTGCAAAATATACAATTAAAATCATATTAGCTTTCTTAGTTTTTTTTTTTAAATACTCTTGAATACGACTGTGAATCTTTGGCATTTAAATAAATATTATTCTTCATTTTAGATAAACTTTATTATATATTAACATTATTATTCTTGATTTTATTAATTCAATGTTCATATATATTTTATATATATTTCAACTCGAAACACTGCAACGCAAGTAATTATTACGTATATATATTATTGAATATTCTGTCATGATTTCAAGCTTTATGCATTAATTCGAAACTTGAACAAATGGGAATAAATGTATTTGACACTATAAATACATATATTCGATTTTTAGCAATCGCCATGTTCTTGCATGGTCTTTTAGGATATTAATACCGATATACCACGATATTAATATAGGTTTACATAATGTGCAACGAGCTGGCGCTGCCTGAACCATTCCAATAGTTCAACGAATTTTCTAGTAAAATGTAAATGTGAAAATGTAAATTTTGATCTGTGGTCAGCGTATGCTTATATGAGTTGTCTATATGTACTCAATACACAAGTGAACTCATCTAGAAATGCTGCGCACTGACCCGCAGATTGTGGCTGCAGCAGGGTTGTTGCTCCTGCTCGTATTGCAGCTGTGGCTGCTGCTCCTGCTCGTATTGCAGCTGTGACTGTGACTGCTGCTGCTGCTGCTGCTGCTGCTCGCCGACAGAAATCGATGCTTCCAAGATATACTGGGACGTCGAGCTGTCGTCCTCGCTGCTACAGTTGGGCGAGTAAAGAGGCGATATTCCCATCTCAGTAACTTGGCCCACATATTCGTCCTCGTCCGTGTCGCTGTCGTACAGCTCGTTCTGGCCGCCGAGCTCGATCAGCACTCGGCGCAGATAGCGCAGCTCATCCTGTGCGCGCGACACCTTCCTTTCCAGGGACTTCATTTGGGCCTGTGGAATGAGCTGGCAGCCGAGTGCGTCCAGAATTTCCATAAGCGGATCCGCGGGCAGAGGATCCAATTCCACTAATTGCTCCAATATTTCGAGCAGCCGCGGCAATATGCCGCTCTCATTTAAATACTTCGTATATTTTTCTTCCAACGCAGCCATTACTCTGCAATTCACTTTAAAACACGAGTGCGAACTGAAGATCACTTGTTAGGCGAAAATAACTGTAAAAGACTAAATGCGACATAGCGCCCCTAGTGTATTTTTTTGGTACTAACGGAAAAAGGTGGCAGCACTCGCTAGTGGCGTGTATAGCAAACAGCTGTTTGTTTAAAGGTTCATGACTGGCTAAAAAAACAACATACATACGTATATACATAAGTGCAACGATAAATATTAATTATTGTATTTACCTTTTAATAAACATGCTAGCAATGTGTAGACATTCTAAGCCTTGATCTAATGAATATTATTTTGGAATAAATAACTAGCTAAAGATTTAGAACCAATTACTTCAAATTTATCGATAACTTTTTTTGAATGTCGAACTGAATTTGATAATGAACTAGTTGAGTTTTTGGGACATACATATCAAAAACCGATAAATTTTTTAGTGTGCGCTTTAGTATATTGTGAAATTTCGCTTTGAGTTAATAATTAAGCTGAGACTACGATTGTTTTAAATTGATAACGCGTTAAACGATGTCCTTTTCGTTCGGCACACCCACCACGAATACCGGCTTGGGCGGCAGCACTGCAGCACCAGCAACAGGCGCCTTCAATTTTGGCGCGCGACCAGCAACAAGCGCCCCGCCGCCAGCCTTTGGCGCTGCTACTGCCACATCAAGCCTGGCCGGAGCGGCGGGCGCCGTGGTCGGCGCAGCAGCGCCCAGCTTCAATTTTGCACCGACAGCAGCAAGCACGGCGCCAACGCTCAGTTTCGGCTCGCCAGCTTCAGCTGCAGTCGCTCCAATGAGCGGCGGCCTCTCCCTGCCCACCTTCGGCAGCACTACAACTGCAACAGCGTTTGGGCAAGCGACTGCGACGCCGGCATTTGGAGCAACGACGGCAGCGCCTGCATTTGGTGCGACTGCAGCAGCGCCCGCCTTTGGAGCACCCACGAGTACGTCGGCGTTTAGCGGTCTCGGTGCGGCGCCCGCATTTGGAACTGGAGCTACTGGCTCAACTTTTGGTGCGCCCGCGTCTACCGCCCCTGCTTTTGGCAGCATTGGAGGTGGAACATCGACTTTTGGCGCGCCTGCCGCTGCACCTGCATTTGGCGCGGCAACGGCGACGGTGGCGCCCACCTTCAGTTTCTCCAACCCCTTGACGACCGCGCCTACCACTGCGCCGCCTGCTTTTGGGACGACAGGAGTGGGAACTCTCGGATCAGGCACTGGCGCGTTCTCATTTAACAAGCCGCTGGCAACAACCGCAGCCAGTCTCAACTTCAACACGACCACAACGACGTCCACAGCGCAGCCGTTCAATTCGAGTATGCGGCTGGGCGGTTCGTTTGCGCCCGCGGCAACGGGAGGAATCTTTGGTAAGCCGTTAATGACAGGCCAACAGCCGGCAACTGCAGCGGTTCCCACGTTTGTGGGCCTGGGCGGCATCGATGTAAGCGCCACTCAGCCCAAGATAGGCGACAACAAGCAGGACGGGATCAAGGTAACAGCGGGCAACAGCATCAGAAAGCAGCACCATTAACTGTCCTTCAATTGCAGATCAAGGAGACCCAAGTGCCGGACGAGATAGTGAAGACAGTGGATGCCCTTAAGAGTTACATCAAACAGCAGAAGACAATATCGTCGGACATTGGACGCACGTCGACCTCTAAGCTCACCAATGTGAGTCACGAGATAACGAATCTACGCTGGGTCCTGCAAAACGTGGCCAATTCGGTGGATGCGAACAATCGGCACATCAAGCAGCTGCGCAGCGAAACGGCCAAGGCCATTCAATCCCTGGAGATGGCGCAACGGACACATGACACGCCCGCCGCACTGCAGTTTGAGAATGGAGCGCCTTTTCAATACTTCCAGTGCCTGGTAGCCAAGTACGAGGAGGATCTGATTGCTTTTCGGCAGCAGATCCTGCAAACGGAAAACCACATGCAGGCGCTAGCCAATCCACAAAGCATATCGCCCGCGGACTTGAAGCGAGGCTTTCGCCAGCTGAACGAATCCTTTATCTCGCTGGCTGGTCGCCTGCACGAGATCCACCAACGCGTCGAGGAGCAGAAGGAGCAGTACTTGAATCTACGCCGATATCGCATGCGAGATACAACCAATGTATTTGCCGCCTTGGAAAATCCAACCGAGCACACCGTAGTAGAGCCTCAACGGATCAGCAGCGGCCCTACGCCCTTCACCAACATCTCGGCGATGAGCTCTCTCAACAAGAGCTACGCAGCTGCCTCAGCGGCAACGGCCAGCAATGGATCCGCATCCAAGTGCTGAATGATGATTTCCATTTTTGATTTTAGTTGTTTTGTTTGATCAGTCAATAAATTATTAAAGGACGATCATGCAATTTAAAATATTCGGCTTTGTTCTAGAGGGGTTCCTGGGCAGGCAGACTCAGCTCCCAGTAATATCGAGAGAAGCCATCGGCCTCTTTCACGAAGTGAACTGACTCTTTCTTAATAAATCGGCACAAACAGTTTTATATTCTTGAAGAAAGATAATGCTACACCAGATGGAAAATCTGCGCTAATGGGTTGTTGTTGTTGTTGTTAGGTAGAATATAATATATATTTCAACTCCATTAATGCCAAGGCTAGGCGCTCAACAAATGCGATTTACTTCTTGACCACCTGTATGACGTCCTCGTCGGCCATGACATGGGCTATGCCCACGCGCTGTGGCGAGTATTTGGTGGAAGTGCCCCAGACTAATGCATACTTGAATTGCGCGGCCAACGTCCGATGAATGGCATGACACACATGCTCCACACTGACGCCCTGTGGGAGAGCGCGCCAGGTTAAAACGGATTCCATTGTATTATGTTGTCAAGTTACTTGCCTTTCGCAGAATCAAACCATCGTCAAAGTCTGGCGGGGCACCGGGCTTTTTGGTGTATACCCGGATCAGTTGCAGTGCCTCCCAGAGCGCCTCCAGCATGTAGTCCAGATTGAGCTTCATGTTACAGCTGACCACAATGGAGTTGGGCTGTCGCGCCAGTCGATCCACCTCTTCTATGGAGATCTGATCAATCTTATTATACACATACAGGCAAGGCAGATAGACGCGATTGGCCGTGACCACATCAATGAACTCATCCTCTGTACAATCCTCGCGGAAGAGAACCTCTGCATTAAAGATCTTGAACGAGTGCAGGATCATTTGCACCATTTTTTCGCTGCAGCGCGTCAGGGCACAGGTGGAATTAAAACTCAGACCGCCGCCCTTTTTTTGTTTGAAGTATATGTTGGGTTTGCGCTTGTTGAGGCGTATGCCCACGGACTCGAGCTCCCGCTCCAGCAGTTCGCGATGCACATTCGGCTTGGTGGCATCCAACATCATCAGCACCAAGTCTGCTGTGCGTGCCACGGCAATCACCTGGCGACCACGGCCTTTGCCCTGGGCAGCGCCTTCAATGATACCCGGCAGATCGAGCAGCTGTATATTGGCACCCTGGTACTCAATTACGCCGGGGATGCACGTAAGTGTGGTGAACTCATAGTTGGCTGTGTGCAGTAAGGAGCAATCGTTATATATTAGGTGTTTGCCTGCTGAGTACCACGCCCCACTCACCCGCCTCCGATTCGGTTTTGGTCAGTGTGGACAACATGGTGGATTTGCCCACACTGGGGAATCCAATGAGCGCGACACGCGCATCGCCGCTCTTCAGCACATCGAATCCTTCACCCTTTTCGCCCTTCTTTGCCGGTTCCAGCAGCTGCGAGCGATACTTGGCTAACTTAGCCTTGAGCAGGCCCAAATGGTATTCGGTTGCTGAAAGATTCAAGAGATGCCAAATGAATTCTAACCCTAAATTCCGATAGCTGGCAACGCCATTGCCAGCAATGCGAATTCCAACTCCTCGTTGTCTGCGCCGGTTTCTTATATTTGCACATACCTTTGTTCTTTTGCGTGCGCGCGATTTCGCGCTCGATCTCTGCAATCTTCTCTAGAATGCCCATGCTATTGCTCTTATGTGTCTAGGGCGCAGCATTAAGTTAATAATAATGTTTAGGCAGCTGCAACGCTCTTGTTGTTGTCTAAAGTTGAAATTTCTAGTGCTGAACCAGGTACGGACAGGCGTATCGATAAGCTGAGTTATCGATACTTTTTGTGAATATTAACTCTTTATTATATGATATGCATTTACTTTTTGCAAACTAATTTATTAAAAAAATTAATTAAATTATTTTATTTATTTATAATTAGAAATATCTCAACTGTAGCATATCAATATACCGATATCGGGTTGCAACTATCTTCACTTCAATTAGTTTATTGTAGAGCTGTCACCCTCTTTCAAATCCATTTCGGGCTGAAGCATATTGGCGGGCATTCCATAAGTTTAAATATTTAATTGTATTTTAAAAAATCCGAAAATATACACATTAACACACATAAATACTGTTACAATTACAAGAAACAGCCACACAGACACAAACGACAATCGATTAATTACAATTATTGTAGAGTAGTGAGAGTGAGAGAGAGAGAGATAGAGAGAGAGGAGAGTGTTTAGTAGGATCGACTTGGACTTTTAGTTGGCATAATAGCCATTGCCATCGTTGCCCATGAACTCAGTCCAGCGCTGTGCATCAATTGGATCCAGCTCGGAGCACACCTCACCCGGCTGCAGGGTGTGGCAGGTGCATGTTATGCCAATTCTTGTAATTATTAACTGTGCCTCGTACTTCGGCAAGTCGGGCTCCGTGTCCACGAGTCGCTCGCTCAGGCACTGTTTAAGGAATTGCTTGCGCAGCACGCGCAAGTTATCGGCGGTATAGCCTGCAGGGATAATATAAAGATAAATAAAAAAATGAGAATGCTTCACAAAAGGAGCTGTAATTAAACCCACTTTTATAGGCGCTTATTTTCTCCTCGACGCAGCTCAGATCCTGCGGCGAGAACAACGGTGGATACGCCTCCGACTCGCGGATGTTGAGCACGAAGGCAAAGTCGAGCGCGGAGCTGACATTGGCCAGTGCCTTGAGCAGCATGCCCGTTGACGAGATGGATGCCAAATACCAGTCCTCTGTTTGTGCAGTCTCAGTTGTTGCTGCCCCATCCTCACCAGCTGTAGAGGAAGCACTGCTGCTGCTGCTGGCTGCAGCTGAATCATCGCGCCGCTGTCGCTTGCGTCGACGGTACTGCGACTGTGTGCTGGAGCCGGTTACAGCTGCCGCTGCTGCTGCTGCATCTGCTGCTTGCTCATGGGCCTCATTGTCCAGCTCCAGATCCCACAGACTAAGCGGCGACTGCGCCGACAGTGGCAGCGAAGTGGTGCTAGTGGTGGGGCTGCTGGTGCTGCTGATCCCTTCCAGCTTGCCGCTGCGCACATCCCGATTGTTGCCACTGGGATATTTGCTGCGCAAGTGGATGGGCCGCTCGTTTTGCTCTGGCATCTGGGGCACCTCATCGTTGTAGACTAGCTCGTACTCCTCCGGCACGCGCATGGCATTGGGATTCTCCGCAGGAAGCGGCAATGGGTCGTAGTCCTTCTGCAAGAGAAGTTTCTGTTAAGAATTTCTAGTTCAAATCTATTCAAATAACTCACAAATTCCTTGTAGGGCTCCTTGATGTAACCACCGCTGAATCCGGGCAGCTCGTTGTCCGGCAGAAGCTCCGGCAGCGGATGCTTGCGATGCTTAGTGTACTTGATCGCACCCGAACCAGACTGTGCCTGCGACTGCAGCTCCTCTGCTGCATCTGCAGCCGCCGCCTGCCTGAGCAGCTCTTCCCGATTGGCCAGCAGCTTCTTGAGCAGCTTGGGATGCTTTAGCGGCGACTGTTTGCCCGTCGGCGACGGCCTCTGTGTGCGATTCAGCTGCACCTCCAGATCATCTGTGCTGAACAGCACCGCGCCCGGCGGCTCAACGTGCCGCGCGATCGCATAGAGCTTGAGCACCGTCGACTCGTTGTAGCGCAGCCGGCAGGTGTCCGCCCGTGCCTGCAAGATGATGTCGCTGTCCGGCACAAACTCGTAGGCATCCCGGGCATTGGGTCTGTTGCGGCACTGCAGCTGCCAGTGCAGGAAGAAATCGCCGCCAAAGGTCTGGGAAATGGACACGCCACCCAGGAGACTACTGGCGCCGCCCGCGTCCGTCATCATGGCATCAAGCAGCGGCTGCCCAGTGCGTCCGTCCAGAATCGTGGTCTGCGAGTAGTAGTAGACGGGGAAGCCCGGACCCGTATTGTATTTGACCATGAAGTCGGTGACATTATCCCGGTCAAAGTGTCCCGGCACAATGGCGCTGACACACTCGCTGGCCGGGAACGTATAGTTCCAGAGTTGGCTATAGTTTCTGCCGTCGAAGGCAAAGACGGTGCTGTTGAAGGCGGCGACGACCACGTCGGTGATGCCATCGCCATTGAGATCGGTCAGCACGGCGGGCACCATCAAGCCAGACTTAGACTGCTGATACAGTGGAGTGAAGTGCTTCTCGCTCGTGTGCGCCATCAGCGTGAGCAGCCGGAGGCTGTAGATGCCACCTGCCGTGTTCTGTCCGCCGGTCAGCATGAGCAGCAGCTCGGTGCCGTCGGAGCGAGTCAGCAGCTGGATGGGCACGAACATTTCCTCGCGATGCGGCGTGGGTATGCTGCGCAGCACCTTGCCCGTCTTGCCCGAGATGAGTTTGATGTGGCCCGCCTTAGACTCCTCGCGCTCCTCGAGATGCGCAGCTATCAGCTCTGGCACCTCATCGCCGTTCAGGTCGCGCAGCACGTTGATTGTGTAGAGATCCATTACAATGGGAGAATTCGTCTCCACTTCCAGTTCGTGAAAGTTCCAGATGACCTGGCCAGTGCGTCCATTGATGGCAAAGATCATCTGCAAAAGAAGCGAAATATTTAAATGGAAATGCGTCCAGACCCAGTAGGAGCTGCCACTCACGCCCAATCTGCCCGCCGCTACGCAGTCGACGCCGCCATCCTGATCTATGTCCGCGTTGCAGTGCAGCGAGAAGACGTTCGCCACGCTCCACGTTTGCCACAGCGTGGAGCCGTCACGCCCGTTGAGCGCCACGACCCCGCCCTCGCAGGGCACGTCGTCGCCCTGCTGGGCGGACTTGCAGCGTGGCAGCGGAATGCCCTCGTAGTGTATGTTGTCATCCACGCCATAGCCAAAGATGACGTCCTTGATGCCGTCGCCATTCAGATCGGCCGCCCGCAACGGACTCTCGCTGTTCATCCGGGCCAAGCTGCGCGTCCACAAACGCTGCACGCTAATCTGAGTGCAGGGCACAAATTCTGTGCCCAGGCTGCTCCCATAGCTGATCCTGCTGCTCCCGCCGCTGCCGCTGCCTCCGCCATTGATGGTCAACACCGCCAGCTGGGCATCCTCGCGCCACCAGTGGTGGATGCGCTGCATCGGCTGCGGGAACAGCGTCAGCATCAGCGCTCCCAAACTGAGCAGCGCGCAGAGCACGGTCAGCGCGGCCAAGGCATAGCAGAAGGGCTCGCAGCAGCGGCAGCAGCGTCGCCTCTTGTGCTGCTTCATGATGGGCGTCGAGCTGCTGATCGAGCCGGAGCTGTGCTTGCGACGCGGCGCCATCAACGGACGCTTCAGTCCCTGCTCTTCGCTGCGCTGCAATTGACGGCGAGATTAAAGAGATTTAGTCTTAAGAGTTCGAATTCGATATGAACTACAACCGACCGAAATAAGGGCGATAATATTTGAATGAATGAATTTGATATGCATATTAATATAAGCACAAAGTATTAGGAGGAATTTCAAGTTCTAGTTTGGATGATATATATATATATATATCTAGTTTAATTTGGAGTTAGCGAAACGTTTATGATTTTACTGGGATAACTTGAAGCAGAACCCTCTTCTTCTGGCTGAGCCCTTTCACATACATTGTTAAGTAATCTACTCAGCCTACTTCATTTGAGGATGATGCTTGTTATGTATTGTCATTCCCGGCTGCAATCGATAATGGCCCAATTACAATTAGCCTACAAAATAAGCACTTGCGCAATCTGCAAGGCAGCTGCGTCCCCGCGGAGATGCAGGGATGGGGTTGCAGTATACTATACAAATATTAATTGGCTAAATGCAATCAGAAACTATTTGTGGCAAAAGTTCCACTTGACAATTTCGATCTGATTTCGCTTAAAAAATCCAAATTTGACTGAATTTAAATGCAGTTGAAATTTTGCTGAAATGACTCTTAATCCATAACAGTTAAGCTCAAAATAAAACCAAATATTAATTATATATCAAATAAAAATACTCTTAAAGTAAAACATTGAAAATCGCAATCGAAATCATCCAGAGATTTGTTCAGTCAGGCCAAATTTCTAAATTTTATTTGGAGCTAAGTCAGCCCGAAAGAGAACTTGGCCAGATGCCAACACTAATCGAAACTAATATAAAATACAAACAGCGAATGCAAGTGAAAGGGCTTTCGCATATGCCTAAAAGAAGAAGAAGCAAGTCTCTTCTGCGCCCTTAAAGCGAGAGTGAAAAGAAAGCGAAAGCGAATCCAGGAACACAAACTGAGCAGAGCGAGAAGCATCAAACTTTCTTGCAGATTTATTGCATTAATAAAAAAAAAGAAGCAGATGAGCTCACTTGGTGACTCACCTTGGCGGATCGGGCGTCCTTGATGAACACCTCATCGTCCACGTCGTCGCTGATGTCTTCATCAATCGAGGAGTCCCGTATGGCGATGCGCTTGGAGGGCACATATGGTCGCAGTTTAATCATGTTGGGCCACGCTTCCGTATTGCCAGCGCGCAGCTCCTTTGCCTGCCAGCCGAGGGTTTATGTATTATTTAGCAATGTTTGCCCAATTATTGTTGTTAATTGTCACTACTGTTTTTTGTTTAATGCATTTTCTGTGCGTGTTTGTGCATTTGTGTGTGCGCTTCTTTTTTTCGTATTTTATTTTGGGGGGCAGCACGAAATGCAGTGCGCAGCGATGCGCGTCTTCTGGCCGTGTAAAAATCAATAGCGACGTCACGGCGGAGCGCTCAGCTGCTCGGAGCTGGCGCATGCGCCGCACGCACGAGCCACCCCCTGGCACCGCAACCACTAGCCGAACATGCAACAACTAACTAACCACCGAGCAGAGGGCACACGTGCTGCCGCAAAGTCGGCTACAGGTTTGTTTATCAACATTGGCGACAATGACGCACTGGGTAGCTCTCCACCTGGGCAACTGTTGCTTTCAACCCCTAAGGGCGGCAGCCCCCTCGGCCAGCCCCCGTGCACAACTCCCTTATTAACCATTTCGAAGCCGGTTCAATGTCCTCGTCTCATGAATGGAACTCGCCTTGGGGAGTTGGGATGGTTGGAGGTTGTTTAAGCTGCCTGCAACTTTCCATTCAATGGACTTCCGCATGTGGTGGCGCAATGTGGGTCACATTTTACACACACGCACACACAGATACGCAGAGTCAAGTCTTATTAATTTTTGAATAGTCGTGCAATTTGTTGCAAACAGGAAACCGGTAAAATAAAAACTTACCTGAAATAGGGCGGATAGCAGAGTCATCTCTTGATATTATTTAGGAGCTTTGTTTCAGTGGCTATTGCTTTCTATCATTGAATTTATTTGAGTCACTTTTCATGGCTGTCAAAAGATAAACAAGTCAGTATTAAATAAGCAAACAAAAGTAAAGAGTAAATCAGACCTTAGACGAGTTTTGTGCATGGGAGGAGTCGTCTAAACAGCTCGAGGCAATAATAGAATTCACTTATTTATTTAAGAACTAGAACAATAACAAGTTTCTCTGATTTGTCAAAGCACTCGAAACAGTTATGAACTCACTCAGAGAACAAATCGTGTCTTAATAAAAATTGTTAGTCCTTTGGCTAGGAAAGATTCGAATGCAACTTTGACTCCTGAGTAAAACGTGAATAGAGAAATAGTTCTCGCTCTTTCCCACTTTGAGCGACCTTCGCTACCTTTTTAGCCTTCGCAAAGATACAACTCGTAGGCGCGAATATAAAATGTGTTTTACAAATTTTCAATGACGTGAAGCCTGTCCAAGTAGCAAAGTCTCCGCGCAAGTCTAATAAAAACTATGCAAGCTAAAAGCGCGCAAAAAAAAAATATACAAAATTGAGAAGAAATCTTTGGCAGCCTCTTGCTTCGCACCGCCTGCTGCCATCAGCAGAAAGTTAAGAGCACCACTTTAAGCGGTTGCCACAGACCCAACGGCTGCAGCGGGTGGTGCGGGGCATTTTTGGCTTGGTTGAAAAGCAAGCGCCGCATCTAGCCACAGCTTGTGGCAAGTACTCAGGTCCAGGTCCAAAAGCAGCGTCACGCTCGACTGCATTCGAATAAACTATAGAAAAATCAGCAGCTTTTTATAACACAACCAAGAGGGGCGATGAGGAAATGGGGGCGGGCTAGGGCGCTGAGAGAGGAAACCGTAGTTAGATCCAGCGAGCAACTTAAGTGTGTGTTATTATCGCATCAGAGATAATTTAATAACGACGCTGATGACGAGTTGTTGTTGCTGTTGCTGTTGCTGCTGTTGTTGTTGTCGGAAGGCCAAAGGATGTGTTGCTAAAGTGTCTGCGGCAAAGGCGTTGAGTGCTGCAGCTGCATGAGCGTGGCAAAAGGCCGCACGCCTAAGCTAAACCATCTTATGGATGTGTGTGCGTGTGTGTAATATCCTTCAAGGTTAGCTATGGATACACTGACGCCCCCTTTCACAGGTGGCACCGGACTTGTCTTTGAAATATGTGTAGTGGCTGCACCTAGACAGCTCGTCAGATTCCATCTAACACTTCGGCCACTTAACTTAATTACTGGTTTTTTAATGAAAAACTAATTCACTTGCGGTTTTATATGAAACGTATTTCTGTGCAGTTTTTCAGGTGATTTTTATGCACAAATTCGTTCAGCCTTGACTAGGTCTCATAATAAGAGATTTGTCCTTCGTCCGAGCTGTACATTTCTTTATTTACTATTTCATCCATCTCTGCCGTATTATTATTATATCAATTATGCTTATTTTACTGTCTACTGTCTTATCTACTGCTTTTATTACTATATTTCATTTATCGCTCTATATAATAGGTTTCCTTTCAATAATATTCTATTGGCTTATGTTGACTCGTTCATTTCCACTCCTTCACGATCTTCTTTTCATTGTTTCCAGTTTATCTGTATTTCTTACTGCCAATGCCTTATTATTATTAAATTATTATTTATTATTCTATTATTTCTTTCTATTCTTTCTGTCACTCCATCTTTATATAGGCATAGGTTTTCCTCTTCTCATCTGTCTCTCTCACGCTCTATTAGTGTCTCTCTTTCTGTATCACTCTCGAAGCTTATCTATCTCCTATTTTCTCTCCCTCTCCCTGTCAACTTGTATTTCTCATGTTCCTCTTTCTGTCTCCTCTGGCTTTTCTTTCTGCTCTGTCTTTTCTCTCTGATCTGTATTTTCCCTCGCTATCTGTCATTCGTGCAGTTCCTTTCTCTTGTTTCTCTATCTTTCTCTCTCTCTTACTCTATCTCTCTCTTTCTCTTTATCTCGCTCTCTCTCTCTCTCTCTCTCTCTCTCTCTCTCTCTCTCTCTCTCTCTCTCTCTCTCTCTCTGTTCCATATACCGTTTGTCAATTCGTAGAGTTCCTCTCTCTTTTTTCTCTATTTCTCTCTCTCAACTCCTACTACCTTCCATGCTCTATTTCTATGTATTTCATTAATGTCCTGTAAGGAAACTTTATTTAGAGATCTCCCTTATATTTCGGCACTTCAGCTCGTTATCTCTCTAGTTACTATACTAAATATTTTGCATTCAAGTAATTTAATCAGTTCGCTAAGTTATTCATTAGAATTGTCTCCAAGAGCAGCAGCGTCAGCAGCTAATGCATTCCATTTATATTCGCACTTTCAGGTTCTGTTTGACGTCAGCGGGTTCATTGGATTATCATAAGACGTCTGTCCATTAGCAGCCATTTGGAATCCTTCAGCACTGCAGGCAGCTGCAATAAAGCAAGAAGTAAAGCAAAATTCAAACGCTACGACAAAAAGAGAAAGAAAAAAAAAACAGCGCTCTTGGGAGCCACTTGAGAAGTTGTTGCCTTGTTTCGTGGCAACTAACAAGCCAATTGATTGGAGCAACTAAAGAAACAGTTTCCACATAATGCAGACTGGGGACAGATTTTCACGCGAGCTTCGTGCGATTGAGGGTCCAGGGGCAATCAATAGGCGGCAGCAGCAGTGCAGCTAAATGTACAAAATTCTAGCTTGGAGCGACTGTGGGAGTGGGGGAAAGGGGAGATCGAGGTGGAGGGGTTAGGATGGGAGACCCTAGCTCATAATGACAATGACGATGACGACAGAGACACGAGCAGATTATGTGGAAAGGCAATGCCAAAGCACTTGACAAAATTATGTTAAGTGACTATGACAAGACAAACATACACACACAGATATCTATATACACATATATATATATATGTGTATATATAGACAATAGGCACATATATATATATATATATATATATATATATATATATATATATATATATATATATTCGCATACTTGCTCAAGAACAGTCTGTATTAAAGAGTTTTCTCTAGTTCTCACAGGGCTTTCACTTTTTTTGCTAGCGTGCAAAGGTTTTTTTTAGCGACTCAGCCACATAGTCTCAATGGCACACACACATACACACACACACAGCCACCCATACATCTGTACCTACGTCTTGTATCCAGCATCCTGCGCCTGTTCGTTCGCAAATAAGTTTTTTTCTGCCCTGCTCGCCTGGCAACGTTTTAAATTCAAATCGCTCGTCTCGAAACGTCAGTTGTCAGCGACTCTTCGAACAGCAAAGACGTTCAAATCGGCATAAATATTCAACTAAAATAGAAATTTATAATTATAATTTAAAGTGTGGAGAGTTTAATTGAAAAATTTGGAAAAACAAACAAAATTAAATATGTATATACGAAAATAATATTTAAATAGCGAAACTTTTAAATTGAAAACTGATAAATCAAATTTGCAAATTTGTCTTAATGATCTGCAAAATGTCTGTCACTGCGTCGAGCTGATGTTATATAATCGTTGTGAGGATTTCAAAATCTGTGTAACACATCCGTTTGCTATAGCTACAGCAATTTTAAGCCATTCAAAAAGTAATTAGAGTACCAAAATATGAGACGAAGTAAAATTATATAATGCTTCATTATATTTCGATTCATAGAAAACCTTAAGAAATTGCACGTATTGGTTTTTTTTTATTTTTTTTGTTTGAGATAATTTAAAAAATTTGAGGTCTTTGAGATAATTTTAAAAAATTTAAGACCTTTGAAATATTTATTATTTGTAAAATTGACGAAGACAAAATCTATATCATAAATCATATTTGATATGAGTTTTGTATTTATTATTATATTATATTATATTTTATATTTTCTTAATATGAATTTTACAGATTTTTTTCGCAAAGCCCAAGGATTAATATTAATATTATTTTAATTAAATCAATTAAAGTCGTTAATAACCAAGTTTTCTGAATGATTTATCTTTAATAAAATATTTTTGATAATCATATAAGTTATTTACTCAGCTCTTTTAACTATATTCTACTTCAGTCATAATAACAAAAAAAAAAAAAACAAAAATTTAATAATATATAAAATATAAAAAAAAATATTTTTATAATATAAAGAAAGTTCAATACATTATATATATATTAATATTAATTCTCACAAGATATTCATTTTTGTAGAGGAAAATATTAAATACTCCTAAATACACAAAAGTGAATGCTTAATATAAAAAAAATAGAAAATTTTTTGACTATATTAAAACTTTATTAATGAAAGGAATTTCTCAGAAAATATTCTATGCGTGCTTTCGATTGCTCAATAATTTTCGACAAATAATTCGCTAAATCGATGCTTGATTTAATGAAGAAATAATTTGAGCGTGTTGGCCTATTTGCGCATATGGAATTCGAATTTCCAGTTACCCAGCTTGTTGGCCATGACGTCTAGTAGGCTAGGCTAGGGCGCCAGCTACCTCGGCTTCATCACTTACCATGTGAATTGTCCTTGTCTAATGCGTCCGTTGCATTCGCTGCCTTCAAACCGTCGCCGTGTCGCGTTCAATGGGGATACACTCTGTGCGGCATCGGCAGCGCACAAAAGGCGCATGGGCCACTTATGGAGTGCCTCTCCGCAGCACCGCCCTGGCCCCTTGGGCCCACAAAGCACCCACGCGCCCGCTTCGAGTGGCTTTAATTGTGAATTAAGTCGGTATTGTGGGCTACACGTGTAGACAGAGCAAGACAGAGATACAGCGAGCGAGAGGATAGAGAAAGAGAGAGAGAGAGATAGCTAAAGAGAAAGAGAGAGGGAGAGAGAGAGCGAGATACAGGTAGTTAGGCTGGCAATGCCGAGGCTATTGTGCAGGAAGTGCGCTAACTGTCCCCGCCATTGTCCTTTAGTTCGTATTTTATTTACACCGTTAAGCAGCATAATTGTCGCTATTTTTGTTCCACTCGATGCATTGTCAATGCCAGTGACACCGTTCGAGAGCCTTGCTTTGATCCCCAGCAAAGGTTGTGTCACGGCCATCAATCGATCTAAGACGAGCTCTTTAAGTACTCAACATAACATTTCCCCCGTTGCAGAAGGAACAAAGTTGTAGACATGGTGGCGCAAATCATACTGCTCGTCATATGCTGCATTTGCTTGAAACACTTTGCCAAGGGTGAATTCCAGTGAGTATGGTAGCAGCTGCCCCACAGCTTAGCCCCACGTTAACATGAAACGTTCTTTAGACAAAGTCTGGCTATAACCGACATCCTGCCGGAGGACATCAAGCGCTATGACAAAATGCGTCCGCCCAAGAAAGAGGGGCAGCCCACAATAGTTTATTTTCATGTTACTGTGATGGGCCTCGACTCCATCGACGAGAACTCCATGACCTATGTGGCGGACGTGTTCTTCGCCCAAACCTGGAAGGATCATCGCTTACGGCTGCCCGAAAATATGACGCAAGAGTATCGTTTGCTCGAGGTGGACTGGCTCAAGAATATGTGGCGACCCGATTCCTTCTTCAAGAATGCCAAGTCGGTTACATTCCAAACCATGACCATTCCGAATCACTACATGTGGCTCTACAAGGACAAGACCATACTCTACATGGTGAAGTTAACGCTAAAACTATCCTGCATCATGAATTTCGCCATCTACCCACACGACACACAGGAGTGCAAGCTGCAAATGGAAAGCTGTGAGTTTTACTCTTATCTATTGTAAATTATTCAATGTTCGTTCTCAGGGAAGTCTATAAAATATTTGTGAGAAGTGTTTGATTTTACAACGTATTATTTTGCATAGCATTTTACAAAAAAAAAAAAAAAAAAAAAAAGGAAAAGAAGAAGAGAAGGAAGTTATCTTTCCTGTACAATTTATTCAGATAAATGAATATATAATATATTTATGAAATACTTGAACATATTCCATAAAAATCGATAGATTTATTACAATTATGATCATGATCATTTTAATATGTGTAAAGAAATTATTCTGAAGAAATTAGTCTAGATTCAATTCTTTTTGTGATTATTCACAAATTATTCTTAATAACTATTATATATAATCATATATAACTATTATATGATTATATTTAATAGTTATTAAGAAGAGTTGAATATAAAAAGCAAAAAGAGTTTTCTAAAATATACTCACTTTTCGTACTGATCTCACTTATTTCCCTTGGATTTCTTGTCAGTATCTCACACAACGGATGATCTGATCTTTCAATGGGATCCCACCACGCCGCTGGTGGTGGACGAGAACATTGAGCTGCCGCAGGTGGCGCTGATACGCAACGAGACCGCGGACTGCACCCAGGTGTATTCGACGGGCAACTTTACGTGCCTGGAGGTGGTGTTCACGCTGAAGCGGCGCTTGGTCTACTATGTATTTAACACCTATATACCGACCTGCATGATTGTGATCATGTCGTGGGTGTCCTTCTGGATCAAGCCTGAGGCGGCGCCCGCTCGTGTCACGCTGGGCGTGACCTCACTGCTCACGCTCTCCACGCAGCATGCGAAGTCGCAGTCGTCTTTGCCGCCCGTCTCCTATTTGAAGGCTGTGGATGCCTTCATGTCCGTCTGCACGGTGTTCGTCTTTATGGCCCTCATGGAGTACTGCCTGATAAATATAGTGCTCAGCGATACGCCCATACCTAAGCCCATTGCATATCCGCCCAAGCCCGTGGCGGGTGAGGCAGGTAAGAAGGAGGCGGAAGGAGGACCAGCAGCCGGCAGCAATACCGCCTCGAATAAACAGCCCACGATGTTGCCCCTGGCGGATGAGAAAATTGAAAAGATTGAAAAAATATTCGACGAGATGACCAAAAACAAGCGCGTAAGTTGAAGCTATCAATTGTTGCATCAGAATGTGTGTGAGAGAGAGAGAGAGAGAGAAAGATATATTTTATACTCTATATTCCTTGAACGTTGCTCTTGCAGATTGTGACCACAACGCGGCGCGTGGTGCGCCCTCCCTTAGATGCCGACGGTCCTTGGATACCGCGCCAGGAGTCGCATATAATATTGACACCAACCATACGGCCCCCGCCTCCGCCGCCGCCAGCACCGGAGCCAGAGTTGCCAAAGCCGAAGCTGACGCCAGCACAGGAGCGTTTAAAGCGCGCCATCTACATCGATCGATCATCGCGTGTGCTCTTCCCGGCACTATTTGCCAGCCTCAATTGCATCTACTGGATTGTGTTTTACGAGTATCTCTAAGATACTATCTACTATATCTGCTGTAAATATGATATGCACTCCCTCTCTAACACACACAGTCTCTCTCTCTCTCTCTCTCTCTCGCTCTCTGCAATTCGTACAACTTTATTGAATGTTAATTGTTCGCAAAATATATGAATATACAAAAATATGTAGGAAAATTCTTAAGCTTAGACACAAAAGCTTTAAGTCAACGAATTTTAAACTAAAGGAGCTCAAGAATTATTAGCAAATTATTATTATATTATTATATTAGCAAATCGTTGCTAATACTCCATAAAGTATCTCTCTATATACATACATATATATATATATATATATATATATATATATATATATATATATATATATATATATATATATATATATATATATATATATATATATATATATATGATAAGCATATGAATTCAATTCCTAAATGCTTATGGTTAAAACATTTCAATGGCATTGTAGTCGTAGCCTGAATCTTAATGCTAATTTAATGTCTTACAAGCTGCTTTTAATTGTAAATAAAATGAATTAAGTTAATAAATATATAATGATAATAATAAACGAATATAAATTAATGATAATTGATTGCATGTGCAGATATATATGAAACGTAATAATTTAAGGTATAATCCTCAGTAAAAAGTTTGGCTGAAATTCCTTATGTTCACTTTCATCGACGATATATTTTAAAGATAGTATTTAGATATTTACATATATATTTTTTTATTTATTATTTTTTGTTATTTTATTTTTTAATTTTTTTAATTAATTAATCAATTCATTTATTTATTTTTATTTGTTTATTATTTTCTTTTAACTATTTTTTATTTTTCTCGGCCAATTTATTTATTTATTATTTTTGTTTTATTTATTAATTAATTAATTATTTGTTTATTCATTTATATATTCATTTGACTTTTTTTTTATTTTAGAGTTTACATACAATTAAAACAAACTTAAAATTAAGCGCCAGCTCGGTTTATATTTATTTATATTTATATATATCGACAGTTAAAGTTCAAGCACTGAATATTTTGAATTTGTGCAAAATCTTCAAAAAAGCTCTTCGCTAAAGCTTGAATGTGCGGCGCATGCAAAAGCTTCCACACGCTTCATTTACTCCTAAAAAGCGCCTGCGCAGTGCTTAAAGCTCCAGCGCGCGCAAATCAAACGAAAACCTTTCGGACCAACACACTGACTACCTGGGTCTAGTTGTATTTCTTTGGCTTTATTTCCATAGACCCACATAAATTTATTAAGTTATTGTCACATTTTCTCAGCCATTAAGCCAGACGCTTGCTTTTATTGGCAGTTTTCTTTTCGTGTAGTCGCTGCAGAGTTTTTGTTACATGTTGCCATTATGGTTTTATGGCCTTTGTTGCTTTTCCCCTGAAAGGTGTCAACAACTGGCGAACAATGAGATACAAAATAATAATATAAAAAAAAGTAATGTTTTCTAACTTTTGCCGTTGTCGAACAGCTTGAGGCGCAGAATGAGTATGAATACAAAATTAATTATGTTGGTCACACGCTCCATACTTTTCATTTTCACGGTCGTTAATGACGCGGCCAGCAGCACACGCGCTCTCCTTCGCAGCATCGATGCTACAGATGAGCTCGAAATGTACATAGCCAGAGGCTGAGGGTTACTGTTCCAGAGCACGAGCATTCAGTCTGATCAGAGCTAAACTTTCAAAGAAGTTCCCGCAATTAGGAAGTTTGACCTACATTACTCTTCAGACTACATCAATTTGTCAAGATCACATTCATTAAATTTACTTTAATATTTGCCTTTTAAAAAATATTCAGGTTTCAAAAGAAGTTTGTGCTTAAGGCTTAAGTTGATCTAGGTTTTGTGTAGATTTAGCTTTATATAATTAAATATAATTAATAAAACTAAATGTCTTTCTTCTGTCTTATTATTAATCTTCAATTTTGTATTGTCAGTCGTTTGCATATTAAAAGGTAACAACTGTAGTCAATCTGATTGTTATAGCACCCATCGAGCTCATCTGTCATGTTTTTTGTACGAGTTTTGAAGATAATCAAGTCAAGGATTTCACCTTAAAAAAACCGAAACAGCAACACACTTTGGGATTTTCCACAGCTCTGCTGAACTGTATTGAAAAAGAGTTGGAAAAAAAACTCTAGTATTTCGACCTTTTTTGACTGAAAAACTTGGCTCATAATCGATTCGCATTTTAAGTAGGCCAAAAACGGTTGCCGGGGGAAACCAACTAGCCAAGTGCGTGAATCACCCGCGCACTCTCGATAGTCGATGGCCAGACACTAATTTCCAGCAACTACAGCGAACACAACAGCAACAGAAAACAACAAAAACACGCGAAGGTTGCGCAAAATATTTCTTTTTGACTAAATATGTTGGGTATTACCTGAAGTGCGCTAATGCTGGAGGCGGGTTCATTGGGGTTTGCTTTGAAGGTGCACAGAATGAGGTGGAGTGACAGCAGCTGCTGGTATTTGTTGCTTTTTGTTTCTTTGTTTATTTTTTTGTTTTTTTGTTTTTTTTTGTGTCAGGCCTCAGTTAATTACAGAATTTAAAGCACAGCTTGCTCGCCGAAGCGATCCATCAATACAATGCGCGCCGACGCTGAAAGAAAGTAAAAACCCAGTACGCTGTGGCGCTACCTTCGTGGTCTTAACGCCGCACTCTATGCACAAAAGCAAAACGAAAAGAGAGGCCCGCACTCCGTCGTGTCTCGCCCGCTCTCCCGCTGACCCCCCCACAGCCAGTGCCAAAGTTAAAGCCGTCTGCGAGCGCGACTTGAAGCGCTTTTATTGTGTTGCCTGCTGTAGAAGCTGTTGTTGTTGTTGCTGCTGCTGTTGTTGCTGTTGCTGCTGCTGCTGCTGCTGCTGCTGCTGCTGGGGCTGTTGTTGGATCGTTTTGTCTTTTGCAGTTTAAGTTTCAATTTCAATTTCAGTCGAACTCGGGCAGCAACGGCACACGGAAGCAGCCGCGGTGCAGACACAACAGCTACAGCTACAGCCACAGCCAGAGCTGAACTCAAATTTTTTGTTAAACAAAAGTACCAAAAATCATCTGAATTTAATTGAAAAACAACAACAAAAAGTTGTGTCTGATTTTCAGAGTGAAATTTATTTATGCAATTCGACAAAAATAAACAAACGACATAAGTAACAACAAAAATATTACAAAATTCAAGCAATAACGCGGCTCAATTAACAGCTCATAAGCAGCAAGTGGCTAATAATAATAAAGCGCACAAATTTCTTAATTTTTTATTAAGATATATGTATATATATATATATATAAATATATATATATAAAGGTTTTTTAACACCGCGCTTAACACTTTCATTTTCATTGGAGCGAGCGAGGTTTCGTTAAGTGCGTCAACGCTGGTGGCTTCGTTAAGTCGTGTTAAATAACGTTACAAATTCAACGAAATTCCAAAATAAATTCAAATTTTATTGCAAATGAAATAAGAGCTCAATCCGAAACTTTTGTTTACTTCACGAAACAAAATAATAAAACAATAAAAATAAAATGCATTTGAGTGCATACCTATTGTGCCTAGGTGGGTATACGAAAATGAAGCACATTTTTATGATATTTCTTTACAAATATAAGTTTGGTAATATTTGATGGGCGCGCTCCAAAAACTAAATAGGCTAAATGTTTTTTTGTGCTGTCCAAATACAAAAGACTTAGGCAACGAACTTGAATTTGGGGTAGGCGCGGAACGGGCAACCGTTTGAATTGAGTTCAGTTCCATAAATAAAACAGGCAGTGCTCCAATCTATTTGATCAGTCAAAAGGAATCGACATTATTAGTTGGCTTTATGCATCGCTCTGTGTATTGTAAAAGTGAAACCCTAAACCCAAGTTCAAGCCGTATCGCTTTGTTGACGCTCGTTTAATTTTTTAGTTTTTGTCTTTAAATTAATGAGCCGTGTAAAAACAAAACACAGCAACAGCAACAGCAACAATAACAACAACAACAAAACGTGACTAAGCTGTAACTTTCTTTGGCAAAATCTTCCGCCAAGTGACGTCACAAAAAAACGAGTTGCCCAAATGCAAATTGCACACTCACACACAGGTGTCCAAGGCCAATCAAATTGACTCAGCTACTGCACAAAAAGTTGTGCTTACAAATTAACATTTACCAGATAGAGATAGAGAGTGAGGGAGTTGGTGATAGAGAGAGAGAGAGAGAGAGAGAGAAGGCAGGAGAGACGCTTTGTGCATTTCCAGCATTGGCAGTTTGTGACTTTTCGGTATTACCGCAACAACCACTCAGCCTATCAAAACATATTATGCAACTACTTATACTTTATAAAAACAGAAAGAAGAAGAAGCCACATAATAATTACAGAAACTTGCTGTCATCGCTCGCTGCACAAAGCCAAACTCCTCCAGCAATTCGTGTTTCTTGTCTACAATTTAATGTTATATATATTTGTCGCTTCGGAAGTTATTGCAGCTGACTTTTTTTTCATTTTGTTTCTTTTTCTCCTTTGTCCGTTGCCTCTTTTTATTGTCGCATCGCATCTGTGGCCATTGCTCAATTGCAATTTTTCCCCGGTACGCTAGCTATTTTCAGTTGCCCCAGCCGGTTAGCCGGGATTTTCACTTTCATTGGCATTGAAGAAAAATAATAATAGAAACAGCTGCTTGATTGTTGCTTGCAGTTTTAACAACGATTTGCACATTTGAATTGATTACGCTGAGCAGAGGTTGTTATATATATATATATATATATATATATATATATATATATATATATATATATATATATTGTGTATGTGAATTTATATATTTTATTAAACTCTTACAATATATTCGCCTAATTTATTACTTTAAAAGAATATTTTAAAATTTATTATTCATTCATTTTTCTCAAGTTTACTTTATTATTATTATTATAATTAATATTTAAATTAAACTTTAAAAATATATTTTGAAATTTAAATGTTTCTAAATAAAAACCTAAAAATGTTCGCCGCATAACTTGCTTAAAATATATCTAAAAAAAATGTAAAAACTCATTTTTCATTTTCATACATTTTAATTAAAAAAAGAGCACTATATCAACTTAATACTCGAAACTTCAATTCTCAACTTGTTTTTTTTTTTTTCATTTTTAAAAGTTCTGCGTCGAGGCATTCACATTTCATTTGAAATTAGCTTCTTATGCGGGCCAAGTTAGCTTTACGATAACTGCCCAATATTTTATTGTGGCGTAGGCTGAAAATCAAATGAAAAAATAAAGTCAACTACGAAAAAAAAAAAAAACAACAAATTGGCATTGGCATGAGCAATTTTATTCCCAAGTGAAAGTGACAAAGTTGCAGTGCGCACCTCGAAAAATGTTAATGAGCGGCGCACAAAAGAAAAAAAAAAAAAACAGTCAAAAATAAATAAAACAAAAATAAATACAAGTCAAACTGTAACAGCCTAAATGTTTCGCCAGATCGCAGAGATGAATCTTGATTAATCTGGAGCTGGAGAAATCTTAAGGCGACCTTGAGCTGCAGCTTCAGCATTCATGCAAATGTGCAACTCAACTTACTTAAGCATAGCTCGGCCGCCCTGCTCAGAGAAACAATCAACTTGCAAGTCATTTGATGGGCGCGTAACCAATGCGAACCGCGATTATGTCACAGACAACTAAATAAACATTAAACGCTTCAGTTGAAGAGCGACACGCGGATATGCACGGCCAACACAGTGGGCTGGGGCTGGTGCTGGTGCTGGGCGAGGCGGGGCGGGGCAGGGCAGGGTTATACAGCTATAGAGGTGTACGCGCGAGAGACTCAAGCGACATACTTTCTCATTTTTTGCCGCACTGCAGATGCGTAATGCCAATTTGAGACATTACCCAACTCGAAAGAGCTTTTGCATAAGTTTCAATTTGAATTTTGACTTAGGTCAGTTAGCCTCAAAGAGTTTGATTGGAGTCGAGCCATGGACATCATGGACATCAGATAAACTTAATGATAGTTTAGCTAAGCCGAAGGGGCTCACTTTAGGCTAGTTTTAATTGAAAAATCTTTTTTCTGAGCTCTGCTCTGAATAAAAGAAGAAATATAAGACAATGTTGCTCATTGTTTAATCAAATATAAGAATTCAAGATTGTCAATAAGATCAGATTTGGGATCAAATATACAAGATTTGTTGAGAGTTGAGTTTAAAGAGTTGATATATGTTTGCAATATAGTATATATTTTTTTTTACCATAATTTGGGTGTATGGGCGTGTTTTATTAATTGATTAGCAACCTAAAATAACTGAAATTGGTGCGAAGAGTGAGTTTAGAGCTCTGAAAGTACAATTTTGTATATAGAACTATGTCCATTGACTCTCTTAACAGATTTATAACTCAAGTCAAACAACTTAAAACGCAAAACTGTAAACAAATATATTTATATTTGGCAACTGAATTATGTCTAATATAGTTTATTGCAGAGCCTAAGAATCGAATTATAAAATACTTTAAAGCAACCCTTAAGGTTTTACTCAGAATAAAGAGGGATTTTACTGTTGTGTGAGAGGCGGCTTCAGTTCAAGCACAGCTTGTTTGTTTCAGAGCAAATCGGAGAAGTCCAACTAATAATTATTTAAAGATCTTCCATTATTTGAAAATTAATATATAAATATCTCTTTTTTTTATAGATTTATTATTTATTTGTTTACCTTGTAATTTACATACTTACTCTTCGGCGAGTCAGACTAAAAAGGTTTCTATAACTAAGTAAATTCCTTCCTCGTCTCCCCTCTTTAGTTCAGAGCTTCCTTCATTATTATTATGCTAGCGTTTACTCCAACTTCATTTGGAGTTTATTCTGCCAATCTTTCTATGCTAATGAATTCATATATTCCATTTCTTATATGCTTACAGCGCTTGGAGCTGGCATCCTGGTGCATGCACAAGTGCCCGCTGAGGATGACGAGCAGCCGCAGCACTTGACAAACGATGGTAAGTGGCGCACTGTGCAATTTGTTTACCACGGACATTCATAACTTTAACTATTAAGGCAGCGTCTTTCTTTCAGCCGCATCTGCACGACAAGCGCCTGGGCCGGCAGCTGGCCGAGGAATTGGAGTACAGCTCCTACTCGGCTAGCAGCGGCAGTAGCAGCAGCAATGGGAGCGAGGATGATGACGAGGATGCTATGGAGGGCTCCAGTGAATACTACGACAGCGATGAGGATCCAGCTGTGGGCAGCAGCGGCGACAGCAGCAACGAGTCTCTGCCCCGCCTGCTTTCTCCATCCACATTTCATCGCATCTCCGAGACGCTCGGAGCGCTAAACCATGTCGGGCACATACTCGTGGATATGACTCGTGGTGGTCAGGAGAGCAAAACGGAGAATGCGAGTAGCAGCAAAGCTGATGGAGAGAGCAGCAGCAGCAGCAGCAGCACCACCACCACCACCAGCACCACCAACATCGATACTAAATCTACAGAGAAGGGCGAAGACTCCACAACTGCCTCGCCTTTGGGCAAAGCGGAGCCCCTGCCGGGCATCTCTGGTAAGATTTTGGACACATCAACCGCCACACTCTCCGCCAACAGTTTGCTGCCAGCGGGCAAGCCCGCCAATTTGAGCGCCATACAAGTCGCCACGAAGCGCATTGGACAGGCGGAGCAGGCGCCAGGCAAACCCATGTTTGTGGAGAATAAGGAAGCGAAGCAGCAGCAGAAGAAGAAGCGCAAGAAGAACAAAAACAAGCAAAAGGTGAAGAAGCCCAACGAGGAGCTGACTCAGGCGACACCACAGTCCCAGCAGAAGATCAAAATACCCACCACGCCGCGCACCACCGCGGCTCCCTCGGTCGATAGCTACAGCAGCACCACGCTGCGCCCTCTCGATCAACTGGCCTTGGCCAGCGAGGAGGCCGGCACGGCGAAGGATGTGGAGAACTATTGCAAGACGCCCAGCGGCAGACCGGGCCGTTGCGAGGACCTGAGCAGCTGCCCCGCTCTACTCCTCAATTTGAGCAGCCTGCGGGAGTCGCTCTGCTTTAAGAGCCTCTTTGTGCCGGGCGTCTGTTGTCCCGTGGCCTCACCCGCCTCTGAGAGCTCCACGGTGCTGACGACGCAACGTCCCCTCAAGCTGACCACCAGGGCGCCAGCAAGCACAACCACCCTGGCACCCACCAAGCGCACCACATTGCGCACCACACAGCGACCAACGGCAAGGCCCACCTCCGGTCTGGTCCTCATACCCCAAAAGAAACCACCAACAACCACAACCAGCACAACCACAGAGTCGCCACTGGAGCCAGAGAATCTGGACGAGATAGCTAACAACATCGTCGATCCCGATGAGTGCGGTCAGCAGGAGTATTCGAGCGGTCGCATCGTGGGCGGCGTGGAGGCGCCCAATGGCCAGTGGCCCTGGATGGCTGCCATCTTCCTGCACGGCCCCAAGCGCACGGAATTCTGGTGTGGCGGATCCCTAATTGGCTCCAAGTACATATTGACCGCGGCGCATTGTACCAGGGACTCCAGACAAAAGCCGTAAGTGAAGATTAGAGATCATTGGAAATGCATTTAGTTTACTATTTAAGCATTGGAATTACGGCTATATAAAATTATGCTATCGACTATTGGGAGATATTAGAAAGCACAGTAAAGCTTTCCCTTAAAAGCCTTGGCTCGATCAACTGCACTATAAAAATGAACTTATATATATAAGAACTTTAAAGCTCAGTGAATTGATCTATATATATATTATTTATTAAGTTTAAGAGATACTGTTTAAGTACATATCATAAAACTTAAGCTAATCTAAGTTCAGATAAACTTTACACCAGTAGAACTATTCAAGCTTTTGCTTTAAATGAGACGGAATATAATTATTAGCTAACTCTAACTTTTATACTATAGTCTCCATTTGCCATTTAGGTTCTTTGAATAATTCTTTTTCCCTTTCAGGTTTGCTGCACGTCAGTTTACCGTACGCCTGGGAGACATAGATCTGTCCACAGACGCCGAGCCCTCCGATCCGGTTACCTTTGCCGTCAAGGAGGTGCGCACACACGAACGGTAAATGCGGTCAGCTCTGTCAAGTTATAGCTAACTAATCCGGTGTCCGACTCCTTTCAGCTTCTCTCGCATTGGCTTCTATAATGACATAGCAATACTCGTGCTGGACAAGCCCGTGCGCAAGTCCAAGTATGTTATACCCGTTTGTCTGCCGCGCGGTGCTCGAATGCCGCCCAAGGAACGTTTGCCTGGACGTCGGGCCACCGTCGTGGGCTGGGGCACTACCTACTATGGCGGCAAGGAATCCACCAGCCAGCGGCAGGCGGAGCTGCCCATCTGGCGGAACGAGGACTGTGATCGCAGCTACTTCCAGCCCATCAATGAGAACTTCTTGTGCGCTGGCTACTCCGACGGAGGAGTTGATGCGTGTCAAGTAGGTTTCGCTAGACCTTCGAGGAGTTTCCCTACTAAAAACCATCTTATTTTCACAGGGCGACTCCGGCGGTCCACTGATGATGCGCTACGATTCGCACTGGGTGCAACTGGGCGTGGTCTCCTTTGGCAACAAGTGTGGTGAGCCCGGCTATCCAGGTGTCTACACACGGGTCACAGAGTACCTGGACTGGATACGCGATCACACGCGGGACTAGGCGGACGTCTTAGTTGTAACTGTAGCTAGGTTTATGTACGCGCTAGTCTATGTACGTTTAATTCTCTCCTCCTGACGCTGTTTATACTATAATTATGAGCACCCTCAACAGGCACAATTTGTATTGTTGTTGTGAATAGCATTTGTTACTTAAATTATTTAATCTTAACGACGAAATAAAACACGATTTTTGTAAAGCTAAATCAAGTGTTTATTTAATATAATATCTAATATAATATATGCATATACATTACATTTTGTAGCGTGCCACTTGGTTTCTTGTAAATATATCTTGAAATTGAAATGCCGATATTGGGAAACGTGAGCTCGATCATTTTTGTTATTCATTGTGAAATTCTTTAAACTGAACTCTATTCGCATTGTAAATAAACAAAACCAGCTGTGACTAACACTGCAATGGGTAGAGGAGGGATGTTTGGGGCAAGTTCAATCGTTCGTCAAATTCGTTTTCAGTTCTCCCAAAGTTCTCACAGCTGTCGGACGCGTCAACGATTTCTTTTGTGCTTTTGCCGGCAATGTGCGCGTTTTTTTCATTGGATGATTCTTCAATGAAATTTGTAAAAGTTTGATGATAAGAATATTGGCCTGTTGCATGGACATAAACGGGAAGCAGCTGCTGCAAAAATTATTTGTTTATAACGCTGATAAGCAAAGTACTGTTTTGTTTTTGGCATTGCCGGTAGTGTGTCAGCAAAAAGCTTTTTCGTTTTGTTTGTAGAAAGCTTTCTGTGCATAAAACGCGTGGTAAGTCAATAACTCTCACTTAAAAAGTTCTCTCTTACTTATCGGAAGAGCTGAGTAAGAGAGAAAGAGAGAGATAGAAACAGCTACTTATCCCTCGCACTCGCACTCTCTCTATCACTCTGTGTCGCTCTCTATCTTTATTTCTTTTTGCATGGGTCAGTAAAGGTCATGAATAAATTAAAATAAATAGTAGAAAACAAAATGGAAAAAGAAGCTTCTTTATAATTATTAATTAAACAAACATTCCATTTTACCAACTGCTAAATTGTATTCAATATTAATTACATTTAATAATAATAATAACATGACTTGCAGCTGTTTTGTCAAAAAGCTTTAAGCTTTTGTGCATACTGCTATTATAACAATAAGTTTAGCTTGGCAAAGTTTTATGCTACTGTTAAGTTTCTGTAAAGCTTTTTGAGGCGATTTTTTAGCGTTTTGGCTGCGTTTTTTCGGCTGGTTAGTTGCATGTGATAATTGACTTTAAGTGAATTTTGGATAACAAAAAAATACCAAACTAATAATGACTTAAACGAAAGGGAAATTTAAAATAATTTATTTTGATTTTATTTAAACTAAAAAACTAATATTTGTTCCCGCCCGGGTTCGAACCGGGGACCTTGTGCGTGTGAAGCACACGTGATAACCGCTACACTACGGAAACAGCTGATTGCGATCGATTTAGAGCAATTCAAGATTAGCAATAAGCCCAATTTCAAGATTTTTAAAAACTAAGCTAACTTTTTCTAAAAAAGAATTACTTACAGATATAATAACTTTAATTCACTTTGCTAGAAAATTGTGAGTTAAAAAAGAAAAGAAAATTATCGGTCTGTTCCCGCCCGGGTTCGAACCGGGGACCTTGTGCGTGTGAAGCACACGTGATAACCGCTACACTACGGAAACAACTAGCGATCCGGGAGCTCAATACAGTCTATCATAGGTCGCCAACACTTTGGCAGTCTGGCAAATAATTGTATCACTGTGGCCATAGCCCAATCTATGGATTGTGCCCAACTGCGGAGTTTGGCAAACTGGTGGCACACCCACAGTTAATTGGCAACTCGCCAAACGGCCCACTTTCAATAGTTGCTCAATTGGCACCGAGGGCACATGAAGCATTCGAGGCATTCGCTAAAGTTGAGAAATGCCTGAAACATGCACACAGATTACCAAGTCAAGTTCCAACAAGTACAATCCACCCCATCCGCACAGTCCCCGACCAACCCCGTTACGGCACACCTTTAAATAAATTTTGCCCATGCTGATCCTTAATTAAAATTCCTATTGTCTGTGCTGGTCTGCATAGATTTTGCCATTCCCCTCGCCACCTTATCGCCTGCCCCTGGCACACAATTAATATGCAGGCCAAGAACGCTCTCTAACTGCTCGCACTCGTTATAATTACGCATTTAAATTGGCACAAAGGTTCGGCCAAGAGATGAAGCTCGGATGGGAATGGGGCTGCGAATGGGAATGGGGGATAAAGGCGACGATGGAGACAGAGTCCAGGCCAGGGATATTCTAGCAATGAATGTGAATGTTGAGCTAGCTGTTGGCTTGCTATTGTTGTTGTTGCGATACCTTAATAACTGAGAGTATTATAAATTCACAGGCCAAACAGGAGACATTGCATTCTGTATATTATTTATGGTAGAGTACAAATATTAGTACATTTTTTAATTTTAATAACATTATAATCTGTGATTAACTACTATTCATTACAATTATTTGAATTGCAAAAATTAGATTATTATGTCAAATAACTATTATTTAATCAAAATTTTGAATACTATTTAGAGATTATCAATGAAATTTCAGAGGGAACATTCACATGCCTTGAGCCATGGCAAAGGTATTTAATCTTCGGCAATCCAGAGATAACTTGTGATTCTTGTTGTTGTTGTTGTTGCTGCTACTGCTGCTGCTGCTATGGCTGTGTGGCATGGCCCCATAAATTTGGGTCAATGGGAAAAATGTCAGAATTGAGTAATTACAACATAATTTTCAATTTTGCAGTTTACGTTGTAAATTAATTTGCGGTCGACATTTGCAAAGCGGGCTGAGACCACCGCCACCACAGGCGCGCATTGTTTGGTACGGCTTCTGGACTGCGCCTATAAGCAACCCCAACCCCCGAACCCGACCCCGACCCCAACCCAAAACCTCAGCCCCAACGTCGAGTACTGCCAGTCGCAGTCGACTCGAGTCTATGCTGATGAAGCACACAATCGTGACTGGGCGCGGCTTCTAGGGGGGCTTTGTTGGGGTCAGAACAATTATAGCAACAATTAGGGGGCAGCTGGCGTGGATTTGTGTGTGTGTGTGTGAGGGGGTCGAGCGCGTCATTTGTTGTGCATAATTAATTTGCAGTTATTTTGCACGTTTCTTTGTTTGTTGTAATCACAGCGAGGGTCGTGGTGGGTGGGGCAAAAACTGTTTACGATTTTACAGTCCAGCGCGTTTTAATTGAAAAAAGACAAGCCAGTGCCAACGACACATGTGAAGCAGTAGCAGCACTAGCAGGAGGCGTGGCATGGCGCCCTAGGCAACAGCTGTGAGCAAGCAGCATGAGTGGGAGCTGGCGCGGCGTAGCTTATCCTGGTCTGGCCTGCCCTGGTCTGGAATGGCTTATACAGGATGCCCTAGGCAACAGCTGTGAGCAAGCAGCATGAGTGGGAGCTGGCGCGGCGTAGCTTATCCTGGTCTGGCCTGTCCTGGTCTGGAATGGCTTATACAGGATGCAATAAAAAATTGACCCGAAAATGTGTAACAAATGCTGTGACATATTTTCGCCAAACGATAACCCACACACACACACACACGCACACACACACATACAAATAGCAAATACCCCGTTTGCCGCTGCCAATGATCCTGAAAAGGAATGAACGGAAAAGCGACTCGCAAAGGGTGTTTCAAATGGGGCGTAGTCTGTAGCTAGAGGGCAGCTTTGAAGTCAAGGGGCTCTCTCTCTCTCTGTGTGTGTGTGTAGTGAAAATCGGTTGCGGGCAACATTTGTTTTGGGCTACAGCACAGCAAATGTGCAAAAATGAATATCGAAAAAAAAGAACAAAATAAAGTCAGGCAAATGGCGAAAATCTGTAACTGTAACTGCAACATGGCATGAACTTAATCTGCTGCCGATTGTCGTTGTTGTTATTGTTGGTGTTTGTGTTGCTGTTGTTGTTGTTGTTGCCGCCAAGGGTTTGTTGCTCAATTTGTTGGCCGTGCATGGCAGCAGCTACTTTTAGCAGCAGCGTATTTATGGATGGGCAGCGGGGGAGGTTGAGGGGAACCAATCCGAACCGAATACTGCCGCATTTTCAATATTGCGGCAACAATTTTCATCGTTGTTTGTATTTGCAAGCTGTGTAATAATGAAAGCAACGATTTGGGCGTGTAACAGTCACGCGCTCACTCCTGCTCCCAATTCGACCTTTTTGCATGGGTTTTGCGGATTGGGGCTTGCGGATTGCGGGCTACGGTTCACGGGGCGGCTGGGAGGTCAGCTCTCTATCCACTCGACGCGACTCGACTCGACTCGACTCGACTCGACTTGGCTCGACTCGGCACGGGGTGTTCATTTAATTGAAAACAACGCGGCGGCACTTAAAGTGAAACCGAAAACAGATGGAAACGAAAAACTTACAATAATTGCTTGGAAGGCGCTTTAATCGACTTGGGGCTGCTGCCCAGCTGCAAAGTTGAAATTTGCTAAAGCTGGGGCTCCCAAAGCAACAGCCGCAGCAACAGCAGCTAAAGTTCAACCCGAAACTCAAGTGTGCAGCTAATGAATTCTTTATAGAGCTTCGTATCAAAATTATTGAGCCATTTCCTTAATTAACAGCGCATTAAAACAAAGAGAAAATTGAGAACGGCACGGAAGGATATTTTAATTTATTTGATTGTTTTTCACTCTGTAACACATTGCTTACTCAGGATAAGTTGTGCGTGTGAATATATTTAAATGATTTGTTTGATATTTCATTGGGAGCTCAAAACTGATCACGATCAGGAATATTATCTCCAATATTTGCTCCAAGTATTTCGTCTAAGTGTTTCCTCCAAGTATTTCCTTCAATTATTTCCTTCTAGTATTTCCTTCAAGTATTTCCATCAAGTATTTTCTTCAAGTATTTCCTTCAAGTATTTCCTTCAAGTACTTCCTCCAAGTACTTCCTCCAAGTACTTCCTCCAAGTCTTTACTGCTTCGCTGATCGATCATTAGATATTTGCACTCACTTCACTTCACTTCACTTTACTGCACTGCACGACTGACCCCCACCAGGTCTGGGACGACTGAAGAAATGCTGCAGCTGTTGCCCTTTATATGGGGCGACGCTCACTCAAACTCCAAGCCGCTCTCAAATGCTGAGCCGGTGCCAAGTAGAGGTTGCAGTCGAGCTCGGAAATGCGCTCCGCTGCTCGTTTTACTTAAATATAAATACCGAATGAGTACTGCTGCATACATACAGACATCTTAAATGATCTGTCGCTCATCTTCGTCTCTTGCTTTTGTTAGACAGGCAGAGGTCTATCCCACGATAGACAGAGAGACAGAAAGAGAGGGAGATATACAGGCAGCCATACAAACAGATATATAGACAAACAAGCACGCATAGTTAAATCGGATTACCAAGAACTTATATGCTTGAAAAGGCTAAATGTTTATGTGCTGAATCGTTATGTACAATAATATTAATAAATATTAATTGTTATAGACAGCAGTTTCTTCTGTTCTATACCTCTTATATGGATTAGGACCTCAGCATAGTCTGCCTCAATATCTGTCTATTCCATACCATGATCATCATGCCCTGAACCCGTGGAAAATGGCTAAGGTTAGCCCGACTAGAGTTTCCTTAAAATCTCATGCATGAGAAATACGTTATATCTTCTCTTTTATTTAAGCATTTTTACATCCATAAATGTAGTATATTCGCAAGGGAATTTGATTGCGGTTTGGTTTGTGGAACTAATTAGAATAAAGTATACAAAATGTATGCTCGGTTGCTAATAAGCAATGTGAGATTCCTGCCAGCTTCGATGCACAGGCAATTCGCATGAGTTGAGTTTGTTGCCTATGGAGCCAACATGCAAATGCCAAATGGCACGAGGCGAACTGAAAACAGAGCCGCCATAGCAACCAGATTGAAGGCAGTAACAGAAAATGCCAAAGTGCCTGATTGAAGATTATACTGAATCTAGTCGCTTAAAGCCGCAACGGGCATTTTAATGATGGGCTGCTTCCCATTCGAACAGCCAGCAGCTAAGGCTCAGGCATTACCATTTGAATTTCAGCATTTCGCAGTTGTGCTGCGATATTAAATGCGTCTTCTTCAGGATTCGGCTAGCCTGTGGGACTCGGGTGGAAGTAATCAGAGCCGGCAACTAAAATGTTTCTGCATTTACAATCAATTGAAATGCGAGGCGAGCGTGTCCTAAAGAGCTGCTGCTGTTGATGCTCTATAACTGTAATCGGATATTTTCGCTTGTTGCAATTGGCGGCGCCTTTGCCTTGTGCAACAGACGCCTACGCAGCGACCTTTACCCTTGCGAGTGTGTGTGGGGGGAGGGGCGGGATTTGTGTAACTGTGGCTGTGTGTGATGCCCCTCTGTTGCATGCGCTATGTTATCTGTGACCATGTGTGTGTGTGCACGTGTATGCAAAAGTCTGTGTGTGTCTGTGTGTCTGTGTGCATAGCCCGTTTGTAAACAAACAGCATACAAGGCCAGGGCAAGTGGACATGCCAAACAGACGCCGCCCATGGTTGCTCCGCACTGGACAAACAGGACGACCAGCGGCGATTGCAACTGAGCTCGCTTAAACGCATGCCATTCGTTGTTGCGTTATGGACGGACAGGACCCAGCCATGAGTACAGAATGGGGGTATTTTGCCAATCCGACACTCACTCTCTCTCTCGCTTTATCTCAAAATGTCTGTCTCTGTTTTGCTGCCACTTTCTCTCTCTCTCTCTCTCTCTGTGCGCTCGCAGCACAAAACCAATAAGTCAAAAGACCAAAAAGGCTTAACGGACTATAAAAAGCAAAAGGCAACACGAAAGAAACTCAGCACAAAATTACAACGGTTGCAAAACGAGAAAGAAAAAAATGTATATCAGAGAGCGTCGAAGAAATAACCAGATTGGCGGAAAAAAACAATTATGCAAAGCCAATGTTGGAATACTCTGTAAAATTAAATATGAGTTTAGCAGGAGTCGAGAGACGAATTCAAGTGGACGATGATGATGGCGATGGGGATGATGGTGAAAAAGATGATGTTGGTGATGATGCTGATGATGATGATGCTGATGGTGAAGATGGTGATGATGATGATAATATTCATGATTATTTATTGTATATAAGTGTGAATAAAATAATTAATGAGTTTAGACGAATTCAGCTGGAGATGACGATGATAATGATGCTGATGGTGATGATGATAATATTCATGATTATTTTATTGTATATTGTATTATTGTATGAATCGAATAATTGATAATAAGATTAGTTTGACCAAAAGATTTACTTATACTTCATATATTTTTTTATTTTATATTATTATATAAATACTTTAACTGCATTTAAAGTCAATTTTCAAATTCGAGCCGATATAGAAAAGACTTGACTGAACTCAAGCCTGAAGCTAGAATTGAATTGGAATGTAGTCCCAGTTTACTTGGTCCAGTATTATATATTATATATGTATATATATATATATATATATATATATATATATATATATATTTGGTGATATTTTCGGCTATGACAACCTACTCTGTATACTTGACTAGCTTTCTTTGAATGCCATAAAACCTGTCGAAAGGGTATCGATGGCCATAACAACAACACGTGCTGTTGTTGACTGTTTTGTGCTGTGATTGCCGTATGGCGGAGTCTAGATCTATGAGCTGCTGTTGTTGCCCGAGCAGCTCGTCCGGCGACCCATTTGTGCCAAGTGTGTGACAATAAAATGTTTACTGATAGGCAACAACAACAACAACAACAACAACAACGGCAATGGCAACAACTACTAGAGTAAGCCCGGCCGAGCAATTGAATGTGGCACAAACTGCTTGCCGGATGGCTGGCAATGTCTCACTGTGTTTGGTGCGTGGGTGGCTCTGTGGCTGTGGGGCTGTGTGGGGCTGTGTGGGGCTGTGTGGGGCTGTGGCTGGGTGCGCCTGTCGTCTATTAAAAAAGGTTGCCAAAGCAAACTAAATGGCAAGCAAAAAGGAAAGCCCGGCGACTATTATAAATAATAAATGCTGACTGGTCAAGCCAGAGCCGAGAGTCTCCGAGTTGGAAGAGTGGAGTAGCCCTAACCCACTCTCCGCCGTCGCCGCCGCCCTCGCCGCTGCCCCCGCCGCACCGTCTTCCTTATCTACATTCTCATGCTCAGTCCAGGTTCCAGTTCCAGGCCCAAGGCGCAACTTTCGGCGCCGACTGAACAAAAACAATTTGCTGTGTTGTTTTTCTTCTCTTTTTTTTTTTTTTTTTTTTTTTTTGCTGCTGCTGCTGCTCCTGCTGCCGTTCTTCCTCTTTTTATTTTACCGGCTAACGCGCCCTTGGCTCATAAATCTCAACGAAGAGTGAAATAAAGCTAAACGTACCGTCCAGATACGAGCTACTGGCTTCTGTTGAAGCGGGAGGCTTTGGGGCCTAGGCACCTGGCAAATTGATTTGTTGGTTTATTCAGCTACCTATAACCCGCACTCTCCCGGGTACCGGGCACCGAGCATCGGGCCCGGGCGACGCCTGTTTGTGTCATAAAATACGACGACAGGATGTTATATGAAGTGTCCTGGCTTGAAATGACATTACGATGAAGTGTAGTCAGGCTGCAGGCATTGCTATAAAGCAATTTACAATTGCACCCGGCTCCCGGAGTTCTTGATCGATTCAATTAGACGGCCAGCCGCCTAATGGCTTTAATTTAAATCAATCAATCAATCAATCTTCCGCTGTTGCTGCTGCTGCGTCCCCCAAACTTATTGTTAGTTTAGTTTTAGGCCTGTATTTATCTCTCTTTTTGTTTGCTTTCTCTTCGTTCTCATTTTCGGGCGACGGCTTATCTAGTCTTCATTTTTATTCGGCTGCTTTGGACTGGCTTAGTTTGAATTGATTGGGACGCCTTGACCCAGAGATGCTGCTCTTGCCCGTTAGTTTAAGGCCGGAGCTTACGCATTTCGGGTCCTTTGTCTTACGGCTAAGCTACTTAATTTATTTGACCCTATTCATGTGGCTCTGCCATGCAAAATTTAAAGCCGTTCCTGAATTGCCAACAAATTGCCAGCAGGCTTTTAGCTGAAAAGGTGAATCCAAACAGAGCATGACCTGCATTTACAGACATCGACTCTAAACAGAACTGAGTTAAGGCTGTGCGTGTGTGTGCGTGTGTGTGTGTGTATCTCTCTATCTTCTAGAAGTCATCTTTCACTGGAATTTGTGCGTTCACATTTCGTAGTTTCTGGCTTCTGTTTGCATCGTGCTTAAATTGCTGCGAGCTCTTCAACAATCCTGCATGCATCCGGTGCATTTGTTAAGGAATTATTTCTGCTTTAAATTGCTACTCGAATTTCAACATGTGACAGCACATAAATCATTGCTATGCAATGTAGCAAAGGCCCTCACTTGTATGTGAAAATACAAACTCTCATAAATATTGTACACAAGTATATCTAAATACATATATATACATATATATATATATATATATATATATATATATATATATATATATATATATATATATATATATATATATATATATATATATATATATATATATAACACTCTACCGTACCCATGGTAAACAGATAATTTTGAGAGAATTTCCTCTTTGGAGCACTCCGATATTTGCATGACTTGCTTCTGCTCTGTTTTAAAGGAAAATCCCTTCAGTATATATATATATTTTAATATATTTAGACACTGCTTACACCGGAATATGACTCGCTAGATCTAAAACTAATATATATATATTAGCCTAGACATTGTTAATACAAATATCATGAATTACTGCAGTATGCCTGTCAGAGTTCTCTGATAATTGGAAATATGAGCACCTCCATCTCTCAATCTATTATTGGTTTCTATTGAAAGGGAGATTTGTGCAACATTTGGTATTGCATGACTTGCATCTGTGCAACGGCGTGGCGGCTCGTTTGCTGCCATTTGCTTGCAATCTTTCAATAATTCATGATGCAATCAATAACGTAAACTAACAACACATGCACCTGGCCAGGCGGGGACATGAGAGGACAGAAGAGGACAGCCATGGCATGCCAGGATAGGGCAGGGCAGGGCAGGGCATTGGTGGGAGTTAAGGGCTGATTGAGTTAGGAGCTGGGTGTAGTTACCATTCTTAACCGTATGCTGACTGGCATTTCGTTTACATTTAGCCACGATTCGTTTCACCTGCATATTTTGCCAATAAATTGTGCCGACTGCCTGTGCACCTTACTCGATTCCTGCCAGCCGACTTTATCCTAACTGCCATCGAATGGCTTCGATATATGCGTGCTCGTTTCTCTCTCTCTCTCTCTCTGTGTGTGTGTGTGTATGCGATATCAAAATGCCAGAGTTCAATGTGCAATTTAAATGCAACACAGTGCAATTGGCCCATTGCAGGTGCAACGATTGCGGAGCAAATACAGCAAAAATAGAGGAGAAGAAGAAGAAGAAAGAAGAGCAAACAAATGCACACAATTTATATTTAAATGTGCTGCAATTTGCTGCAGCTGCTCGAAGGATGGGGGCATGCGGCATTGCCTGCGGCAATTTTTAATTGGCAAATAAAAATGTGCAGCCAGCGGGAAATGTTTGCATATGAATTGGCCCAGCGAGCTGCAAATTGAAAATTTATTGTGAAAAATCAACGCGACGCCAAAAAGTATGCTGATCATAGAGAAAAGACACGCATACACACACAGGCATATACACATGTGCATATACACACACCCGCACCCGCACACACACACAGGAAGCATCGATTATTCAAAACATCCGCAATTGCGAACGCTTATCAACAATAGCGCCATCTAGCGACAGACAGGCGCAGTTTGTCAAAATCATTTCTAGTTTCGGTTGCCCTCGTCTTTTTTCTCTTTTGTGCGTGGGTGTGTGTGCTGCACAGTGTGTTAAGGCTTAGTGTCTATTGTCACACACACTTACCCACACACACATACACGCACACATACCCGCTTCATTCATATGCATGACGATGTGTCCATTTTTGTGGCTTGTCATTAATGCATAAAAAATGCTAATGGGGCCAGCGTTTATGGCGTTGCTTTTGGCTAAAGCCAAAAAGAAAAAAAGGTGTAAACTGTTGTTGGCTCTCGTTGTTGCTGCCGTTGTTGGTACTGGGGCAAATGTGTTGTCGTAATGCCTTTTAAATGAAGTTGTGCGCCGTTTGCCATTTGAAGTTTCCCCTTTTATTATTATTTTGGACTCTTTTGCACCGTTTGCACTGATGGCCACAACAAGCACACACTCACTCACACTCACACACACACACAGAGTCATTCAAACTGCGGCCCAAATTGACTTGAGGGTATAATCTGCACCGGCAGATTAGTAGCAAGCATCTTGCTTCTGACTGTTGTAATGCTAAAAGATTTTTATGGCGTAATTCCCTGCGAATTGGCACTTTGACGCTGCTCGTCGGCCATGTCTGGAATAGAGCCAGGACATGTCGGATTGTTAAGTAAATGTCTTTAATAGCCGGACAGCTGGTACACAGGGATAAGATTGCCTCGATCTAGCAGGGACAACAAGTAGGTAGCTAGAGAAGGCGATAGGCTGTGGTAAGTCATAGAAAGAGCTGGTGTAAGAGAGAGGGCAAGACAGAGTAACCGAGTGTGTGTGTGAGATAGAGAGAGAGAAAGGGAAGAAGAGAATGAGAGAGAAAATGGGAGAGAGATGGTGAGAGAGAAAGGTAGGCAGAGAATGAGAGAAATAGTGTATGTGAGAGAGAGAAAGGGAAGCAAAGAATGAGAGAGAAAATGGGGGAGAGATGGTGAGAGAGAAAGGTAGGCAGAGAATGAGAGAAATAGTGTGTGTGAGAGAGGGAGAGAGAGAGAGAGGGAGAGAAAAAAAGATATAGTGAGAGAAAGAAAAAATAGAAAGATAGAGGGGAGACTGTCTGATGTGCATTTGTATATACAGGTATTATATATTTAGATGCATAGATGAAAGGGAATCATCAAAATTGTTGACTGAAACTTTTGAAATATTTATATAATATTTATTTAATTTTTGCCAAGTCCTAATGAGTTTTTGTTTACCTTTATAGTCTACAATATTTAATTTATATTTATTATTTTACATTTTAAATCAATTTTTTATTATAAATATATATTTCTATTTTTTATTTTTAAAAAATCTTCAAAAGGGATAAATTATAGAAAATACAGAATTTTTTCGAACTAAATGAATTATTTTGATCAAATTTAATGTTTTTTGTTGAGATAAAAGATTTTGTAATATATAATTTTTATTATTTTATTATATTTAAAATATTATATTCACATTCTTACTTTACTCTTTCACATCCTACAAAAATAGTAATATCAACTTAATCATAATTTTCATAGCATATTTTCTTGGTACATCCATTAAAGATCATTATAAAAAAACATAAAATATATGAAAAATGTCAGTTATATGTGCGAGTTAATTTGTTGCCCACTTTTATGCGTATCTTCAAAATTAATGAATTATTAGACAATCATATCGTATAGCAGTGTGCGGGTGGCTGTGCCTGAAATGCAACACATCGTAACCTTTAATGGGGTTCTAAACCCCCAGCATGTTAACCATTTCATTAGGTCTTTTTGTCGCTCTTTCGTTTAGTACACGTTTTATGCGACGCCATTTTAATGTCATGTTGACGTGTGCCCAGACACAGCTCCCAAGGGGCCGCCGAATAAAAAGGTCGCCCTGAATGGGCGATATTCAATTTACCTTTTCGTGCCAAAACGAAGCCTTTCGCAGGCCTCTCTCATTTTGAGCACTTGACCCTCACCCCAGTCAGTCGTCAGCTGTTGTAGCTTTATCTCTATCTTTATTTTCATCTCCATCTTTATCTGTAGCAATATATGCAGCACCGTCTTTATCTAGACGCGCACCACTGTAGCCCAGCAGCGGCAGCAGAACACAAAAAAGATCACCACAGGCCAAGAGGAACAACAAATGGCAAACAAAGCTATTGCTGCATGTGCATGTCCCTGTTTACTTTGGTTACGTGTATGGGTATGTCTGCGTGTCTGTGTGTGTGTGTGCGTGTGCCTTTGAGAGCAAGCGTGTGTGTCTGTTTGCTTTAGTGTTATCTGTGCGTCAGCATCAACGGCGCGTAACGCGAACATTTTTCAAAGCTACGCAGCAATAACCAACAATATCCCAGGACCCAGATACAGAAACAGGATACGGACGATAGCTTCTATCGCATTCCACTTGAGTTGCGTTGAGTGCGCGTCGTGCGTCGTGACACGACTGATTCTACTGGGAAGACAGTCTGGATGTTAAGTTAAGCAACATGAAAAGTAAAAGCAATTAGACTTGAATGTGAAGGAAGCTGATATGATTTGATATGACTGAAGTTATTGTAGTGTAATAAAACTGGAAAATTGCTTTAAATAATTTAGAGTTAGAGAATTGGAATTCGAGTTACTCAAGATATTCTAACTCATCGAATATCTTGAGTAGCTCGAAATACAATTCTCTATTGCAACTTTTAGCTTATTGTAATATGACTAAGTCCCGACTTACTACGATTAATACACATTAACGATTGAGCTCATCTTAAATATGTATTACAAGCTTAGCTTAACACGACCTAAGTACAGCCTTACAACAAATTCAACATTATTAAGTCATGTCTAAATCAGATTCGATTTCACACAAATTGCTCCAAATAAATCACGAGCAGATAACGTCTCGTGACTGCTGGCTCGCACGCGTCCATCTCTAGTCGCACGCAGTCGCTTTGGTCCAAGCCGCGCCCATAGCGCGTGCAGCATTCAAGTTCATTTTCATGAAGTTTTCGATTTTTTTTTGCACATTTTCAGCGCTGCGCTGGGCACGACGAGGTCACGAGGCCGAGGCAAAGGGTAGGGCGTGTGTCAAGCAGGCAGGGCTGCGCAATCGTCTGGGGGCTGGGGTAGGGCCCGAGCCAAAGGCTTGGGGAGGACTTGCGACTGGGCGGCAGCTACAGTCAAAATGGCAATTTATCATTTTGTGCTTAAGCGCGCGGCAGGTAAAGAAATGAAATGAAACGAAATGAAACCAAATAAAATGAAATGAAATGAAGGGCGGCATGTGCGCCACGTATTTTTAGATACTAACAAGTGATAAAAGGCCAGCACGCAGCTGCCAACACACAGACACACACACACACACACACACACACACACAGATGAGTGACTGACAAACTGAGGTACAGCTCTGACACCTATAGCTGGGCGGGGCAAGCGAGGGGCGCGGCGGGGCAGGGCTGCACTGTTAATGGCCAGACCGCAAGGCAAGTGTGTGGAATGTAGCCAAGAGCCAACTGCTATGCCACGGGCTGAGCTGCTGACGTGGCATTCCACGCTGCGTATCCATCAATGTCTGGCCCATGTCGTCCTGAACGGCTGCTCTCCTGTCTGCCGCTGACGTGCCTGCATTAAGCAAGCCCCAAAGAACATGGATCCACACTAAAAAAAAAAAAGAAAAACGAACCAAAAAATATGCGAAAATGAAGCAAAGGTTTGCGCAAATTTCAATTTGCCGAAATTTGAATACGCTTGCAATAGCAAACTCATCAAAGTTTCGAATATATCAAATTTGCATGCATAGAAAACAGTTTCATTGTGTGCAGTGTGGGATAGAAGAGCTGGATAGAAGAGTTGGATAGAACAGTTGGATATACGAGTTTGATAAAACACTTGCATATGACATTGTTAGGATAGATTGAGTCATACACGTCGAACCATGTGAGAACTTACCTTAAGCAATAGTGGCGACCGCTGGAAGTTTCAGTCTGAAGAGAGATTGGAAGATCGTTAATAATGTTTCATATAAACACTCTACGTATCAATGCTCCATAAATGAGTAGCAGGTGTTTCATTCCATATGATTTTGTTACACTAGATAGCGTTATACGCATCGAACTATGGGCGAGCTTACGTTTTCCTGATTCTCTCTTCAGTAGAAATAAATAATGTTTCATATAAACACTCTCCCTATAATATGCTCCATGAATGTTTCATTCCAATTGCCTAGAATATTCTATTCTCTCTCTATCTCTCTCTCTCTCTCTCTCTGTTTCTCTCTCTTTTTCTTTCATATTACACAAACATCATCTCTCATATATATATATATATATATATGTATATATTTCTATCTAAATGTAACAAACTTGATGAATATTTCCTTATGACCACAGCTAGCGTATGAGAAGTGAAAAAATTGAAAGGCTTTTATAGGCAGCGAGTTGGGGCGCTGCTTCAACAGAAGCTGCTAAATTTTTTGGCAATTCAATTGATGGCTGAGTTCGCTACGCTCCCCGCACTCTCCCCCAGACCTTCCCTCCATACCCTTCCGCCTGTGGCCCACAACCTACACTGCCTAACAAAACTGTGGCACGACCTCGAGGCGTTTGCTTTTAAATGCGCCGTGCCACTTAGCGGATGTTTCCTGCTTCTTCTCCTGCCGCTGCGCCAGTTCGTGCCGCCCCCGCCAGCCCTAGCCAGTGGGGCCGCGTGCATTGCGTGGTTTATTAGCTGATCCCACCGGCTTGACAAGCCACTTTTGACGCGGCCCCATCCAGCAGAGCAGGAAGTCTTAGGCGGTAATTTACTTTTCAGTGCCCCAACTGGCAAATTATGCAAGACTTTCAGGCTTCAGCCCATCAGCCTTCAGACTTCAGATTTCAGCCTTCAGTCTTCAGTTTTCTCCGTTCGCCGTTCACCGTTCAACGTTCAACGTACGTCGTTCAACCATTAGCGCTTAGCTGTCCGCCTTCCGCCTACCGCCTCCTGCTTCGCCTTCAGTGAGTTACAGCTTTTGCGACAGCCTTGATGAAGAACCACTAAAATTCTTCAAAAGATTCGCAGCCATGATTTTTGTTTATGGCTGACTTGATGACACGCCGCTTGGAGTGATTACATAAAGGAAGGGAAATAAATGGCGTTTGGGGCTAGTTTCTGAAATTCGTTTGCGTTGATTTCAGTTTGCCGTGTAAGTAGTTCGTGCATGCCTTTGTACTTAAAGCTATTTGCATTAATTTGTGCTGCGAAGGCTTTGTTAAGATTTGCTAAGACTTTAACTCAAGTCTGTCGAAGCTTATCTTAAGATCTCTATCAAAAATTCTCATTGAATTTATTTTTGATCTAATGGAAACTTAAGATGTAACATAGATAATTAATAAAAAAAGAATATAGAACTTATCTCCGCGAAAACTCTTGATCTCCTACGAATGTTCCACATGTTTGAAAACAGCTCCCAAAAGCCTTTTCACCTTGACTTTCAGTTTCAGGGTGGAAATTGCAAGTTCTTACAGCTCAAATTCAAGCAGAAAATTCTCATCTCAGGTTTCACGCGCTCTAATTTTTCTTTTTTTAATTTTCATAATGCGCATTGCTCCATTGCAATGATTGGTGGAAAGTTGAGCTTAAAGTGTCTTTCAGGTTTCTTATTCCATCAAAGTTTGGTGCTCCAGTCACAGTCAAGCAGTCAGGATTAAGTTCTTCTTGGGTGCCAAGTCAGGTCTCACCTTTCGACTGTCTCACCTGGAGCAAACAATTTCGACACGTGCGGGCTTCATTATTTGCCAAAATTGTCAAAGTTTTTTTGCCGTTTGATGCGGGCGAGGGCAGGCGCCAGGAGCGAGGGGAAATGACGAATCAGAGTTGGGGCTAACTGCTTTCACTTTTATGATGCTTTTTATTTAGTCAATGACTTTGACGTCGACAACTTTAATCGAAAACAATTGGAAGCTCCGCCCGAAAGAGCCAAAAAAATAATATAAATAAATATGTTGCTGGCGTTGTTGGGGGCTTGGTAAGGTGAGCGCTTGAGTTTGCGTTTGCGTTTTGCTTAATGCCGCGTAAATTGTTTTGGCAGCAAAAGTTTTGCGCATTTCGCGTTATCCCCCATTTACATATTAACCCCCCGCCCGGGCACTGCGGGCCGTTGCCTAAAAATAGTTTTCAATTAGTGTTGTGGCGCCTGGAAACTCAATCCCACCCTCCCTCGCATCCATCCATTACCTTGGGGAGTTGTACTTAAGTTTATTTGGGCGAAACTTTTGTTTAGCTCAGCGCAAATTATGCGCATTTTTATTGTAGCACAAGGCGAACAGCAGGAAGACCACACACACACACACACACACACACACACACACAAGTCGCCCTTAAAATTGTTTGTTATTTGTTATTTGTTTATCTGCGGCCAAGTTTCCAGTATATTAAAGTACAAAAGCCAGAGAGTGGAGCGAAGAGTCTTAACTGAGTAATCATTTATGGTTTTTATGTGGCTGCTGGGCCTTCTCAGATTTTTACTGCTGATTCATGCGGCTAGCAAAGGCAAAGACAGGGGCAGGGGCAGGGGCTTGGGTTCATAGGTCAGGGATTGGTTTCTATGCGCTGGCATAAATCATGACCAGGCTCCATTGCCGGTCACATTTGCTGTGCCATATTTTTATTTTATTAGACCTTTTCCACCTATGTATATATACATGTATATAAGTATGTACATATATATTCTCATATGAATGACTGCTGCAGTTGCTGTGCCCACATGTTGTGCATAAATCTTTAATATTAAGTAAACATCCATATAAATTTAAATTTATTGCTCGCTGCGCATTAGTCCGTATATGTGGGCACAACATGCACAATGCTCGGCTTAGAGCTTGTATGCCTCCTGCTCTGCGGTGACTTTAAGTTAAATGGAAATCTATGGCTTTATGGCTTATATACTTTGCTTCAGGGTGCAGAACTCCCGACGATTGCGGACCACAAATCCCACTTGTTAACGGGGGCAGCAGCATGAAGGATTACGCTGGTGCTTCTAGCTGAGGCTCAGGTTGGAGTCAAAACGCTAGACTGAATGGGACATTATTTGTATTTAATTTTGAATAAAAATTGATAATCATATATTACTATTATCACAAATAAGGAATACAAAATAAAAATACTTTATGCAACATCTGTCAGGTTGTCAGAGCTCTACCCCTTATTTCGTCAACATTCAAGGCGTAGTTCTTGTATGTGCTCTAACTGAGCACCGTCTTCACACTTGCTTTGATCGTATATGATTATCAATATTACTTTTAATGCTATCATTATTATCCTTGCTGCTATGGGATCATAAATATCAGATGATATTCATCTTTTACCTACTACCATTATACTTACTATTTATACTTAATTTTTTTTTTAAATGCCCGTACTCTAAACTAGGGAGCTCCCTAAAACTTTGAGTAGTTAAATAACGAGCTATATATAGTTAATAATTGCCAAGTTGTTAGCTAACAAATTGTTCATTGTCATTCCTCACAGATGACATGAGGAGTTGGGGCTTGTGCGAAAAAGAAGAAGAAGAAGTAGTAGTAGCTGAAGGCCCCTCAACATGTCAACAATTGGCCTTGTTAGTTAGAGCTTGATTTCAACGCGTCGAGTGGAGTCCTCTACGAAAATTTCCTTTCCTTTCAACAAAGCAAAGGAACATACGCCAATCAAAAGCCCGGCCAAAAAATAGAAAAAAACGTGATGTGTGTGCACAACTGTACTTTCGACGCGTTTAAAATCGCCTCCGCCATTCGCATACATCGCGACTCGCACAGCTCGTTGGCAATTGCAGTGGATTCGCCCGCATTTCATTTTTTTCTTTTTTTGATGGTTACGAGTTGGAAACTTTGGTGCAGCTTTTGGCATTTTGTTGCGGCAACTGCTGCAAAGGCGTTTTCACATTTTCACAACAAAAGCAAGAGCCGCAGCAATAACGCCAACAACAACAATATTCACTAAAGGCTTACACAATGCGCAGTTTTTGATTAGGAAAAGGCCGCCAGGTAATCGATGCGGGCGCAGCCACAAAAGCCGCTCTCGCTTGGCTGGCTCCGGCCATGGGTGGGGCGTGAAATCAAATAAATAAAATAAACCACAAGATGACGTCGTCGTCATGACAATGCGAGTGGTGCGGGTGGTGCGGGTGGTGCTTTGTTTATTCGATAAATCTATTGCAAGGCGAGTATCGGAACGGGCCTCGGCCGGTGGCTCAGTAACTGGCGGGCGTTCAAGCTGAGCGGGTAAGCCGGGTAACCACCAGGCCAACTCATCCACCAGACACCAGTCTTAACGGCACTGGGCAGCGGGCGTGGCATATGTGTGCCTGTGTGAGGAACTGTTTACTAGCATTATTATTGATGGTCTCACTTTAACTTGCAGTTGGCTTCGTCTCCGTGCTTCATTAAGTGGCAAGTTCAGAGAAGCCGCACGTCGAGCGCTCTAGTTGTTTGCTGCCTGGACACGTTAGCAACGTTGTCACAGTTATGGATTCACCAACACCGCCAATTGTCATCGACGATTCGAACGGTTCAGCAATGGACGCCTGCTTCACGGCATTCGACAAGGATGGGTGCGTATCGAACAGACAGAGGACAGACAGACGAACGAAACGAAATAAATAAATAAACTAAAATATAAAACCAGTTATAAAATGTGATCAAAAAATCTAAGTAGAAAAAATACAAATTTTTACAAATATATAAATAAGCTAAAAACATTTAAATATAATACATTAATAATTGGAAAATGGCTTAACGCATTTTACATTGTTAGTGAATAATTTAATTAATAATATAATACAATTCGCGAACTGCTTGTGAATGCATTCGAATAATTATTTAATGCACTTTAATTAACTTAAAAATAAACAGTTAAATTGCATCAAGTTGTGAAATATTAATAATTGTGATAAGCACGTGCAATATTTTTCTTAATAATAATTCTCTTTGTACACCCTGTGGACAGATCCGAATGCGAAATGGGCATATTGTGGTCAATTTAATTAAGCGAAACTCTGCATGAATATTTATTTGCATTCAATATTCAATGTTTGCATTCCTCACTCATATTCAAATGAATATTCGTTTAAATATAATTTAAAAATGTCAAATTTAAATTATTTTATCCTTGAAACTATTGTGAGAACGATTTAAAACATATAGTGGATCTGTATACAGCTTGGTATCGTGTCGAGCTAATATGATCAGCAAATTGGAATCGAATTCGCATTAAGTGTCCGTTTGGCCCTGCTCAATAGGAAATGAAATAATTCTCGAAAAAAAGAAGGAAAACATTGAACAAACAGGAAAAATATGAATCATGAGAATAAATAAATAAAATCAGGTGAATTACCAGCATCAACAAGGGCCGTGACAGTTATTAATTATTAATTATTAAAAAATAAAAGAAAACAAAATGAAAAACACGGGATTCATTTACGGGCGAAATCTAAGTTAATTTATGTACGCAAAGTTGCATAAAAAATTTATGTAAATGTTGCATAAATTAATTCTAATTGACATTTTCAACAGTTTTATGGCGCCATCCATTTTAAGCGCAAATCAATAAACGTAATCGCATTAATTTTACCTTAATTAAACGCAAAACAAATTGAAAGCAGCTGCTGTTGCCGAGGGCGCGCCCCAAAAAATGCGCTATAAATAAGTGAAATCTGAATGGAACTTAAAGCCTGGCTACCAACTGACAGCCGGCTACAATGACAAACAACCCCAAGTGGCAACTAGCAGGAGGCTTATAGAAACATCAGAGGAGCCCTCTCGCCTCCCCCAATCGGCCTGGCTCAATGTGCTTTCATCTGATTTTGTTACTAGAATCTAACTTAACTTTATTTTCCATCTGGCAGCCGTCTCTATCTTGTGCTCTCGTTTATTTTCATGCCTGATTCACCTTGCTGGAACTCGACTCCCACGCAGCGATGACCGTCTGAATCTGGCTGAGTTTACGCTAATCTGCCGTGCTCTGTTCCGTAATGACAAGGGCCACATCTACGATGTGCCACACGAACGCCTCGAGCAAATATTCGCTGTCTTTGATAAGAACGGCGATGGCTTCATCGATAGGGAGGAGTTTAAATTTTGCTGGAATCAATGGATAAAAACGGTAAGCAAAGCTTTGGCTATATGTATGTGTGTGTGTATGTATGTATGTTTGTGTGTTTGTGTTTTTGTGTGCTTAAGCCCTTCATCCACTGTTATGTGTCTACGTGATAGTGTATGATTGTGTGGGTGTGTGTGTGTGGGTGCGCGTGGGGGGTCGGTGTGGCAAACGTCTCACCACTCAGTGATTCATATCCGGGGACTCATAAAATCATAAAATGTGATAATAAAATATTTGTCAACGTTTTGCTGCGCGGAAGTTGCGTCATAAAAACCCAAACACACACGCACGCACACAGACACACATTCACAAACACACACACACACACTAACCGAGTTGAAATTCGCATCCATTCGCTGCGTTTGCAATCAAAGTGACCGACTCCCGGATTGTGGGTGTAATTCAATCCTGATCAGTCCATGTTGGACGGTAAAATGTCGCTTACAGCAAATGTCACACATCAGGTTGGGTCTGTCTGCATATGAGGTTATATGCCTTTCAACACACATACACACACATACACAGACACAGAGACACCCTTACTACAGCTGAAACTCCTATATCATATCCCTTGCCGTCGTCATCGTCATCATCATCGCACTGTCCTGTCACGAAGCAACAGCGGCGTATGCAAATGTGATAATCTGATGCTGGGACCACACACGCACACACATATATATATACATTCACACACACACTGCCTTTACTCTCTCCACGCAAAGTGATAAAAACGCGTGACAAATAAAATGGCACAGCAACTGTGAAGCGGAGCTGCATTCATTCGGTTAGCTCCTGGCTGCTCGAGTGGCATTGCCCGCATATTAAAATATCAGAAAACGGAAAAAAATAAATATATATATATATATATATTTCGAATAATTTTATTGTTGTCTACGGCTTGGCGACTTCATTTACTGCCGCTTTCTACTAAATTTCTTTCAGCGTTTGCTCTTTGCATTGTTGCCCACAGTGGCTGTCGTAAAGTTGCGTACGTGATGTGAAAATGTTGTGACTCTTTAAAGCTCCTCAAAAGTCTCCAAGAGCTCTGCACTTCATACATCATGAAGTAAATCACAGCCTTGAAATTAAGTCAAAAATTACGATTTCCCTTCGTGGGGCGCAAACATTTGCACCGACTATAGACATATATATATATACATATATATATATATATATTTATATTATATATGCATATATATTTTTTGTGGTATTCTGAAATTTGCCCAAAACAAAAGTTTTGTTTTCGGCGGTAATTTTTGCGGGTTAATGTACTTTTAATATAAATGACAATTTAATTTGAATTCAAGCCGAAATGCAGAGTGACGAAAAGTTTTTATGTACTAGTATGCAAATTATATTTATATATATTGAGTTACGTAAAAAAGCTGCGTAAATATGTACATATTTATTTATATATGTACATATATAGCTTCCACGTGATTTTTCTCTGCAAAGCGAAAACTCTGAAAGGGACTGTGGTTCGGTTGGCGCTTGAAAGGAATTCCCTACCATGAGATGTTGATTCGGATAAGATATGTTTTAATGAAAAAAAAAAAAAGAAAAAATAGAAAACAACTGAAGTTTTATTAAAAAAATCTTTCAGCTCTTATCGTCATACCAAATATTATGTTTTATATATCTCATCAACTTAAATCTTCTTCAAAGCAATGAAAGGAGCTCTTATTCCTACACTCTTCATTCATTCTTCCCACATATGTCCTGTTTTTGCATATTATTTATTTTGCAAACTGCACAGATTCTGAACATCTCTTGGGAAATTAGCCAGAACGCTAGAAGAGTGATAAAATTTGTCGGTAAATATGTTGGGTTGAATTTTTGCCTAATTTTATAAAGAAAACTTTTTAAACTTTCCTTGCAAATTGCTTTAATTTATGCATCAAAGTTTTCCGCCATTTTGAGAAGTCAACATCTTAAGGTGAACTCCTCGTCGGGCCAACTCTCCTTTAGCTCCACTCTCCGCTTGCAGTAGTTTGCTGGAAGAATATCACGTATACGCATGGTAGGTGGCACGCATTGTCTGGCTGGCCTGGCCGCTTGGCTGCCTGCCTGGCTGCCTGCCTGTTGCTGTCCTCGTTTGTCACGCGACAAATTATTTCACAAAAAATAATTTCATTTTTGATATGCCATTTAAACGATGATGATTTCGCCACCCTCCCGTGCCTGCCAAATTGTGTAATATTGCATAAAAATTTATTAACGCATATAAAAAAAAAATTGTCCCGGCAGCTGATATAATAATAAAGGGAACACTTAAAAATGGAAGCCCCCACTCTGCTTCCTTTGGCAGCAGTAAATTGTAGGCTTGCCAAAAAGAAAAAAATACAGCAGAAGAAAAGTAAATGACAACAACAACGCCGAGAGCAACAACAATTTCGCCCCATAAAATTGACTTTTGTTTGTATTTCCACATGAATTGCATAAATGGTAATTTGCAGTTTAATGTTTGCGCCAGAGAGAGAGAGAGAGAGAGAGAGAGAGAGAGAGAGAGAGAGAGAGAGAGAGAGAGAGAGAGAGGGGGGGGGGAACAATAAAATGAAAGTAATGCAAAATGAAAATAAAAACAACAATTGCCAAGCGCGAAATTTACATAATAAACAAATCAAATGCTGGACGAGACTGGCAAAAACTTAGACGGACCATAACTTGCGGCCCATTTAAATGACATAAACACATAAATAGAACATTTAACGCCCGTAAATCATTGGCAAATATTTTTCGCGGCTTTGAGGTACATTTTAGAGTTATTCGGTGAGTGTGCGTGTGACTGCGTCCAGCTGGTTATGAAGCATGTAAACGTTTGAAGTGCGCCGGAAACGGAAATGAACGCAAATTGATGGAAATAATGTGACTGGCATTCATGCCCGCCCGCCACAGTCAAAAACAATCAACTCAAAGCAAGCCAGACCAAGGGGGAAGGGGGAGCAGGAGCGGGCAGCAGATATTTCAGCAAATTCAATGCAACTACGTTTACATTTTGATTATTTCATTGTGAAATGCGTAATTTATGGGCTTAAATGCGCATAAAATGCTTTTTAACCAACTGCACAAAAGGTGTGCCTAGTCAGTGTGTGTGCGTGTGTGTGTGTGTGTGTGTGTGTGTGTGTGTGTGTGTGTGCGTGATAGTCCTGGTGCTGTCCTGTGGAGCGTTAAATGCTGCGGTCTCCAGCAAGCACTCGCCGCAAGAGGCAGCCAAGCAGCGCTTTTGATGAGGGACAAAGTGCACGAAAATGACCTTTTCCACTGAAAGTTTAAGTGCTGGAATTGAAGGCAACAGCACGGCACAAAGGTACTGCGGGAAGGCTGCTGGGAAGGAGGCGGCCAGATTGCGGCTTTTGCATTGTACCATAAAGTATGGTATTCCGATTAATTAATTGACAAGCCCAAATTGCATTTGAAACTTCATGAATTCCATCAGGAAAGTTAATAGAACTTTAAAGTATTCAGGACAACTTTATAGACTAAAATGAGTATCACAGGATTGATTATCTAAGAGAGTATGTTTTAATGATTCTTTGGGACAAGAAACTTGGTATGCTGAAAATGTCATTAAGAATTAAATGAATAATTAAAGTTTTTGTAACACTATATGTACATTTAGCTACTAAAAACAACAGAAGTATATAATACCCAAATATATATCATAATTTCGTATACATACTTTGAATGTCAGAAGAAAGCATTTAACTGACCTTTAGTCTTTGTTTACTCATTTGCGAGCTATAAATGTTTTTAGTGACTACAAAATAGCAGTTGATAATACTGAGAATCGCCTAGAAAGGCAGCTGCTGGCAGTTTCATTTTATGTGTGTATGCCATTTCCTCAAACAGTTTTATCTTCATATAATACATTTATTGCCCGGCTGCCACCTGCTCTTAGCCAGAGGCATCGTAAATTGCCAACGGAAACCCACACACAAATATATATATGTATAAAGACATATATATTTATATATATGGCTGGCACATTTGGGAAGCTGTAATATATCATATAAGGCGCGTCATCATATAGTTCATTGAACCCCCAACCACAAAGCGACTCAAAAATCTTCAACAGCTTTGAGTGTCTTACAATGTCTACCGTTAATCTTGGGCTCACTTACTTGCACACATACTCATGCACACCACCACCCACGCATACGCACACACACAATCACACACACACAGTCAGATTGAGCGTGGTCTCGGCTGGTTGAGGTGGGTCGTGCTGCAGCGTCGTTTATAATGTCTTCATTTATGGCACAATGTGCCGCAGTGTTTTTTTTATTTTTTATTTTTGTGCTCAGTTACGCACCGACACCGAGAAATACGGCCACAGGTTGTAGATGGATGCGGGCAGGGCTGGCAGTCATAAGGAACACCGCCGCACAGTGAGTGCCAAAAGTCGCCCTACGACTTGTCTGCTCATCGAGCGGAAAATAATATCTTGCTATAAATTTTGCTCCGGTTTTTGCGACGTTGTCGCTTGTCCAGAGAGCTTAATTTCATCTCTCTCGCTCCCCGCCTTTACGCTCTCTCTCTCTCTCTCTTTCTCACTCTTTTTATTTTTTTGGGATTCCCAATCCGCAATCCAGAATCCCAGCACTTACCGTTGCGTCCTCGACTGATGAAAGTTTAACGACCAAAGTTGACACGCTGCGGCGATTATTTAGAAAGTTAATGACTTATAACATACAAAAAGCACCAGCTGCGAGAGAGCGAGACGGAGAGCGAGACAGCCGGAGCAGGAGAAAGCGAAACAGTTGATTTAGAGGCGCAAGAGTGAGAAAACTGTTGGCAGTTGGGCAGTTTTTGTTTAATTGGATTGGCCAGTTGGCTGACATGAAAAATGCTTTTCCAATAGAAAAAGCTTTCCGTTAGTAGGCATCATTAAATCAAGAGGAGAGAAGGAGAGGGGGAGCTAGAGGGAGACAGAGTGAGCCAAACTGATAGTAAGCTATAAATTATATATAACTTGTGTAAAAAGAGCGCAAGTGTAGAAGTGAAACAACGCGTTTTTCATGTTCTGCAGATAATTAAATATAAATATATATGTTTGCCAATTATTTATAAAATATGTATGTATGTATGCATATATGTATAAATTTCGCTCTTGTCCTGTAAATGCATTTTGAGTAGCCATTGCAGACCCAATTTTATTTGTTCACTGCTTAATTAGACCAACGAGGCGCAATTGTGTCTTATCGCTTCTCTCTTTGTCCTGCAAGTGGGTCTAGCAAATGTGCTTTATCTCCTCTCCCTCTCTCTCTCTCTCCCTCTATCTTCTGCTAATGCTAATGCTGATTATTGTGCTTAGTCGGGGTGACTCTCCTGCTGCCAGTCTTTGCTCCTTCACAGCATTAAAAGACAAAAGACTATACTGCAGTTGCACTCCTTTGCTCTGCACTTGAGCCTCAGCTCTATTGCTGTTATATGCAAAAAAAATAATAAATTTATAAAATAAATAATATTTATTCAGTTCCCCGACTTAATAATATATAAAATAAATAATCAATATGTATATAAAATTATAAGACTCAAATATATTTATTAATGATGCATAAAATTCAATGATATATAATATAAGCAATATACAAATATAAATTATTGCTAGATGAATATCATTTATAGCCCAAGATTATTGAGATTACTATAGGATATAATTGATTAATTAATAAATTTAAGGTTTTTATATTTCTATTTCTATATTCTATTAAATACATTAAATACAAACAGAATAATATAAAATTTTTTTAAACTGATATATTAGTTGGGACTAAAATATTAACAATAGAAATGTTTTTGAAAGCCGCGCAAATTATTGGAATAATTTGTGCGAAAGTTTTGGTCTCTTAAGCCGCTTATTGGCACATCAGCTCCAGAACATTTGTTGTTTTATTTATTTATTTATTTCTCTGATGCCTGCAAATGTGTCAAAGTTTTGTAGACGTTTTTCCCGTAGCAGCGTCTAGCTTATTTATAGTTAGTTTGCGCTAGATGCTCGTCAGGGAGTTGGCCAAACAATTTCTGGTCCCAGTCAGCCGCATAAATTGTATAATGTAATTTTGTTGCCTGCAACACGCACACACACACATACACACATACACACACAGACAGACACAGATACAGAGCGAAAACCCACAAACTGTCAGCGACAATGTTTCGGGTGCAGTCTAGCCTATGTTGAGGAGTAGCAAAAAAAAAAAAAAAAGAAGAAAGTTATATACATTATATATAGAAAGGGCGAAAGCGCGCGAGTGAAGTATGTGCCAAATGGCAGGCCCAGCCCCGAACTGCGGAGCTGCCAGAGCCGCCAAGTTATGCAACAATTTCAAAACGGAAATTGCTTTAGCACCTGCCTCAACCCCATACATACGTGTGTGTGTGTGTGTGTGTGTGAGAGGGTATCTCTGTATGTGAGTGCGGGTGGGCACGTTTCCCTTTTGGCACATACTTCAATATCACGTTGAATTTCATTCGATTCGTGCGCCTTCGTCTCGTCCTGGATGTCTGTCGACGTCACCATTTGCCGTACTTATTCGTTTAGCTTGGCAACTTTTTTGGCACACACAGACACAAATACACACACACATACACACGCACGCATACACACACTTTGACAGTTTTGTCTGCGGCTCGTGAGGAGCAGCAGCAGCAGTTCTCAACTAAAGGCAAAAAGAGCTCAGCTCTTTGGGTTTTACGGATTTTGAAATTTATTCAGCACTGAAATTGACTCGAAATGTTGCATGGCAGCAGCCAAAAGACTGAAGCTTTCGCCAGCCACACATGTCAGCCAAAGGGAGAGAGGGAGACGGACAGAAATAGAGTGAGAGAGATTGACAGCGACAAACAGACAGAGTGAGAGATAGAGTGGGAGAGAGTGGGAGATAGAGAGAGGGATTGAGCGCTAGGTGTAGCAAAGTTATTTCTATAACTTGTTTCTTTTGTTGCCAACTCTGACAGAATCGGGCTGAAGTGTAATTTGAATTTAAGATTTGCTGTGGTTACCAAAGGTGCCTTGTCTTGCCTTGTCTTGGCCGCACACCCACACACCCACACACCCACACACACAGACCACAATACCCTGGCACACGGCAAAGGCACGGCATCCAATAGGCGGGGTGTCACATCCTCAACATGTCTGTGGATCCGCACTCCAATGCTCAATAATTAATTTAGCCGTAACATATTTGCCAGCCAAATGAATGAACAGGATTTCGGCCTGCCTTGGTCTCTGGTCGACCCACTCCTGCTCGCAGCTCCTGCTCTGGGCGTTTCTTGGCACTTTAATCAAACATTCATAGTTTCAACTTTAAATTAAACTGTAGCAACAGGCGAGAAGGGGACGCACCAGAGGTTTGGCTGCTATAACAATAAGTGCTCGGGCCAAGGGTCAGTTGTTTGCATTAGCCAGCACCAAGGAGCAGTGCTCGACAATGGAACGGTACAGGGTGAGGTGCGTGTTAATTTGCCAAGGGCGAGGAGGAGGGCGACGGCGAGTGCGGGGCGGGTGCTGGTGGATTGAGGCTCGTCAGCAACAGCTGCGTCAAATGGTTCATAATTGGATGCTGCTCCTGTGATTTCTTGTGGCGACAGCCCCACTTGAGGTGAGCGAGTGAAATTCATGTTCAAATTGTGAACCGAAATTGATGGACGCAGAGTTTTGGTGTTTAAGCTCTGACAGCTTGATCCACTATGTATAATTAATTGAGGAAACTGAATGAGAGTTGTATGTGTGAAATGCAAGCAGAGAATCAGATAAGAAATTATTTAAGGTATATATTTTCTTGTCTAGTCTCCTTCCCATATTATTATTTATCTTTCTACTATTATTAGTGCTAATTATTTAATATTAGAGCTCAAAAGCTTGAATAGAATATATAAAAGAATCAGATAAGAAATTATTTAAGGTATATATTTTCTTGTCTAGTCTCCTTCCCATATTATTATTTATCTTTCTACTATTATTAGTGCTAATTATTTAATATTAGAGCTCAAAAGCTTGAATAGAATATATAAAACACAACTGCAAAATGAAACAGGCCAACAATTTGTTATTGAGCTCCATAGATACTCAAACGAATCAATATGATTGGCGCATATTACGTTAACATTTCTATTTTAAGCCAGTTAATACCTTGCGAAGCAGCTCGATTTTGATCCGCTTATGGGCTGCTAAACCAGTTAGAGCACATTTAATTCCCAGCCTGATGTATGTTCGTTCCAGGAATAGCTCACCCACACACATACACATAGAGAAAGAGAGTGGCAGAGAGATGTGGCAGCAAATTGATACATTAACTACCGTTATCCGGCCATTATCTCCAAGTATGCTAACCGAAAACTATGCTCAAAATACGTCGCATGCTCAACATGCGAAATGTAAATCACTTCCGCAACTATGCGGCTCCCGAGCACCGCTGCATCGTTGCACCGCTGCACCACCGCCATGTTTGTAGAGGCACTAATGCCCACCACAGGCAGGGCCACAGCCACTGGCAACAGGCGATAAATCATCAACTGCTTAAGCGCTGTCTGCCCCGCACCAGCAGCAGGAGCAAGCTAACCTTTCAGCGCAGAGCCCCTCTCTCACTCTTTGTCTATCTCTCTCTTGCTCTCAGTCTCTCTCGCTCTCTCATTCCTTCTGCTCCCACCAATTCACACAGCTTCATTTGCGTACCACCTGCTGCTCCTGCTGTTGCGGCTGCGGCTACAACTATGGCTACGGCTACGGCTGCAACTCACGTTGGCCGCTTTAAAGCATTTAGCTGGATGACATATTTTAAGCGCTCTGCCAACAGTTGCAACAGCAACACAAATCAAAGCTGGCAACAACGAGCGGTAAATAACAGATATCTAGAGATGGCAAGGCTGAGTACAGATTCAGCATTCAATAAATCATCCTCCAAGATAAATTAATTACAAGTAATGTAAAACTGTGGACAACTCTTAAGATTTTAATCTAATTAGCCATTAACCGAAAAAATATGAGTATAAATCATTTTGGGCCAAGTGATATGAAGAGATATACAAGAAAACAACTAGCTGCATGGATAAATTGAAAACAATTTATTGTATTTCATTATAAATCCCTCTTAAGACTTGTACAATATAGAAATCGTAAGAGCACTCATTGTATGAATAATGATGCTGATGATAATAAAAATACGACCTTGCCTTATGCGTGATTCACGTGTCACGCAATCATCTCTCATTTGCATGGCGCTTGCAACGTGCTGGCGCTAATGTGCCACTGCTCCTGTTGCTGCTGTTGCTTCTGACTGTCCTCCCCGTCTCTATTCCTGTTCCATTTTCAGTACTCGCTTCGATTGCGTATGCGTGAGTGTGTGTGTCTGTGTGTATGTGTGCCTCTGCGTCTGTGTGTGTTTGCGCATAGATCATAATCATTCATAATCAGCGTGCACATAAATAACAAATTAAAAGCGCTTCACTAATTTTAAATATGCTCGAACATAATCAGCTTAGACGACGAACATCGTGCATCAGCTCCCGCTCCTGCTAGCACTCCTCCTGCTGCTGCAGCTACTGATGATGCTTTGCTCTGCGCAGCTCCTGTACTCTATGCTCTATACAGCTGCTGGGCTGACAGTCAAGATAGCAATGGCAAACCTAACGAGCTCTTTGCTCTCATGCGAGCGTTTTTTCGAAAGCTACTTTTTTTCCTTTTTTGACTGGCTTTTACTTCATTTAAAACGCATTTATAATGGGCGGCGACAAAAAAGGAGGAGCAGCAGCAGAGCAAAAAAAAAAATGAATAAAATGAAGAAACTCATCAGCGCACACACGAGCACACACACACAGCCACCCACCCACACACACACACACACACACATGTATGCTACACCCACTAATGCACGTGTATACAAATTTCTTTGTAGCTTTTCATGTTTGTGCTTATGTACTTTGGCCCGACGTCTTTTGTGGTGTCTGCTTCACTTACTTTGCCCATACAATTTTCTTACAATTTTTCGTGGCTGTTCATGTTGCCATCTTAATACCCTATCCGGTTAGGGTACAAGCAAATAGTCGTGGACTTCAACAGGAGGTTGCTTAGGGATTGATTAGACAGCCTGTTGCTCTTCTCTCTCTTCTCTCCAAGCAATCTGGCACAGCTATCGCAACAGCTAATCAGTCAAAGAGAGTTTCCTTGCAAGAGAATGCACAAATCAGAAATATTTGTAACACATAATTGAGCTAAGATTTCTCTTATAGTAAGTATTTCTCTATCAACTAAGTAAAGGTATTTCACATTCGTTAATTATACTTGTACAGAAATTCGTGTATGTTGCTCTCGCTCTAATTCCATATAACTTATCTCGTTCTCTTTCTCGCTCTCTTGGCAGATTGTGCGACCGGTGAACGCGTTTCTCATTGTTGATGTACAAAATGATTTTATAAGTGGTTCCTTGGATATAAGTAATTGCAGTGCACAGCAGCAAGGACACGAGGTGAGACCGGAGTTGGTGAAAAGAGAAGAGAGAGAAAAAAAGAAGAAAATAAATATAACGAAGCCAAGACGAAGATAATATTGAAGCTGGCAGTTGTGAGTCGTGGGCTGTGGCCACAGATAGGGCAGCAGCTCAGCTGATAAATCGCAGGCGGGCTGGGCACCGGCAAGGTGGGCAGAGACGGCGCGCGGGGCTGGCAGGTACGCGGCGACGGAAAGACATAAAACGTAACAAGAAATGAAAATGGAGGCAGCCAAGCGAAGCGCAGGATGAGCCAAAGTCATTGCCGCCAACGAGAGGAACGGCAGGAGCGAGCCTGACGCTCGGTACTCTGCATGTCAGCCACCATCGAATGATACTGTTGCTCTATATATAGCTGTAGCTGTAGCTGTAGCTGTAGCTGTAGCTGTGGCTGTGTGCGTGTGCATAGGCGGAAGCGGATATGCTTTACTTAAGTCGCATCCGCGCTGCGACATACGCCGGATGCCATCGTCAGCGGCAAAGCCAACCAAGTGCCGCATCGGCAGCAGCATCGACATCAGCTCTTGGCTGCCATCTGCCGCAATTGCCTGAGCCGACACCAACCGCCCGCCCTCCGCAGTATGTCCGCCTCGGTGGTGCACTTGTGTTGGCCGGCACTTCACTTACTGCCCTCGCTCGAACATGAAAATTTGTCAAAATTAATAACACACACTTCCGTCGTCGCTTTATGGACTGTCAGACCGTTCTCGCACCCACTCTCGCTCCCCGCCTCCTTTTATCTGTTGCAAGCTTATCCAATGACCGCTCTCCTTGCAGATACTGGAGCCCATCAACAAGCTGCTGGACACCGTGGACTTCGATGCGGTCTTCTACTCCCTGGACTGGCATCCCAGCGATCATGTTTCATTTATTGATAATGTCAAAATCCGACCGATGGACGAGTCGTCGGCGGTGAGTGCGGTCATACGAATATACGAATATATATCTATATTCGAATTATTGATTCATTAGCCCAGCATTTTATCCAAGCAGTTGACAGCTTGCATTCTGATATTAAACAAATGAATGATACAAATTGAAATTGAAACCTCAATTAAAATCAGTTAGCTAATGCCAAAGGGCTTATTAAAGCTCAAAGCATTTTCATAGGACATAGACAGTGTTTAGGTTAAACAATTTAAATACAATTAGGTTAAACTTGCGAGATTATGAAAATATAATAAAATAGATTAAAGTAGGATTATATTTATGTATCTTTAGCTGCTTTTCAAATATATGATTTGATTTTTTTGGCTTCATCTGCTTTACCTCTACCTGCTCAAGCAGAAAGCGCTATCAAAATAGATAGATTTTGTTAACCAGTATTAGAAAATATAATAATATATATAATAATAATTTTTGCTTAGTATGACTATACTATTTATTGTAAAGGAATTTTATTAAAAAAAACTTTGCAGCCAGCATCAAACATTACCGTAAAAAAAAAATTAATAATAAATAAAATACAAATAATTCTCAGGTAATGAATAGAAAACTGTTATAAAAATTATGGAATTAAATTAAGAGTATAAGTATTAGAAGTAGTAGACAGTATATGTTATGAACGGGAGCAAATTAAGTTGGACCCTCGAGTCTTAATTAGATAATTTCATTTGATTGATCACTCTTACTTAGCTTGTTGAAATGATAAGCTCTCATTATAACTACTTACTGAAAGTCTGGATGCTATGGTACACATAGTATTATAAAATTTGCAATATCTGCTCGTGAATATATGTATGTATTTAACATATTATATGCATTTATGCTCGCAGTTGGACGCCGATTCGGCCAAGGTCTTTGATACGGTCATCTTCGCCGGGCCGCCGCCGATGAAGCAGCGTCTGTGGCCGCGGCACTGTGTGCAGGACTCTTGGGGCGCAGAGCTACACAAGGATCTGAAGGTGGTCGACCATGGCATCAAGGTATACAAGGGCACCAATCCGGAGGTGGACTCCTACTCCGTGTTCTGGGACAACAAAAAGCTGTCGGACACCACGCTGAATGCCCAGCTCAAAATGAAGGGCGCCACGGATATCTACGTGTGCGGCCTGGCCTACGATGTGTGTGTGGGTGCAACGGCTGTGGATGCGCTGTCCGCTGGCTATCGCACCGTCTTGATAGACGACTGCTGCCGCGGCACCGACTTCCATGACATTGAGCACACCAAGGAGAAGGTGATTAAAAGTGATGGAGTCATTGTGCACAGCAACGAGGTGAGTGAAGCGACAGAGTAGCTCCAAATGAGATTAACTGCATAAACCTATACTCCTGCACAGGTCAAGGCAATGGCTGAGGGTCGGGATCGTCGACCCGAGCTGGGCTACAAGCTGGCCATGGAGCTCAAGAGCCCCGATTCAGTGCTATCGCAGCGCAACGGTTTCAGGCCCAGCTTCTAAAAACCTAAGGGCAAACATTCAAGACATCACCAATCGCACAAGCTAAGCATTCACAAGAGGAACAGCTGGTCCGGACTCTCAACAGATATCAACTAGTTTATATAGTTAACTAAACTTTAGTGCATTAGTTCAAATCCAATAAACAAAACACCTGACAAGTGCCTTTTCTCCACGTAGCTCAGCCAGCTCCTGCTAAACATTGCAATTTTTCACAAATAACGTTTTTACGAGTCTTTTGATAGCGTACTCAATACCCTGGAAATGTCAATAGTTGCCTAACAGTTTCTGTCTATTGACAGCTTAAGTATTACCCTCTTAGCTCTCGCACCTCTCCGGCAAATGTTGTATATGGCACCTGTTTCAAGTGAAATCCCTTTAAAACCCCAAGTTAATATTACGTAGAAAACAATTATAAATGACATGTTGAGCTTCTAATGTAAAAGTACTTAACAAAATAATATAAATAAAATAAACAAAGTGCATAAATGGAAAACGAAAAAACGACTTTATTTTCAATTATCTCTGTGCCTGAGAAACTTGTGAGCTATCAAATCATTCAATGGCAGATAAGACTTCCAAATATTGCATGAATCTATCACTGCAATAAATGTCGGTCTGGGAAATATGAGTCCTGCTGTCATCTACATGCCACGCTCAATCGACCTGTAAATATGTAGCTTGGAAATTGTATAAGCAAAAACATCAAAACAAAGCTAATAAATGTCCTGCCAAAAGCGCACACACACACATACACGGACGTGTACTTTGCGCACAGACTGTAAAACGTTTTTTTAGCGTCGCCAATGGAAAGCTGGACAACAGCAGCTTCGACAACAACACGTTGTAGTTGTAGAGAAACAAACAAGAGAAACAATTCATGCAGCGTTTAAAGAAAGTTTAAACTTTCCCACACACACACATACACATGCACACTGGGGAATGTGCTTGGGTGTGTGTGTGTGAATCGTCTGCTGGCACAGTTGTCTATTCAATTTTTATTTCACTCTGGTCCGATTTTCCTTTTTGCCAGGCAAAGTAAAAGCAAAACTTTAAATTTATTAACAGCTGGAGAACGTAACCGAAGCGTCTGACCAGTGGGCGTGAGATGTGGGCGTGGCCATTTACATCTGCATTGTGGCAAGTGTAAAGTGTAAACTGCTCTTTTTCACTTCTAACCATATTTTTCCTTCGCATTCTTTTTCAAGAATTCTTTTCTATTTGTAAATGTAAATGGGTATATGAGATGACAGATCCTAGTTTCCCTAGGACAGAAGACAATTGACATCAATCTGAAGATAGTTTGAATAATCCATAATGCTTGAAATTGCTGAAAAGTATTTGTGTAAATAATGTTATTGTTTAAGAAATTATTTATTCTGATCTACTTGTCTTTTTATATAATTTATTCTGAATTGAAATTAAAACACGAATAAAGATAATGGCTCAAGATGCATGTGGGTAGCACTTCAGCTACTTAATTCCTTCTCATCTCATGGTCAAGGTATCGACCAGGTCGACTACTGCGGACTCCATTTGTATTTGTCTATTTGTTTGTCTTATTTCTGTTCTCAGTCAGGCTTGTAAGCAGTTCTATCCTACGCTTAGCCCACAGTGCAGCCCGCAGCTGACTCTCGGTCCATATAGTGTTTATTCCCTAGAGCTGGTTGAGCTTTATGGTAAGTACTGGTAAATGGACTTGGCCCGGTGGAGAGCTATACATGCTGGCTGCGGTTGCACTGGTATTGGTTTCTTATCGAGCTGGCCTCGAATCTTTTACCTTTGCCTGCCGGGGACAATGAAGTTGTAGCCCCCGGATGCCGAGCTGGATGTGGACATGGGCCGCACTGCAGCCAAATGCTAAATGCGTTTGCCCAGAGATTTCTCTGCAGACTTTGTGTGTGGAGGATTTGCAGCGAGTTGCGGTCAGACACTAAGCAAAATGCTCGTCCGGCCTGTCAGCAGCAGCTGTGGCTGCGCATGGTAAAATGGTAAAAAAAAGTATATATATAGAAGCAAAATGAAGAGGAGGAAAATTCGCTGATGAAAATTGCTTGCAAGTGGTTTCTGTTTCTGCCCGTCCGCCCATGTAATGGTCGCTCGTTTTGCTTGTAAAACTTTTGGATTATTGTCAGTCCAACACGCACACACACACACACACACACCCACCCACACACACACACACACACACATGAGCTGGCCATGTGCCAGTCGGGAAAAACTTTGCCCCGGACATGGGACAAGGAAAGTCCGCGTTTGCTTCGGCAAATTTTCGCATATTTTTCTCAACGTAGGCGTCGCCACATTTGTCCCTGGCCTGCAACTGATTTCGATGGGCTGCAGTTGGAGTTGTGCACGCGCTCACATAAAGAATGTGTGTGAGTGTGTGAGTGCGAGTGTGATTGTGTGAGAGTTGTGGTAACAGCTGCCGTTTTGCCCGGCAACTGCTTGACTTGCAGCTTGTAACTGGGCGCTAAGCCTCATTGTTTGCGGCTTGTTGTTGAGGCTGTCGGCAGGGTGCGGCAGGCTGAGGCAAGGAGGGGGCCTGAGTGGAAGATGGGCATGTTTGGCTGCACTTTTTGGTGAACTGCCTATACCAGGTTGAACAAATTTTGCTCTGAGTGCACCAAAGCAAGCAGCTGCACAGCAATTAGGTGCTAATGCAGCTTTTCGATTAGCTAATGCCTGTCGCACAAGTGCGCTGATAATTTAACTTAAAAGAGCGACAGAAATGCTTGGCGAAATATTCAAAACTGCCTGTGCTTAAGGGGGATTTTAAGAGAGCTAGACAGAGAAAGAGAGAAAGGGGGGGAGAGAGAGAGGCTTAATTATTGAGCTCCGAGTACTACTTCAACATCTCCAGTGCTAAGCGATACTCACTTGCTATCAATATGAATAGTAAACTTGAGGTATTCATTATTCAAACGCAAGGCATCATGCATATACATTAATCCCAGTTTAATCGATTTATAATTTGCGCTATATTATTTTCATCAACAACATTTGTAAAAGATTAATTTTCTTTTAGGGCGTATCGCGAGGCTATCTCAAGCCCAAATCTATTTATTTGCTTATGAAAATTGCTGTTGACTCTGCAACGTTGCAGCAGCAGCTGCAGCTGCCATTTTGACAGCAGCTAAATAAGCTGCAAAAATAACAACAGCTAAAGTAGCAACAACAAATAAACAAACAACAATTTTGCTACTGCTGCTGCTGCTGCCGCTGCCGCTGCCGCTGCCGCTGCCGCTGCCGCTGCCGCTGCTTCTGTTGATTTTGTTGCTGGGAGGCCAACGGGGCGTATGAAATTTGCTTTACGTACGACAAGCTTATTGAAATTATAATTTGTTTATTAACAGCAGGCGGCGTGGGCGTGGCAGTTGCTTAAATAAAACTGTCAAAGCAATTTGCAGCGTTAATTTTCAACGCTGATTAGATTGCTGTCACTGCCAAAAGTTTTTAATTATGTCTGCATCTATATATATATATATATATATATATAGTACCTAAAATTGTGTAATTTTGTATTGCACTGAGAGAAGGGGGATTTGGCGACACAGGTAGTACCCAGTATGGCAGTTGTTGCTGTTGATTAAGTCACAGATAGGCAAAGGTTTTGCGGCGAACTTTCGGCGTGCCACGCGGCGTATGCGTATTATGGCAACACATCTTTTTATGCGTGTTTTGCGGCAGCTGCGGAAATGCAGCAGGAAGTTGTCAAGCCGCATGCCGCAAAACAATGGCAGTAACAACTGATGCTGTTTCGCTCAAACAACCATTCCATCTCGCTCTCTCCCTCTCTCTCTCTCGCTCTCTCTCTTTCTCTGTCTATGTCCCGCTGTGGGCTGGCCTGTGTTAATTTTAATGCAGTCAAATGAGTTTGTCCTGGCTGCACACAAGATATGAAGTTTTTGGCTTGCCGCTGCCACACCCACATCCTGCCGGGACGGCCTCCCACAGTGAAATGAGTATTTAGTGCAGAGAGCGATTATGAGATTTTCGTATATCATATGTTATGTCTATCATCTCACTGCTCTTAGATGTGTATGTGTGTGCGTATGTGTGTACGTGTGTGGCAATAAAATGCTTTACTGATTTGCAAACTTTTGTCATTAAGCACACTTGCCGCCACTTAAGCAGTCCTGCCCCTCCTCACCCCTTAGTCAACAAATGATTTGATTATAGTTTAGAATTTCATGAATACTTGCTAAAACGTTGTGTATCTTGGACTTTGTTTTATCAGTGCCCACAGCTCGCACTCGTCAAAAGTTTCATTCGAAATTCAATAAAAGATTTTCGCTGTACATTTCTGGAAAATGCAAATGCATTTTAAATTGCTTTTAGTTCTCTTTGTAAATAATAAATAATTATAGAGCTGAATGCTAGATTGCTTTTCTCAAATAGCAAGCAGAAAAAAGAAAAACAACTTTGAGAGCTTTAATTAAATGGAAAATTCGACTACCCCTTGCTATTGCAGCATTTCCGATTTAATGGAGCAATTTTATAATCAAAGCAAATTACTATTGAATGCTGACAAAGATTGTTAATTGGCCAACTGCCTTTCAAATAAATTGCAATATATTTCGGCATTCAAAATGAAATTTGAAATGCTTAACACTGATGCATATTCTTAGGTATTTCGATTTATTTACCAAACGCTTATTTAAAATAATAAAATATTAACAAATATATATGCATATTATTATACAAAACACTCTTGCTAAATCAAAATTTCCAATTCATTTTCTGATTAAATATGAGCTGAGTAATATTATTTTTTATCTTTTATCAAAGCTAAAGTAAATCAGCATTCAGACAAATGCAAAATATAAACGTTCACATGGGAGAGCTCTTGGCGTATAAACTAACAGAAAATCGAAATCTCCGACTATTGTTGGCTTAACAAAGCAACCAAATATGCCTCAGTCGCACTCTGAATATAATTATTCAACGGAGCAGGAGCTGGAGCTGTGTGCTGGTTGCCCCAGCTCTGTTCGTACTGAATTTTCGCCCCCATCATAAGCCATAAATGACGCATAAATAGCTGGAGCTGTGCGTGTGCGTGTGCTTGTGCGTGAGCTTGGGTGTCTGTTTGTATTTCAATCGAGTATAAAATAAGTTTGGCTTTAGCTCGAAAATGGGGCTCATAAATAGGCAGCAAATCGTACCCGTGGGGCAACACGCGTCGTATACGTGATATTTTTTAATTACATTACAAAATGCTCTTCGCTGTGCGTGTGAAAAATGTCGTTTTAATTGCCCCCACCTCCTGCTGGCTGAGCGCCACGGGCAGATATAAAACTAATACAAAGAAAAATCGCTGTACGCAATCGCAGTCGCTGTCGCAGTCGCAGTCGCAAAAGGAAAATGCGAATTTAATTAATGGGAGCTCCAACCAAAAGCCAACAAACCCTAAGCCCAAACAAAATCCCAAGCAAAACCCCAAAGCAAAAAAGCAAGCAAAATAGCTAAATGAAATCCATATGAGAAAATGCCAAACGAATATGGGAAATATTTCGTAGTTGCAGTCATTAGCCAAAGCGCTAAAAGATGTTACCAAAAGTCTTCGAGCGGGATCTCAAAACTTTTTGGCGCTAATCAAAAGCAAATATGCAAATGGTAAATGGCAAAATGGCAGCCAGGGCCGGGTCAGAGGTCACAGCTAGAACTATTCAGTTTAATGTCAAGTCAAATTCTGTGGCATTTAAGCGCAAATGGCAGGAAATTAGCGACGGCTGATAGAGAGAGAGAGAGTGAGAGAAAGAGAGAGAGAGAGAGAGAGAGAGAGAGAGAGAGAGGGAGTAGAGAGAGGGAGTTAGAGAGAGTGAGTAGTGTGAGAGAGCGGACAAATGAAAAGGCATTTAAAATGTCAACACGACCGCATAACATCGTGTGCAAAATGGTCGAAAAAGGTGTACAATATGTGTCAGTGTGTGTGAGAGTGTCTGTGTGTGAGTGAGTGTGTGTATATTGCGACTTTTGCGGTTGCACAAAAGCTGAACAGGGCGCAGCAGGTCGAGCCGAAGGAGAGTGGGGTGCAGGTTGAGGTTATGCTCAGGGTTGGAGCTTAAATGCTTGACCACGAAAGGGCCATTAGGAAATGGTCAGCATGTGTGTCTGTGTGCGTGCGTGTGTGTGTCTAAGCTTCAACGCTAAGTCGCAAAGGCAGCTACTGCGACAGCCGAAATTAAGCAAAACAAAAAAAAAAAAAGAAAAAGAAAATGCGCCAAAAACAAATTTGGTTTTCTTTTTTCCTTTTTTTTTGGGCTAAGCTTTGCCAAATGTAACCGCAAAACGTTTGCCAACACGTGTAAACTTTTAAAAGTTTTACCTGTCTGTCTGAGTATGAGTGAATGTGTGTGTGAGTGAGTGTAAATGTGCGCGCATCTGTCACAGGGTTGAACAACTTCTCCGTCAGAGTAATTATCGTTTAGCCAAAGTGATTCGGGCAAGAATTACACTTAAAAATCTCTTAAAGCCATCTATTTTGAGCAGATGTTTAATCAATTTATAAAGCAATAATAAAGTTTGCCGGAAAAATGCTGGGATCCTTCAAAGGCAAAACTTTTATATGTACTTACATTTCGCAAAAACAATTTACATATGAGCAAACGCTTTAAAGTTAAAGTTGACTACACGTAACTCAATTGTATTACACAGAAAGAAGCATGTTAGAGCGTCAGACAGACGCTGAGAGAGGTCGACAGGCAGATGGACAGAGAGATAAGGGAGGGAGAGAGAGAGAGAGAGAGAGATAATTAGTCAGACAACTCACCTCTGTCGAGTTGACTACTTATCTACTGAGCAACAATGTAGATTGCTCAGCTGCATATTAACTTGGAAAACTAGAGTGCTTATTTTCTAATGGCCAACCTTTAATTATCTAAAAAGGTAGAGAATTGAACTTCTTAGCTGTGTGTTTTTCATAGGTATACGTTGTTGTTCTATTATATGTTTATGTAAAGCCAAGATATAGTTCAACTAATTACAATAGGAATTCGTTTGGGTGTGTTTAAAGCATTGCCCATGAAATATATTCAAAAGCTCCGTGGAAGAGTTAACGTAGTTGAAATAGTAAACATGAATTTTACCCATTCATCGGCACCAAGCTCATGTTGATATTAATGGATAGCTAAAATTATATGACTGTCTTTCTAAATCCTGCAAGACTGTGCTCAAAATAGGCATTGCAGTCTATAAGATCGAAACGATTCCTTACAATCTGAAAGTATCTTCTTAATAAACGACATCTCGTCGTAATAACTATAATTATATAAAATTGCAATTTCTTGAATAATTTCTACTTTATTATGCAGTGTTTCTATTGCGTTTTATCCAAGTTCTGCAAGACCTTGCACCTGGACTTTACAGAGCAGCGCACAGCTAACACAATAAATCGAAAAACAATTTGAGCTTGTAAAGCTGCGTTTACACAAGATACGCATCGCTGCCCAGCCCTAGCAGCGCAGACAGCAGCAATGCATGCGCGCGCGTGTGAGTGTGTGTGTGTGTGTGTGCTGGTTTGTGTGTAGTCTTTGTCGCATTGCCGTGAAATGTGCAATAAAGTCGCATGACTTTGGCTTTCGGCTTTAGCGCTGCGTGTCAAAAGTTGGCCGCAGAGCTTAAAAACATCGGACGAAGGCAAACAAAACAAGGGCGAGCCTGCTGCCTGACGATGTTGATCACAATAATGATAAAGCTGCTGCTGCTGCTGCCGCTGATGATGATGATGATGATGGCCTTGGTGGTAATGGTGGTCAGCAAGCAAAGACCAACAACAATGTGGCGCAATTAAATGTCAAACAGGCGCTTCTGATGGACGCTTAAAATCAGCGCAGCTGTCAGCCGGGCTCTGCTAGCTACTCTATGGCCATGTCCGAGCCGTCACACATGCAATCACACATACACGGACACAGACACAGACACAGATACGGACACGGACACAGACATGCACATGTCACCTGGCGTTTAAAATGTACACCCCATAAAGAAAAGTGCAAACAAAGCCATAAACAAGCAGCCAAAGCCACCGCGCTCAATCCGAGCGCCCATCGCTCTCTAGTCCAGGACGGGCTGATGTTGTTGCTGTCGTTTGTTAGTTTTGCCTGCCACTGCTGCTGCTGCATTGTGGCAGCCAAACATAAAACGCTAACAACAACTGGCAAACAGGCGGGCAACATTCAATGGGGTTGACGCTTCATTCCGGTCGCCGGTCGCCTCAGTTTGTTAGCTTTGCTTTGTGTCGTGGCTTCTATGACGAGGGACGATGAGCGGCACCGGCAGCCTGTCAGCGTTTTTCTGCGCATTGTTTTTAATACGTGTACGTGGCGCATCATTTATTATTTTTGCCACAGCAACAGCAACAGCAACAGCAGCAGCAGTAGCAGCGCCCATGCTGCGTATACGCAATATGAGGCATACGCAGCATTGGCCACAGCATCAAGCAGTGGCCATCGCCCATTGGCCCCCGGGTCCATGTCACGCACACATTAGCTAGGTTAGCACGCATCTGGCCACGCACACGTTGCATAAACATTTGGATATACCAACAACAACGAAGACGCTACCGCTATGGCTTTGGCTAGGGCTATGGGCGTGGCTCAATCGTGTGTGGCTCGAATTAGGAACTAAATTAAATTTTTACATCAACATTTGCGCTTCATTAGAGGTAAGGGCCGAGGCATTATAATGCCAAGTGTTGCTTCCATGTGGAGAGGCCACTCGACTGCTCGCCTATGGGACACACACACACACACACATAGGCAGCGAGATAAGCAGGCAGTGCAGATAAATGAGTTGAGTGTTATGGTGGGAAATGTCAGACGGGGGGCCAGTAAATTAGCCCAAGTCGAGGTGTTGAGCAAAACCATTCCCATATCATAGTCACAGACATGTTGTTAAGCATATATAAATAAATATATATATGTACACATATATACATATGTATATATCTACATTTTCTCGAAATACAAAATAGTAGGAATAGTTGCTGCGCCGAGCGAGCAGCGGCATAATTAGATATTCTTAAAGCAGAGCAGTTCAAGCGACCTTCATGTGAAGTATGCTTTGGCTCTAAAGGTAGTTAACACGTTGCATATTTAAAGCGAATAGTTAGGGTGTATTATGTGTATTTAAGCCATGTGTAAATAGTTCATGGCATGTGGCATTCTTTTATGATTTTCCTTTTTTATTTTATTTGAAGAGTAGAAAGTTTGCCAGGTTGAGTTTCAGCTGAAATAATAATTATGTATGTCGGATGCACAGGCACGAGGCAAAAATAAAACTATTTTTATATGCGGTTCTGTTCAACATTAATGACCTACTTTCTGACAGCAATTATGTGCTTGAAAACTTTTTGAAATAAACATTTCATATCCAATTACACTAGTTTAACTGATATGTTGAAAAACTAGCTGCACATTCTTATGGAAATCTGATGTCCATAGGCAAACGAGGCATAATGAGATAATTATGCGACCAAATGAAACTGATATACAATACAATAAATATCGATATTTAAATAAAATATACATACATATATATTTTAGAATAAAACTGAAATAAATATAATTTTTTTTAAAAATATATATAAAATTTTATGAGCTAGTTTGTATTGCAATAAAAATCAATATTTATTAGCATCAATCGCCTTTACTCAAATATGAAATGATAGCGCAGAGCGACCTCCGCCTGCTCCATATTTTGGAAAGTTTATAGCTGGCTCTATATATAAATCAGCTGATTAAGATAAAGCTTCTCGCGTTTATCTCAATTCCCAATTATTGATTGCCGCCGATTGCAGGCTGTCAAATATTTAATATGCTACTGGAGTCCAATGGAGGAGCGAAACTTTAAGTGAAGCATCAAGATGGCAGCAGTGGACAACGGGCCAAGCTGAACTTTTGGCTTTTATTGGACATGTACTACCAATAACTGATAGCCGCCATTTGCAGCTGCAGCCATTCAATTTTCGACCAAAAACACAGCTAAAACTAAGGGAAAATGGACAGAAAGCTAAGGCCAGCAGAGAGGGCGAGGCGAAAAGAAAATAAACCGCTGCAACTTTGAAGCAGCGCACAGAGCAACTGACAGCTGGCACCAACTTATAACTCGGTCTATGTGTAGAGGGGCGGGGCAGCTGGCCCAACTGGAGCTGCGCTGTCTGAGCCCTAAGGGCAGCTGCTATATCAAGAAATTCACACACACACACATACCAAAAGAAACAAAACTTGCTAGCGAGAAAAAAAAAGAATTAAGTAAAAATAAAAAGAAGCTGGAAAAAAAGTTTCAGTTACGTGCTGTTGCTTTTAATTGAATTTTTTTTTCCCAGTGCCTAGACTGACGCTGTTGCTGCTCACTGGTCGCTGTGGTGAGCCAATGCTCGGACCAGCACATCCGTATCCGTCTGGCGTTTCCGCCGCGGCTTCAGACACCGACCGTAAGAGAGCAGCAGTCGCAGCAGCAGGAGCAGCCGCAGCAGCAGGAGCAGCACCCAAAGCATAGACTTGGATTCGTGTCCAAGTACTAGCACTGACTGGAGGCAGTTTTCTTGTTATTTTGAAAGCGCCAAGTCGCAAGTCCTTAAGCGGTTTATATTCGTTTACACTGATTTGCAGCTTGAAAGGTGTCCCAACCGCCCGGCCAGTTGGCAGCTCATATAATACCCTGCAGCCATTCAAATGAATAAGCGCAAGTGTGGCAAAGAAATGCCGCTTAAAGAATTAGAGCCAACTAACGCTCACTGCGCAATTTATCGATTAATCCAGGCGTGTTTCACTGTCGATAGTTTGAGCACATTCGTGCTCTGAAGTACTTTTAGTTGCTTGAATATTAAATCTCAAGTACCAAGCGTTTTACTAGAGCGCATACCGAAGTGTTATCGATAGTCGATAGACGATAGTTTATCTATGACTAGCATTTCAGTAGTTCAATTTGAATGCCACATCAAACTACCAACATGTGAGTGACGTACGTCGTTATCGTTTGAAATCCTTTGCTCAACAAAAATTCAAAATCATGAGAAATAACTTTTTAAGCAGGCCACACGGTCGAGCATACCCGCTTCTAGCGTTCTAGCTTGCTTGCCATATTTTTTATTTTGGTCGCCTGCAAGCTCTTAATTAAGAAGTTTCAATTTAGTGAACCACCTGCCCAGCCTGGGCTATCATAATAATTTGATTTACTTGCTCACTTAGCGGCTCTGGCTGGGTGGAGTCAGTTGTATTCAGAAACTCGGCCATGATTTAAGCTTCAACGTTTATTTTTCTGTTTATTTTACAGATATATACATCAACATACTGAAGCCTTTGACTATTTGTTAGGAGATGTCTACGAATAGTGTGGGCTCGGTCACCTCGGCAGCCGTGCTGCTGATATCGTTGGTGCTGGTTGGCGACTGCCTTGCCTGTCGAGCCATTTACAGATCTGGTAAGATTCGGAGCACATGCCCCACATCGTGTACGAGCCACTCAATAATGTCGCACTCGCATTGTAGATCTGGTCTCGTGCAGCAGAAACGGCGGCGTCTGTCGCGAAGTAAATGTCTGCCCCAGAAATCGGCATGCGGGTATGAAAACCATTTGCATATTGCGCGGCAAAGTTTGCTGTATGAACGCGAAATGACGTAAAGGCATCCAGCGAAGGCAATTCGTATGGTCAGCTGATTTGTAAGCAAACCGATTGACAGCCCAGCCCAATAGCTCAACAGAAATTGAATATTGTTTTCTAATCTGTAATTCTAGTTAAATATGTACTAGTAAAACTGTGCACATGTCCAGAAACTGTCTTGTAAAATCCCTCATTTAAAATTTGGCCATCTAAATTATATAACACTCATTAGTCAACAGGTTAATTCGCTCTTGTTTCATTCAATTTATTTGATTTTCCATTTCTCGTAAATTTCTGAAAGTTTTTGCTGATGCCTTAGCATATAGAATTTTACAGAAAGAAAATATTTCTCAAACTAATTGGATAATTTTTCAGTTTCAATCACTGTCAACATATTAATCCAACTGCCCTTGCTTTAGCTGTGGATCATATGTTTAGCTTCAACCCATTTTCATTGCATTTGTGTGTATGTACGACTAGCAACAGCAACAGCAACAGCAGCAACAGCAACAACAGCAGCAACAGCAGAAGCAGCAGCAGCAGCAGCAGCTTTAGATTGTGGGCCAAATGACGTCACGAAAAATCAGGTCAACACCACGCGCAGGCTGAGCGAGCGCAGCTAAAATCCGTGTGCGTGTTTTTTTTTTTTATTATTTCAGCTAAAATGGCAACTCACCGTGCTACACTCACTTAGTTATGTATGTACAGATGTATGTATGTGTGTGGATATACAACTGTGGTACTCTGTTCAAGAAATGTAGAAGGGCATATTATCTTAGCCTTGCAGGTGCTGGCTGTCAGAGAATTGAGACTCACTGACTATGACTTAGATGTAAGCTGCATTCGCTGGGACTATAGCCAATCTTTACTTACTTTTACATTGGCAGGAGCTAAAGTTCTTTAAATGAAAATCATGTCAAAAAATGCTGTGCTTATACAATTATTTATTAAGAGACAGCGGAGCAATAGAAAACTTTTGAGAGGAGCCTTCATTACAAAATGAATATAATATAGGAAAATAAACATATATAGAGACTAAAAACTAAATAAGCAATAAATATTTGTATTAATATAAGTGCTTATATCTTTATATTTTCTTCACATAATTGAATTAAGTTTGCCAGTAACTATTGAAGAGTATTACGCAGTCGCTTAGACCCTCTTGTTAATCTTCGCACTTACATTTTTTTGGGTCTGAGCGAGGCCTTGTAGCTAGTCTTCGCTCACTCTTTCTCTCTCACGTACTAGCTCATACTCTGCCCACCTCTCTCTCTCTCTCTCTCACACACACTCACACTCACCTTGTCTTGGGGTCTTGGTCATTAATAGTCCTATATTTTCTTCTTTTTTTGCTATACCGCCCGCTGCTCGCAGGCTTCAAATTTTTATGTTTCGCAGGCATTTTTTTCTTTTTGACATTTTTGTTGAATTTTTGCTGTGTTGGGTGAATTACTTGTAAATTCGGCTACAGAGAGAGCGAGATAGAGAGAGAGAGAGAGTGTGTGAGAGTGAGAGTGAGAGTGAGGTAGGTTAGCAAGGGCAGGCGGCAGGCGCATAAGTGACTGGCATTTGTTTTCCATATATTGATTGCTTTTTAATGGATTTTTTGTGGATTCTGGACCATAAGGTTACGAGGCCGATCTCTCTCGCTCTTTCTCTCTCTCTTTCCCTCTCTCTCCCTCTCTCTCTCTCTCTCTGACTCTCTCGTCCAGCTGCAGCTGTATTCTTTGCTCGTATTAATTTTATTTACATAGTTAAATGGTTCAATTGTTTGACTGTTGATTTACTGCTGGAATTTCAGACAGCAAAATTAATTGTTTGATTTGTGGGCAGCAACGACTATATATATGTATATATATCTGGGACATACAACTAGGACAACTGCGTGGGTTTTGCTGCTGATTTACTGATTTTATTTGCACAGTTTATAAATAAAAAGCTGATAGACGTGGCCTGGCAGCTGCCACTCTTGCGGAGTTTTCCCAGCGGCTCAGTGTTTTTCTTTTCGATTTGCTTTTATATCTGTTTCTTTTGTGTGCTCCGGCTGAAGTTCGCCTGCATGCGTTTAGCCAGTCAAACGATTGTTGTGTGTCAATCAAGCAGGTAACTGGCTGCAACTAAATTGTAAGACTTCTGCCATGTCGCACAACAAAACAATAACAATGGACATGTAGACACCAACACATCCGCACACACACACACACGCCTGCACACACATGCATACAAACATTCCGAAACTATTCACCTCGCTGCTGCTCTTTGATAACTCTTTGGCTCTCTTACGGCATTCGACTCAGCTGGGCAGCCGTGGCACAAGACTCTCACGCATTCCAAAGACCATGGCAACAGCCACGGCAACAGTCAGCTTTCATCTTTTTTTAGCACACGCGCCTGACTTGCTGCCAGGGCTGCTAGGCTGCCAGGCTGCTAGGCTAGTCCTCCTCAGAGCCGTTCGTTCAGCCTGTCGCCTGTCGCCTGTCGACTGTCAAATCAATTTGTCAGAAATCAGTGACAGCTGCTTACAGCCAAAACACACAAACATGGCCCAGGCCACAGCGCCACAGCGCCACAGAGCCACAGAGCTGCCGCCCCGACCAGTTGTCATGGCAAAAATATATAAATATATACAAAGAGCAACAACAACAACAACAGCAACAACAACAGCAATAGGAGCACCAAAATATGTTGCAAAAAGGGAGCTAGCCTGGTGTGTAAATTATAGCGCATATTTGGCCCATTTCTTTTTCTGTTTTCTCAAATTGCTTTGCAGATTGCCGACATTTGAAAATTGTCTACGGCATATCAAGCTCTTTCGACATTTACAACTCATTTTTGTGAAATCTCTACTCTCCTTTTCTCTTTTACTTTTCAAGTTCGAAGCTGACAGACAAGCGTCTTTTGTTTGCCTGCCACACACACACACATATATATATATACATATACATACACATGCTGCTGTGCGCTACCAGGCGTATACGCAATTTCCCAAACAATAGCCGCCCAAGACGAAACCCCAAAACGCAAAAAAGGGCGAATAAAATAGAATAAGAAAAGGTCTTTGACTGAGCGCCTCTGATGCCCTAGTCGTAGGCGCAACATGCTATTTTTGTCAATCCGTTGGGCATCTATAGGGTTAATTATAAACACAATGGAAACCGGATCTGTTGTGTTTATATTTGAACATGATGGCTGAGAGGCAGGCAAACCATTCTTTTTTTTTATTCTTTAATAGGCACAAGGCTACAAGGGAACAAATAAAAACAAAAACACTTTAGGCATTCAAATAATCATACTATTTGATTGCTTTAGAGCTGAAAAATAAATAATCTTTCATACGAGTTTATAATAGTGGAAGACAAATTAGAGAAGCAAATCGGATTAAAATTTATCTGTAAGAATTGTTCAAATTATAGAATTATCGAAATATAGGCTATACAACTTATAAATGTTGTGAATGAATGTTATGAATTTTACGTTATTAATAATAATATAAATAATTATTTTTATTATACATTATTACTTGATAAAAGTCTCAAAAGGTTTAGATACAATTTAATATAATATGTGTAGAGTTTTGTCAAATATGGTATAGATCCGCAGAAGAAAGCAACAACAAAAAATAAGACGTAGTCCAAATAGGTCTCAGAAAACAGAAAAAAAAATAAATAAATAAATAAAAAATAAAAATAGTAGCAATGGTTTAGAATATAATGCAAAGGAAATTTTAAATTATTTTAATCAATAAATTAATTTATATTATATTATTATGGGCTTTTTATATACTATAATCTTAAAAAAAATATATAAATATATATATATATATATATATATATATATATATATATATATATATATATATATATATATATATATATATATGTATATATAAAAAGAGGTATAAATATTTAGCAACATTTTTTTTTACTTTTTCATTATTATGTATTTTTATATTATTTTAAACACATATACACTAACAATAAATAATTAAATTGTAATTTCTCAAATAAAATTTCTCTGCAATTCTCTGCTTCTCTCTTGCAGTTAGAGAGTAGATTAGAGTCGGGCATGCCTCGAATTATGTACGCAGTGCTATTATTTTTTTCCCTCTATATTGTAGACACGCCAGCAGTAGCTAGATAAGTAACGATAACAACAACAACAACAACAATGAGAACAACAGGAACAGCAAGAGCATCTACAATAGCCAGCAACAAAAATCAGCAGCATGTTTGCTGCTGCTTCTTTTTATTTATTTTTTCGTTTGTAATCTCTAACCCTTTTTTTGGAGATGGTGCTGCTGCTGTTCCTGTTGTTGTTACGTCGTTTTTTGTTTGACCAACTACCAACATACAAGCTCATAAATAAGTAGGCAAAGGCTTGGGTCCTGTTTGGCCAGCCCCCCTCACGAACACACACACACACAGACGCCGCCCCAGCCCACCCGTAACTCGGCTCGTCTGCCACGCCTAGCGGCAGCCGCCTCCCTATGCTTATGGTTGAAAATGAAAAATGGATTTCTGTGTCAGTTGGTTGCCATAATTTCAGTTCGTTTCAGGCTTTGACTCAGCCTCCGACCCAGCCCCAGCCCCGCCTCAGCCTCCGCCTCAGCCTCCGCCTCAGCCTCAATCTCAGAGTTCGCTTTGAGGCGCATTCATCATTTGGCATTCAGTCATCGTCCACTGCTATTTTTGTTTTTGTCTGAGTGTGTTTTTTTTTTTTTTCAACTTTTGCTTTTGTGGGCTATTTGTTTGCCATGTTGGCCCGTTTATTTAATTAATTATTTTAAAGATCTGCCGCCCTTTTCGCTTTTAATTAATTTATCAAAAGTGCAAATAAAAATTGCTCGCGCCGCGATCAAATTCGAGTGTCCTTTTGCAGGTTGGCCGCATTTTTTTGCTCCTCTTGTTTAATATTTTATTTAAAGCAAGGCAAACTTTAAATTAACCCCTGCCACCGACTAAGTGGGGTTAAACTGCGTGGCCCGTTTGAAAGCAAAGCCAAGCCCAAAGTTCTGAGAGTAGAAAAAAGTTTGGAGGTTTTTTTTATTATTTTGTTTTTTATTAATTTTCCTTTATTATATTTATATAATGTATATGTATATAAATTTATGCTGCTGGTGTACCTTGCTGCTGATAGGTCTAATAACTCCCCGGGTCGCTGTAATCCTTTGGGTCACGTTGTTTGGCCATCCTGCCATCTTGCCATCCTGTTGCCGGCCTAATGGACACGGCAAGTCACGTAAATGACGCTGATGATAATGTTGATGCCGCTGATGATGATGTTTATGCCGGCTACGTGTTCATTGCTGTCACAGCAGGCTCTAACTTTTTGCATCCCGCCCCCTCACCCGTCCGTTCGCCTTTTGTCTGTTTTTGTCTCTGGACAGCGTCCATCGTTGCGTATGCGTTATATTCAATGAGTAGTTGGCAACAGCAGTTGGAGCTGTGCGTCTGGTTGCATTAAATATTAATTTGTGCAGCTCAATTCCCAGTGATGGGGCCAGCACTTCGCCGCCTCCTGCACTGCTGTATGCATGCAGACATGTGGACACACATCCGCTTGCCAAATTGCCAAAAACGGAAATTAGTTACAGAAGTTATAATTAAATTCCTTCGAGTAACGGACAAACAGGACCTGCATATGCCACTGTCTATCTGTATGTGTGTGTGTTTGGGTGTGTGTGTGTGCAACAAACTGTGCATGTAAACAGGCCGTGTAGCTGCGTCCGGAGCTGCTCCATAGACAACCCTTGACTGCGCAGGAGGCGAGAGCCCATTTTGAAGAGGACACCCAAACACAGCCACAGAGGCAGGACTCAGAGTCTTAATTAGAAACACTTTGAGGCTGACTGATTGCCCGTGGTGGGGCCCACATGTGCGTAGGTATTTCTGAACAGAAGGTTGACTGCCCCGGTGAATGTGTGTGTGTGTGTGTGTGTGTGTGTGTGTGTGTGTGTATGTGTGCCTCCAAATGCTGTTGACTCTCAGTCATTCGTCGAAACATTTTATGCTCGGAGAAGGCTTTAAATTTGCCTCCGCACCAGCCGCCCGCCCACACTTACTACTCGTGTTCCAGCTAACATACATATTCTCATATGAATCCAAAAATATTTGCATATGATGTTGAACATAACTCTAGAGAAACAGAAAAAACAAATGTTGGCAGCATACTTGCGCAGACTCTATAATTAGGCAAGCCAGCTTTAAAGTACAAAATAAATTTGCTGTGAATTTCAAAATGTTCTTCATACTTACTATTGAGAGATAGTTCAATAAAGTCCACTGCGAATCGAACAATAACTATAACTTTAAACGATGTAAAGAAAAGACAAGGCCAGCACAAAGTTTTAGGGGTGCAAAGGCAAACAATTAAGGCCTCGTCCTTTGGTTTGGCTAGAGTATTCGCTAATCATATCCGTCAACTGCAAATATGATGCTTATATTAAGTTTAAGTTATTAATTAAGGCATATATACATTACATTTTCTGTAGAATATATACAAATTTAATTTATAATTTATTTTTATATCATTTTTTTTATTGTTATATTTTCTTGTATCATAATAAAAACATAATTTTTTGTAGAGTAGCTGGAAATTAACTATAAATAAAATATGTAATTAATTTCAGACTAAAGTTTCTTAGCTTGATTTCCTTTCCTCAAAATATAATTTTCTTCTACTGTACTGTGTGTGATAATATACCACAGCTTAATGTTGATTATATGATTTTAATTGCTTTTTTTTTTTAATTTTTTCTCTATAATAAATATCTAACATGGAAATCTTAAATTACAATCTCTCTCTTGAAAAACTGTTGTCTCAAATTCTTTCGAAAAGCCATCTGGCCAACACTGCGTATACGCAACATTTCAATTGATTATATTTGGTTGAATTTTTGGCGACAACTCTCACAATTCGATTTCATAATTCGGCACAGTTACAGCGACGCTTACAGCTTCATACGGACTGAGCTCGTATTTCGCCATTCAAGCAGCTGTTCGCATATGTCGGCGTGTGTGTGTGCGCGCATGTATGTGTGTGTGTGTTTTTATGCACATACGCTTTGACTGCCCGGGTGTCTTTTATTTTCTGATATTTTTGCTGCTGTTGTTTTTGGCTGACAGACGCACATTGCGTATACGTAAAACGTAAATGTGAGTGCTTTTAATAAATGCTGCGGCATGCGTGCGCCGCTGCCGACGACGACGTCACTTTATTATTGAATATGTCGCCGTGCCCATTTGCATAATTGATCGGCAACGATGCGCGAATCGCAGAAACGGGAAAATTTTAGGCCCGTAATCGGCTGACAAGCATTCGATTTGAGCATTTGCTAAACAATAAAACTTCCGTGCGTGACAGCCCTCGCATTGTTCATAGGAGGGAGCATGAGTGGAGGGGGGGAGCAATACAAAGTACTCCACATATAAATATATACAGCTATATATATATATACATGTATACAGATAAATATTTCTATTTGCCATGTTCACTTTTATTTTCTATGCGATGCACAGCATAAATGATGGCAGACCTCAATAATTGATGCACATGTGTTGTGCGTGTGTGCACGTGTGTGTGTATGTGTGTGTGCGGGTGTGCGTGTCCGTATGTGTTTGATTTATGCGTGTCTTCGCCTGCTATTCAATTGTGCAATAATCAATCAATTACAATAATCGACGCACGCAGCTCCAAGAGGGGCGTTCAACCATATACATAGATCAAGTGCGTGTGAGTTTTTTACGGAAGTATATTGAGGGCGTGGCCGAGCAAAGCAACATCGTTTGGGCAGTTTAGGCCAAGATGCGAAAGAAACATTTGAGATACTAAAGACTCAGGAAACATAAATATCAACATCAAGTTTATATCTTCAGAATAAAAGAAATCAATTTCAATAAAAAAAAGAAGAATTAGATCAGAACATAAATGGCTTAAATTAAAGGGAATATAGTATAGGATATTATAAATAGAAGATATAGAATAAGATAAATTTAGGCAAGCTAAATCATGAAAGGGCTGAATAAAAAAAAAAAACCTAAATAGGGAGTCAATATAATTATGTATTTATAGAATCTCTTGATTCTATTATCAGTTCATTTCTTTTATAAAGAACGAAGTCAGCTTATGCAATTGCTTTTTACAGACATTTCGCCCTTCAACTGTTGTAAGCTCTGATCGCCCGAGCTCTGCCAAATCGAAATTGTTCGTAGTTGAGTCACTTCTGTGCGCATTTTTAAAAGTCAATCGCTGTTGCTGTTGTTGCTGCTGCTGCTGCTGCTGCTGCTCTCAACAACAAACTCAAGTCAATGGCAATTGTGCCTTTAGCTGGTGTCCATTACTCACTCCGCGCACTTAAGTATACTATTTATTTACCTATTCGGCAGTCATTTAGCCGCAATTACCAAAGCATCCAATTGTAATCAGCGATGGGCGCTCGCTGCTCGGCTCTCTGCTGACAGTATCCCTGGAGTAAAGCGCGTCAATTACTTGAAGTTTCTGTGTTTATTACCCTTGGATATAAGATAGAAGAAGCTGAGGCCGAAGAAGAATGCCTGCAGCTGCTACAAGTCAAATAAAACATATTACAAATGCCACGACCAGCCCCCTTTGCCCAGCATCTGGGCACTATTACTCAGACTTAAGCGCCTCGAGATGTGTCAGCAATCTGACAAATTTCGCACAAATTATGCGGCGAGCACCACAAAACGATGACGACCATGATGACAGTTGTGAGGATGAGGTAGGCAGTGAGCAGTGAGTAGCGAGCAGCGAGCAGCGAGCCGAGGGCAGAGGAGCAGGACGATGTCCTCTGTCTGTCAGCTCTCGACTTCGTGCCCGTGCCGCTGCCTGCGCCTCTGCCAGGCCACAACAAAAGGCGACGAAATTATTATTGCATTAAGTGGAATTATTAAATTTCATCGGCATCGAAGGCGGCCGCAAACGGAAACGTAACGACGGCTCAGCACAAATAAAAATAAATAAATCTAATCAAAAATAAGCACACAAATAAAATCCACAAATGATAAAATAAAAATACAAAAAAAAAAACAGCACTGCAAAAGAAGAGACAGCCAAAATAAATCAATAAAAGGAGACAATGACACAAAAAAATATGCGGACCTTAGCCCGGACCCGAACCCGAGCCCGGTCCCGCAGCCCGAACTCGGCTTCAGTTACAGTCGGCGGGGCGCAAAGTTTTTGGCGGGCCACTCAAATCAACATAAAGTTTGATATATTGTGCCGCATTGGCAGCGCCCGAGTCCTGCCAATGTCCTGCGTTGATTTAATGGCCGGCAAGCCCAAGGCTGAGCCAGGGGGCGTGGAATAGAGGCCGGCGAGCGGGCGGGCGAGAGCCGCACTACTTATTACGGCCGCCGCTTGTCGCCATTGTTGTCAATTTGGGCGTGTCTTTGACACTGACAGTCCCAGCCACCCTGCCAGACCCCGCTCTCCACTAGTCTGCTCAGCGGAGCAGGGGTTAGTTGAAGCAGGGGCTGTGGCGGGGCCACTCGTGGGGTATGCTGCCCTGTGGCCTGCCATTCAAATTGTAGTCGCATCATCATCTTTATGGCTATTGTGATTTCGGAATTAATTGCTGCCGCTGCGACACATAAACGGCGCCCGCTAGGTGGCGCCACAGTGCTTAAAAGGATTTGTACAATAGTCCCCCCTCTCTCCCTGCCCCACTGTCCCTCTTTCGGCAACACTTCTGACCAGCAGAGTGAGTCTGTGTGTGTAGTGTGTGAGTGTGGGTGTGTTGGTGCGCGGGGGCGGGCATCTTCTTCGGTTACTTGATTGCCCTCAAAAGTATGCAATGCTAATAAATTCAGTTTTATGTGTGGCAGAGTTTGAGTCGAACCCACGCTCAATTTTCAGCAACTGCCTCTGGGAATTTCGTTGTCTTCGGCTGCACACTTTTATGACAGATCATTAAAATTTCTGCTCCTCGCTTCTTTTCTCTTTTTCTTACGTTTAAGTAGCCTGTTTGTCTTATATTTATGGCGCCCGATTTGGGGGCTCGAACTGCTGCTGTTCGCTTTTTCGCAGCCTCCACTCTCTCACTCTCTCTCTCTCTCTCTCTCTCGCTCTCTCTGTGTGCGTGTGTGTCAAAGGGTGCATTAATATTGAACTTTATTGTCTCTGTGGGTCAGTGCCAGTTCCAGTTCGTCTTCAGCTCGGCTGGCTTGACTGCGCCGCATCTAAAGTGTTAATGGCCCATGTGGCCCCATAGTACTTAGCGAGGTTAAACAAATTTGCTTGAGTTAGCTACATTAATTTGAATACTCAAGGCGCAAGCACAGCGACGACTGATAGGCCGATTATGGGTCAGAGCTAGGGCAAAGAAAATATTTATAAATCTATAAATATATCATTAAATTTCGAATAATTCTGTTGGTACTAGATGAGGCAGGTAAATTATTCCAATTGTTTATTGTGGGCTGGAAATAAATCGAATGACTTCATGTTAGCCTTTTTAGTGGATTATGTAATGATATTATATTTATTGTATAGTTAATTAGCAATGCTTACGTTTCTTTCGAATTCCATTTAATCATTTCAGCTGTTATGTAGTTGCTCCCAACATTTGTTGTCGGCTGTCCAATAAAACGAACTACCTGGCGTAAGGCAAAGCCTGAACAACCTTTGAATTAAATTGCTCCTCGGCAGCTTAAGACGTGCAACCAATTTCTATAATACTCCACCAATACTCCAAGCAATCAAATGCTTTAAATGCTCAAAACGTGTTGGCAGACGCACACAAACACACACACAGAGACAGACGGACGGACGGACAGCAATACAAATTTGAAGTCAATTGATGTAATCTATTAGTTACAGATGTAAATGTCAGAAGTACTTAAGAAAGTATCTCAATTTCTTCCGCTCAAGCGTCGGCGAGCAAAATGTGACATTTATTTTTATCTCTCTAGCAATACCAATAGCTATTTGGCTATTTTGCGGCAACGACTTTGCGTCGACAAGCTGCCTAACGCACCTGACAAACTTGCTTTAATGTATGTCAAACCTCAGCGTGCGCTAAGAAGAAGAACAAGTAGTAGAAGAAGAAGATGTTTGGTAGGTAACATCACCGCAGCCGCAAAAAACAGCGGCCTCTTTTCGACATTTGAGTGACATTATTTGTGTCAACAATAAAACACTCAAAAAACATGTTAGTCAAAGCGAGACAGTGAGAGAGAAGGAGAGAGAAGGAGAGAGAGAGATAGAGAGAAGGAGATATGGAACGGCAGAGCTAGATAAGAGGCGAGCGAGCGAGAGAGTGAGAGAGTGAGAGAGTGAGAGAGAGGACAACAGATATTGCTAGACAAACGGAAGCAGAAACTGAACCCGACGCGGACAGTACAATTTAAAATTCAATAAAACTTCAATCAGCGCTTTTGAATGTGTGTATTGGTGTGTATTGGCGCGCGTGTGTGTGTGTGTGTGTGTGAGTGTGGCTGTACGTGTGTACACATTGGCACGCCCAGCAACGACGACAGCGCCCAGCAATTTAAACAAATTGAAAGCAAGCGCAAATAAAAAACAGTTTGTTGCCACTTTTCACATCAATTACGCACTTCAGCCAAAACAGACGACGATGACGACGACGACGACGACGACGACGACGTCAACATCGTTGGCAACGCCGAAAACGTAGAAAAACGAAGCAGTGGCCGCATTCATAAGGACGAGACGAAGAGATGTCCTCGTTGGCGGCTGCTTCTAGCACAAAAATAACACTTGAAACTAAACGCGCATTCAGGCGACGACGTCGCCAGCCGGCAGCACAGTTGTAGGGCGTGCCACACCCCACACAAAGCAAAGCATCCCGCCCGCGCCACCTCCCGCTACCTCCCCCCGCCAAGTCTCACACTACAACAGCAATTTTCGCCTGCGTACACGGCGTTTTTTATGCGCCAACTGACAGCCCCTCGGTTCTACCTTACCTCGCCCTATGCTCGCCCCTTTCCGCCGCCCAAACGCCCGCCCGCCCCATCGACCTACACACAAACCCAAACCTTCACAATTTGAATACGTGTGCATCTGTGTGTGCCCGCCTCTCTGTATGTGTTTGTCTATGTTTTCGTTTGCGAAAAGCGAAAGTAAATGTTTGAAAATCGTAAGGAAGGAAAAATCAAGTAAGCATCAAAAAAAGCGAGTGAAAAAATAACGGATATTTATCTTTGACGAAGATTATATGCCCTTGACGGTGGGTCTATCAAAATGATTGAGCATTTGCCGAATGCACGTCGCAAAAATTTATGATCCGCTATTAACTAAAGATACCATTTTCGCCTGCATAAACATGATATATATCATTTAGGCATCGAGGCACTTTAAATAGGTACGATTGATTTGCGATTAGCTTCTGTTCATATTTCGGCTAATTTAAAATGATTTATTTTCTACTGATAATCAAATGTTCAAGCTATGGATTATGCTGGATGTATAATACTTGGCAATAAATGGAATGAGTAATTAGATAATTACTTAGCATGAGTATTTAAGAAAAACGAAATGGGAGGAGTACTAATTTCTTTTGAGCATAGATCTTGATGGAGGAATGTTCCTTAGTTATACTAATAGCTATAATAATACTAATGCTAATAATATTTAAAATTGTATCTAATCACATAATACATACGAAAAGCTTATGTAAAGCATAATATCTACTTTAAAAAATAAATATTATGAACATTATATATACGTATTGCAACAGTAGTCCTCACTTACTGCACTACAATTTCAAATACAATTCCCAAAAAAAGAGGAGAAAATAACGAAGTCAAGAAGCTTTGAACTAGTTCCTTTCATAGCCACTCCCATTGACACATTGCCATCTTCAAGTGAGATTCAGAGTATCCTTTAGTAGAGTATGCAGAAACAAATAAAAAAAGCGAAAAAAATCAAGTAGAGAAAAAAAATCCAACTTGGTTTTTATTGCGCGTGATAACAAGCTGGGAGTTGCGTGGAAGTGGGAATGGAAAAGGGAAAGGGAATGGGAATGAGAGTGGGAACGGAACTGGGACGAGGACTGGGTCTGGGCACTAGAGCTGGATAGACATGGGCACTGTGTTTTCAGCTTGGCTGGGCTATGCTGCTCTGGACAGCGCTGTTTGATGTTATTATAGATGACGATGATGGCGATGACGACAGCGTGTGGCACGCACACACACACACACACAGCGAGCGAAGTCAATGATGATTTTTGCCTTCTACTTCGGCCTCAACTTTGACTGACTCGGAGAGCTGCCAATCAGAGGCGACACGGCAAATGTCTTCTTGTTCTATCGCATGTTTCAGGTTGTCAAGACGGCGTCAAGTACCAGAATGGGCATGTGTGTCGGTGTGTGTGTGTGTGTGCGCGTTATGGCCATTACTGTGTTGCCTAGGCATTGCTATTGACAATAATTCCAGGTAAGTTAACTTGACGCTGTCTGTTTCAGCTCATAAATCTCAACAAGTCTGCATCTGCCTTTCATAATTTATAAATATGTATATAAAATAAATAACAATTTGAACATGTACCAAGAAATTAGGCAATGAAAAATATGTTTTTGGCACAAAAATATGAAGTATACACAGCAATATTTAACAAACGAGAAATTGAAAAAATATATATATAAAGTTAATATAAATAAAATATTAAGCAAATCAAATAAACAGGTATTAAATTATGAATATAATATATTAATTTGGGTTTTTTAATTCTATTTATTATTTCGATGCTTACTAAATGCAATGGTTAAGTGTATTAGGTTTCTCTTATGCTGTCAGGCAGGCGCTTTCTCCTGCCTAAACTCTCGAAATGCTGCTCTGCTGCCCACTTTATTTTGCAATTTGATTAAGGATATTGACTAGAAAATTGGCTGCAAAGGTATTCAGCCGCTTTTCTAATAAAAGCCTCTGGTTAACAGAAAAAGGTATAGTTTTCATTTTGTAGATTCGCCCACAGCTGCTGCTGCAGAGGAACTGAAAGGTCAATGAAATAAAACCCTGGTTAGCAAATAGGATATTCCATGGAATCGGAATAGCCTCAACTCAAATTCAATACATGAAATTACTTTAGACTATAATAATACGATTTGTGCAATTAACATTAATTTTGATGGGCGCCCAAAATTTATTTAAATAAGCCAAAGGAATTCGTTGAATAAACATGAATTCAAATAGAGGTAAATTCCTATTACGCGCCGCTATGCCGAAGTAATTATAAGAGAAAAGCTCGAGTAAATTTCCACGGCAGATATTTAAGTGAAGTTTTCTTTATTTTTATTCTTTACCTGCTTCCGCTGTTGCTGCCATTGTTTAGGCGGCACACAGATCAGAGCTGGCAAAGCTCCTGCTGTTCCTACTCCTGCTGCTGCTGCTGCTGTTGTTGTTGCTGCTGCTACCGCTGCTACTGAACAATATGCAATAATAACAATTTACATATTCATGAGCCGCTTACGCACACAAACACAGTGAAAACACGGCAGCAGCAGCAGCACCAACAACAACAACAGCAGCAACAATAACAACAATAGAGGGGGCAGAGTTTGCATAAAGAGCAGCCGCCGCTTAAAAGGAAAAACAGAAACAGGAACAACTCCCAATTCGAATAGCCCGACCCCTGAATAGCTGAGACCTTTTGTTAAGCTCTGTAACTGTAGATGGCCAAATATTTATAAATGTTTATTTATTTGGTTCATATATAAATATATGTGCATATACATTTTTATGATATTTGCTTGCGGACGCAACTGGGGGCTCTGCCCATTTGTTTGATGCCTGCAAATTATATATGCAGCGTATTTGATTTCAAATTTGTTGATTTCAATATGGCCAATGATAATACGATAAGGAAGAAGATGCTACAAGTAACATCAATTTTGCACTGGGTCTTGTCTTATTTATAGTTGTCAACATGAGTTAGCAGGCGCTGTCTGTCCTCCTGTCTGCGTGTGTGTGCATGTGTGTATGTGTGGGTATATGCGTGCGTTCCTTGGGGAGTTTCTGGGTCAGCGCCGTTGGCTATGAATTGCAAATGAAAGGCAATTCTCAAAATAGCCGTAGTTATGCGAATTTTTCGAGGCTGTGGCTGTGTGGCTGCTGATGCTGCTTTTGGTTGCTCTTAGCTTTTGCTCTTTGATAATCTCAGCAGAACCTACCACAAAAATAAATCAAAACAGCGAGCAGCGACGCCGGCAGCGACTGAGGCGTGCACCAAGCCAAACAGAAAAGAAAATTACACGAAGAGACGAACGAAGATGTTGTCGCTGTTCTCGCTTTGCAGCATCCACATGCCGACGGAGTCGGCGCTGCCATCGATTTTGCTCTCGCTCACGAGTTGCCTCTCGCTCTCTCTCTCTTTCTCTCTCACTCGCAGTAGCATTGGCAGTGGCAGCGCCAGCAGCAGCAGCAGCAGCAGCTTTTGTGGACGCGCTGGACTCTTTGGCATGCTCAGCCAGTCAGTCAGTCAGGTACAGACAGTTGACGTGTGCGGTTTGTGCAGCGGCTAAGCGCAATAGCAACGTATCGAGATAGTCATAAACAGAAAATATACAAGTTGCTTGCAGAGCGCCCATCGAGTGGAAGAAGAAGAACAACAACAAGAGGAAGAGCATAGCACATGTAACAATCGTGTGTGATAAAATGTGAAACACAAACAACAACAGCAACAGCAACAGCAGCAGCAGCAGCAGCAGCAGTGACAATAACAACAACACGGCAGTGTCGCGCGCGTGTGACTGTGAGTGTGTGTCTGTGCCTGTGTCTGTGTCCGTGTCTGTGTGTGTGTGTGTGTGTGTGCGAGCGCTGCGTGTCACATATCAGCTAAAAAGAAAGCAAGCATACAAAAAATACAGTGGAAAACGCGCAGCGCAGCGGCAGAAAAATTCGTTCAACGGCAACCGCCGCCGCCGTCGCCACCAACAGCAGCAGCAGCAGCAGCAGCAGCAGGAGCAGCAGTAATAACAGCAGCGACGCCGGCAGCGACGCCAGCAGCAGGTAGGGCGCAGCATTAATTTTACAGCAAGAGCAAGAACCAAGTGCTGGCAGCATACTCACCACACCCTGATCCTACAGGAGGCAGCGACAGCAGCAGCAGCAGCAGCAACCGCAGCAGCAGCAACAGCAGCAACACCAAGAACAACACGCGGCAGTTGCGCAAAGAGCAGCATGCGCTCTCTTTTAATACACGCTTCTCTTCTCTTCTCGCACACTCCGCTCTCAGCTGGTCTGCACGTGGAGCCTGTGCAGAGCAATTGGCATCCCAGTTGTGCTGAGTTTTTGGTTCAGTTGCCTTTTGTAATTTTTCGTAGCATACTTTTATGCTGCTGCTAGCTCAGCAATTTCTTTGCTGCTGTCGCTATTTATTGTCCCAGTGTCTCTCTGTGTATGTGTGTGCGTGTGTGTGTGTGCGAGTGCGAGTCTGTGTGTGCTAATTGTGTTGGCCAATTTTTGAGCGTTGGCTCCTGTTTGGCGAAAATTGATACAATGTGTAAACAAAACTAAACAATTACGTGAATTGAAATTGAATTTTCTCGAGCAACTGACCTTGCGGCTATTGAGATAACGATAACAGCATGAAGCTGTGCCACAATTAGAGCAATGGGCGGCTGCATGATGGGCAAAGCCAATAAAAATGTAGGATAGTGTGTCAGCAAAATACACACACACACACACATACATACACACACATGCAGGCTGAGATTGGCATGCCATGTGCGGCCTGTGTACGTGTAAATGACCGGAAACTGTGCTCAAGTGCCTAGGCCAGTTCCCCCCAGCCCCCCAGCCAATCGACGCGTCGCAGGCTACTGCTCAGTAGTTCTGGCTGAGTTCTTGGCTCTCTACTTCTCCTTTTGTTGTTGTTGCGTTTTCCTTTGCTGCTGTCTTGGGGCAGCACTTCAATTGTCAAATTGTTCTTGTTTATTGTTGCAATAGTTTTGTTGATGGACAGGTTTGAGCCCAGTGACTGCTCCATGATGCTGTGTGTGTCTCTGTCTCTGTGTGTGTGCGGTGTACACTCTGTTCGCCTTTCACTTGTTTTTAAAGTGATTTTCGCAGACGTAGTCGCTTTTTATGGCGCTTGTCGTTGACGTTGATGTCGTCTCCGTTCGCACAAGCAAAACAAAACAATCAACACGGAAGTCTTTTTTCGTTGTTTGCTTGTTGTTATTCTCGTTCTTTCTTCCATTTTGTTTTTTTTCATTGTTGTTATTGCGCTCAGCATGTGTGTGACTCACTATCTCCCTCTCCCTCTCTCTCTCTCTCTCTCTCTCTCTCTCTCTCACTCTCTCTAAATCAACGTGGCCTAGTGCGCTGCTTGAGGTTGACGTGCGCGGGCTTTTGTGTGTACGATTTTTTTTCGTTTTTTCTGTTTTTTTTTTTCCAGCGCAGCGAGTTTTATGCACAAGTTGATTGTGAAGTGTTTTAGCTTTTGCGAGTTGACATTTAAGTTGTTTTTATTTTATTTTTCTTACTTCACTTCACTGCTCCCACCTTCCCGCCCAGCTCCGCCGTAGAGTTTCGCCTTTAGTCGACAGCAGCTCAACCTAAGTGACTGGCCAAAAATATAACTTTGTGGCTATGTTTTATGGAACTCACTTAGCGAGCCACTTTTTTAAATGTTCTTCAAGAATATTTTTAGTCCATACCTAATAATATTTTACGCTCATATTTATTTAAGTGCCTAAGATTGGTTTCATATGATTATTGTCTCATTTTTAACTCAATCGTGCAATCACATATCGAATGTTTTTCTAATTTGTTAAAAATACTGCAAAATTTTAAAAGTAGCTATCGCCCATGCTAGGATGCCGATGTGCAGTCCAAGTGTTTACCTCATTAATATACCAAATAAATATATATAAAACTCGAAGCTTGCTTAGAAATGTATTTGCAATATATATCAGATCTACATATATCTTTTATGTAGTTGAAGTGCAAAGTCGTTTCATTTTGGCATTTGGCATTTCTTGCCATCAAATGAACTAAAGCTTAAACAATTTTTAAGCTCTTCTAAAGTAAACCATCATTAGCTTCCAGCACTGATGATGTTCGATGCAGAAGCAATCTAGAATCACAAATCACAGCAACCACTTACAAAGCTAACCGTGACAGGTCGTAACACAAGCAGCTTTCATTCGAAATTGAATAAGCTCATAATTGCATTGCTCATACGCCACGTGGCAAATTGAATTCAATTCGAAATGCACGCGAAATCATCAAAGGGCATCAAATGCATTTATCGAAATGAAAGAAAATTCAAAAAATACGAAATAAATAAAAGAACCACTGAACTTTGTCCCTAGTGAAAAATGTCAAAAAAATAGAAATAAATGAGAACAGCAACAACACGAACAGGAGCGAGTGAACTGAATTGGGGAGAGCAATCAACAATTTTACAAAAATGTTGAGATACTCGTGGCAGCTGCAGATAGAGATACAGAGGCACAGAGCTACAGATGCTCAGCGCTGAGCGCAGACAAAGGCAAAAGGCAATTATAGAAATATACAGACGAGCAGCAACAAATAATAAAAGCAACTTGCCATAGACAATCACAATAGCAACAACAACAACAACAACAACAACAACAAACACACCAACAATAATGTTGTTGGCGTCGCCGCCGACGACAAGTAGCTGCAAAAGTTCTGCAACGTTTTTCGCATATTAAACAAACTTGAAGTAGGCGACGGAGGCATCGACTATGGCAGCAGCAGCAGCAGCAGCAGCAGCAGCCTCATTATTTATTTGATTGCCCGCACAGCCAGTGCTCAAATTACCCCTAGGGAGAGCTATACCACAGCCAGAGAGCACAACAAAAAAATATATATTATATATATATATATATATATATATATATATATATATAAAGAAATAGAAACAATCGTCGTTGTCGGCAATGGACATAAATGTAATTAATAAGGCAAATTAATGCAAACAATAATACAAATTCATTTTCATGCGCAAATGAAACTAAATTACAACAACGTGCGCCGCCAACAATGAGTAGCTAGATTCCCCAGTACACTTGATGGGGTCCGCCGCTGATGAATAGAAATATACTCTAGCACGCATTGGCACAAATGCTTCTATGTTTCGACTGATCATGTTTATAAAGGAAAAAATATTTTAATAGCATAGCAATACGCAATTGAAAAATGTCTCAACTAATGCATTGCTGAAATAACTCATTAGTGATAGCAGACAATGACAATGACAATGACAATGACAATGACAATGACAATGACAATGACAATGACAATGACAATGACAATGACAATGACAATGACAATGACAATGACAATGACAATGACAATGACAATGACAATGACAATGACAATGACAATGACAATGACAATGACAATGACAATGACAATGACAATGACAATGACAATGACAATGACAATGACAATGACAATGACAATGACAATGACAATGACAATGACAATGACAATGACAATGACAATGACAATGACAATGACAATGACAATGACAATGACAATGACAATGACAATGACAATGACAATGACAATGACAATGACAATGACAATGACAATGACAATGACAATGACAATGACAATGACAATGACAATGACAATGACAATGACAATGACAATGACAATGACAATGACAATGACAATGACAATGACAATGACAATGACAATGACAATGACAATGACAATGACAATGACAATGACAATGACAATGACAATGACAATGACAATGACAATGACAATGACAATGACAATGACAATGACAATGACAATGACAATGACAATGACAATGACAATGACAATGACAATGACAATGACAATGACAATGACAATGACAATGACAATGACAATGACAATGACAATGACAATGACAATGACAATGACAATGACAATGACAATGACAATGACAATGACAATGACAATGACAATGACAATGACAATGACAATGACAATGACAATGACAATGACAATGACAATGACAATGACAATGACAATGACAATGACAATGACAATGACAATGACAATGACAATGACAATGACAATGACAATGACAATGACAATGACAATGACAATGACAATGACAATGACAATGACAATGACAATGACAATGACAATGACAATGACAATGACAATGACAATGACAATGCGAAAGTGATAGTTCTAAATCACAATTTTCTCAGCTAATTAATATTTTTCTTCTACTTTCCTGTTCCCTAAATATGCTAGATATAAAATCTCAAATTCTTGACATAATATCTACATATTTACTGTGTTACCAACTAGTTGATCAAGTGTGTTATGCCGACTGTCGACTGCATGCATAGCGTGTATGTACACTAATAAGCACAGGCCACACACAGATATATACGTGCATGCATACTTACAAACGTATACACGAAAAAAAAGAGAAAAGAAAAAAATGGGAAAAAACTAAAACAACAAACACATCGACAACTAAACAGTTCGTTGAGCAGAAAAACGAGGAAATCTACTTAATCACGTTTAATTAAGGTGAGTTTATAAGTAGCTGTGTGTATTAGTGTGCCGCCTATACGTGAATTTGTGCACGTGTGTGTGCGCTTAACTATTTTTTTTTTTTGCGAATTGCTTTTATTGCTTTTATGCAGAGCTAAAGACACAAAAGCACTCGCCAGGTAATCGCCGAGGCCAGGCTTCAAAGCGGTTTCGGGTCCCCACCATAAACCAAACAGCTTTCATGTGCACATAAATGCAAATTAGGGTTAAATGTTGATGTGTTGACTGTATGTGTGTGTGTGTGTACGTGAGTGAGTGCTTGTGTGTGTGCAGCATTGCGGATTATAATAATAAGCAAGTGCTTAGCATAAATGGATTTATTGGCTGCACATTCATCAAGAGTCAAATGTTGCCACTTTGTTTGCATTAGACGCTTAGTTGGGCATTATTTCCCTTTAGCATTATAATGTTCTCTATATGATATGGTGCTTGATGTAATTGTTGCTGGTCAGCATCTTAGACACACTTGGCTGGTCATCTGTGCGCTGCCCCTTCACTCCGCCTTACATTCAAGGGGCAGAAAATCATCACAGGGTGTTATGAATGTGGGTTTCTTAACATACGGCTGTTTCGCATTTTCATTTTCCCAGAGCTCAACACGTGACTTCGACTTGGGGTTTTTCATGGCCTCCAGTTCCTTTTCCTGGGTGCTACGCAGCAGCATCTCACGCACGGCATTCAGCTCGATTCGCTGAATATCGGTTAGATCCGTTTCCGGAAAGATCTTAATAAGATGATTACCCTCGGACATGATTACAGCTCGCACTAAGAATTATCAAGCAGTTTTATTAAAAATGTGTTTATTAATTGAACACAGAAACTGCTGACTTACAGCGAAATGTTTCACAACTTGGAAAAAAACAATTTCAATTATTATTTCAAAGCCTACTCGATAGGCTTAATCGAACAAAGAAACTTCTAGCATACCAGAAAATGTGTTGCCCCTTGAAAACAATTTCAATTATTATTTCAAGGCCTACTCGATTGGCTTTATTTTCAAATGCCTCAAATCCAAACCTTAAATGCCAAAATAATTTAATTGTACTTAAATATTCGTTTTTTATTTTAGCTGTCAAGTATTGTGATATGCTTGAAAATTGTGTAATGAGTTCTCTGTGATAATATCTCCATCCCCAGCCAAGTTGTCAGAATTCGTATTGCCTTACTCAAAGACTAAGTTTTAGTGGAAGTTTACAACACTATTGTGTTCACCTTTATATTCATTTTTATGGAAATTCGTAAGCCAAAAGTAGCTCTCAGCTTTTGTGCTAGTTGTTGTTCGGTGTCAGATCTGTTGTTTTGATTTATCATGAAAAGTTTTGTTCTTGCTCTTTGAGTCATTTCGTATTATCTCGCGCAATCTTAATAATTTGTGTACCTCTGCTGCAACGCTCTATTCAGTGATTCTGACTTCTGTTGCCAATCCTCGTTAGTTCCTCCTCTCACTCAGCCTTTGTCTCGCCCACTCGCCGCCTCCCGCTCTCTCCCTTTCCCTTTCTCTCTCTCTCTCTCTCTGTGCTATTGCTGTGATTGTCACATATGCGCCATGGCTCGTTGTTGCGCCACATCGAATGAGCGGGAGTGACATGCTGCTGCACAGTGGCAACCTTCTGCTCATTCGGTTAATTGAAAAATCATGATGGTGCTCATCATTAGCAAGAGCTTCGTGACTTATGTCGTACTGTACAGCTACCCGCAGCCGTCTGCCCTCCACTGTTTTCCATTTATGTAATCGATGCATGTCAAACAGCAAGCACAACAACTGCATGACGTGTGTGTGTGTGTGTGTGTGTGTGTGTGCGTGTGTATGGGAAAAAAGGAAACGACAAGCGCAACGAAACGTAACGAATGGCCGGGGAAGCGGAAGAGGGAAGGGGAAGGGAATATGAAGAGAGGGTAGCGGGCGTGGCAACTAAAACGGGGCATAAAAACCTATCAAGTTGTAAGCTCGTTGATTTCAATTTCTGAATGCAAAATGCAGTCGCATTTGCATATTGCACATACGCCATGTGGCGCAGGGCTCGGCACGTACTTGAACAAAAAGGAACAACAAAAAATTCTTTCTAATTAAGCGCCAGCTAGAAATTAAAAAACATAAAATGCCTGTCACATCACTATGTGTGTGTGTATGTGTGTGTGGGTGGGTGTGCTAGCATTTCTTCTTTCCTATGCTCTTCTCTAATTGTTTTGTATTGTATAAATTTGTGGCTTTGGCTCGAGGCAAGGCGAGGCGATGCGAGACGGCGCTTGGCTTTTTATTGCATAAACAAAATGCGAGGATTTTAGTTTTGTCGCTGGCTAAAAAGTACATAAATATCAAATAAGTCACGTTTCCGGCATTCTAGCACCAGCCCCCAAATACACTCATCCACACACAAAAAGAAAAAAATAAATAGAAGCGCTTTGTTGTGGCGTCTGCGGGCAGCGAGAACAGCACATATTTATATACATATGCTATATATATATATATATATATATATATATAAATAGTCAAACGAAAGCCACGGACTATAGCAAACAAAATGCTAAAATGAATGTTAAATAAAAGCATCCCGAAAAACAACAACAACAACAAAAGCTCAAGTGGCGCAGGGGCTGGCTGGGAGGTTCGCTGGATTGGACAACTGGTCCGCATACAAAAAGTTTTTGATTTGTAAAGTTATACGGTTCAAGTTGTTTGTGGAACTGTGATATTTTCACCGTACCTTTTAAGCTGATTTGCAGATTATTATCAGCAGCAGCAGCAGCATCAGCAGCAGCAGCCTCAGCAGCAGCAGCCACAGCAGCAGCGGGACTGAGCCAACAACAATGGCTCGAGAGTCGTTAAAAATAATGTACTACATAAATACCCTTTCTGCCCGAGCTGAGAGCGCAAGTGAGGGAAGTCGCATATTTTAAGTGGCGCCATCTGCTGGTGTAGTTGCGCAAAATAGAATGCATGGCACAGGAAATTTGAATTTCATTAGCTTTCATTACTCGGACAACATTGTAAAGATGCCAAGCCATAAGCAGATAAATGAAATTACTTTCCTGCAGCCGTTGTGCTGGCAATTAATCGAAATATGGTTGCTTAAAGTCCAATTTCAACAAATTTTGAAGAGCACAAAACAATTGGAGTGGCATTTGCGAGAGAGTTGGAATTTATTGTTGGAATTTATGAAAACAAAGCTCAACACGAATCAATGCTATAGTAGTATCTAAATAGCTTTGAGTAGTCTGTTCTCTCTATCATTAATTAGTGCATTATATATACCCATATTATATATACCCATATACCCTGTAGATACAAGCTATAGACACACCTGGGCATTCACCCAGCAGCAACAGACAACTGCCAACTTATTTTTATGCACCGCATTTTTATTTTACCATTCACAAGGTTTATTGTGCTGCCCACACCCACACACCCACACACTAACACACACAGGCACACATCCACAAACAGCTCATACTGTGGAATTTATTATGACCGCTTTATGTGCATATTTTCAAATACACTTTATGCGCGGGTATCATAACTTAGTCACGCAGCATGTGCTGCACCACTGCAGTCATAAACTAAAGTAAATAGTGAATATTTATTTTTATGCGTCCTCCTGACTATCGCAGTGTTATATGAGCGCGTCAGTTACTTCTTCCATAATAATAAAATTTGATACATCTATTGATTTAGGTTTCATAGAGAACATTAAATTCAAATCGCTGAAGTCGCCGACTATTTTATATTGTTATCTATAAAAACAAACGCGAATCTCGTAAATGAACTGAACTGAACTTCCCATACATCAAATAATACAATTTTGTACAATGTTCTTAATCCTTAGGATTGTATAATTCAATAAAAATTGAGATTTATCTGTGCTCAAATGTTTCCTTTAAAACAATGCCACAATATTGGCATAATCTTCGCTCAATCACAATATATTAGGCTTTGACTCATATCTCCTATCGAACCATTCAGGAAGGGTATTTCCAGTTGTTTCTCCTTGTACTAAAATAATAGAGACAGCTCGCTTTACAGCTGTGTCTGAATACCATTTACTTTGCATTTTTACGACTCGGATTTATCGTCTGCTGGTGTTTGCTTCGCCTGGAAGTTTAATTGAATAAGTTTTAAGCGGATTCCAGTGGCAGGCAGCTGTTGCTGTCTTTGTGTTACACGGCGTATGTGCAACGCTTAATTGAAATGCTCTAGCTGCGTCCAGCGCCCAGTGCTCACACAGTCCAGCCCGATCTTTGAATAACAAATGCCACCAACAGCAACATCAACAGAAAGAGCAACAAATACGGCACACAGAAGGAAGCGAGGTGCTGCAATTCGATTGCTGCCCTTACCCCAGGCAGATTTGCATTCCTAATGCGCTTTCATAAAAGGGTTATGAGCCGAGAACGTCAAGCTTAGCATAATTGGCGTATAGCAATTGGATTAGCGCTGACTCCACATAAATATTTGATCTTAATTTACGCAATTTACGACTCACTGTTGCCAGAAACGAACGAACTGGGAAATGTTTTATGACACATAAAATTGGTTTTGATGAATATTTTCTGCTCAGTGCTGCCGCAAATATTTTTGGAACTCTATGGACGCTCAAATCTGCTCATGATATATTTATAAGTATTTTTTATTTAATATGCTCATATATTTTTGATAGTTGATAATAATGAATATTCATTATTTCAAGCCCATCTGAGTTTGATTTTAGGGGAAATTATAATTCTTATATAGAACTCCCTTTTAATTGCACGACAAAGTCTGGGCATTCTGCGCAAATTATTTGGTGCGCAATTCAACTCTTATATGTAATCGCAGTCAGTTGAAGTCCCCTCTTTACTCTTTATCTCTTTATCCGATCCCGCATCCAATTGTATGTTTATATATTAATATGTATCATTGTTATACTTGTGGCTCTGCGAGTCAAGCTGCTCGATGTCGTGGCCACTTCCTGTACAGAGGCCACTGCTCAGGAGTGGAGCATCGAGTGGATCGTAATGTACATGGCGCCAATTGCAATGATGTGCACAGGAGGACGGCCATTTCCATATCCCGACGGCTGCTGGAAGCTCTTGGACGAGTTCCCTATTTTGTTTCTACCTCTTCTGAATCCTCTTTTTCTGTAATATAAAAAATCAAGCAGTTGCCTTTGTGCGTTGCCTACCTTTGGGCGCTGCACGTGCTCCAGATGCTGCTGCTGGCACACTCAAGTACACACACACAGAGGGATAGAGATAGAGAGAGGGAGAAAGATAGCGGGGGACAGTGAGAGATTCGTACGCACGTCGAAATGTAATTTCATGGCACACAAGTTTTTAATTAAATTTCATGGCAGACGATGCAGCCGAAGCTGGCAGTAGGCAGCTGGCAGCTGGCAGCACCAGCAGCAGTAGCAGTAGCAGTAGCAGCAGCAGCAGCAAAGGCGGCAGCCTTTTAACATGCAATCAACAAACCACTCTGGCATGCATATAGGGCAGCCATACAAGTTCATATGTATGGCCATAAGTTTATATGTGTGCACTTACACATATACACATATATAATATATAATACGCATACAAATGGCACAAAAAACAGAACCATTAATGCGTTTTTCAAGTGGCAGCAGCTACAGCTTCGGCTGCAGCAGCTGCAGCTGCTACGGCGGAAGCAGCTGGCGAGGCGGCCATTTTGCAGGCAGCCAACGATCCACATCCGCAACTGGACAAGCCATTGAAGTTCATCCCCTTCTTCATCCTTTTCCGTATTCTACCACTCCCACCTCCTGTAATTTCGCAACCTTTCACTCTTTGGCATGCTCGAGCAGCAATCATCGTCACATAATTTTATTAAGCTCTTAGCCAGTCAGCGGCCACAGCCTGTCCGGACTGTAAGCTCCTGCTGCTGCTACTGTTGCTACTTTTGCTCCTGCTCTCTGTTTGCGGTTCATTGACTTATGCAACATACTGTCGTTGTTGTTGCTGTTGTCGACGATGTTGCTGGACAACATTTCAAGCACTTAAGCCTCATGTCTGCAACATTCTTGAGTAATGCTCAGTTAATTTCCATATTTCCAATGATCAAGCAAAATATATATTGCCCTAGGCTTAAGAGAGGTGAATTGAAAAATGACTATTACCAATTAACTACAATTAATTGAAAGCAAACTGAATACAAATATATATAATATAATGAAATCACCATGGCAAAATTTATATTTATCTTAGCTTAGCTCAAGATTAGGCTTCCTCTGTATCAAGAATACATATACCATAAGATATTATACAGTATATACTAGCGGATCCTTCACACCTTTACAAAATCGTCATATCATTTATATTTTAATTCTGACCTTTGCTGGGTATGTGTCAGTCGGTAAGGCTTTTAAGAGTTAAAAGTAATATTTTTCCCATTTTAATTATGCACTTGGCTGATTGACAGTTACTTAGCCGCGCTCAAGCTGACTACCGGGCAGATCAAATTGCATTTAGAGCTGCCAAATGGCTCAAGCTGCAGGGCAGAACGAGGAAGTAATTCGAGACAGGGTATGCGGTCGTCGTAGCTTCCAGGCTAACAATTTATTTAATTAGCAACGAAGGTTCGCCGAGCGTTTGCTGGCAAATCAAACAAAAATGCCTGTCAAGCTGCTTGCCAAAGACACTTTGACTTTGTTTATGGTAAACAGACAACAAGCGATATGGCCTTCGGCTGTTAGCGTAGGCGTGGGCGTGGGCGTGGCAGCAACACACACACACACACATACACATATAGATATATTCGTATGAGTGCAGTGCAGCTAATGCAATTCGCCCGCTGGCCTTGTGTTTTCGTTGTTGCTGTTGGCTGTAGTTCTTAGGCAAGCGACAGCCGCTGTCCCACAATCTGTCTGCGGCAAGCAGACATACATACACTCACACTCACACTCACACTCACACTTACACACACACTCACCCATATGGTACACACATGTGTTTGTCTGTTGGCATTGCTCAGTCGCAGCGGCGAGGCGCCGGCGGTTCGGTTAGGTGAAGCGCAACAAGTTATGCAGCCGCAATTAGTTGGCACATCCCTCCACAAAATTTCTTGGCACTAATGCCAAAACCCAAGCCACACAGTCGACGACAAGAGCAGCAACAACAACAATCGGCAACGGCATCGGCATTTCAGCGTGCAGCATACGCGGCGTATGCGTTATGCAATTTCGTCCGCACCCCGCCATGGCCCACATCCCACGCCCCATATTCCACCTCCGACCCGAGCAAACACACTCGATTTAATGATATTTATCTATAAGGCGCATCGAATGCCAATTAATTGACGGCATTGTAGCTGTGCAATTCGACAACTGCAAATTCACAATGTGCAACACATGAATGAGCTGGACTATTCAATAATAGTGAACAATTAAAATCGAATTGCTATTATTGAAAAACATGTTAATGCTCGCTGCAGTAATTCATGGGCACTTGAAACATTTCGCTTTTGTTTTTCACACAGTTTACCGTTACTGAATGTCTGATTGATTGATGGTCAATGAACAGTCCAGAAAACAATGTTGGGCTCATTTTCCTTTGAATTGTCTTTCGAGCCGTGGCAGGATGTCACAGTTGATACGAAAATTATTCAAGCAGAATGCTGATACACGCACAGCAGTAAAATTCTGACGCTGCTGTTGAATTTTGAGAAATTTGTAAATTATGTAATTTTAAATAAATTTAGGTGCATGCAAACAAAATATTTGTTGTGTGTATAAGAAAAATCCCATCATGATGTGTTTACACTATATTGAAATATTTGTAGAGCAATTTTATATGTATATATAAAATATTTTTGTAATGAATAATAAATTGCATACACGTCTTTAAAATATTTTTGTATATGTATATATCAAGTGGCAAAAATAATATATATATATATGTATATTTTGACTCATCGTTTTCTACAAAATGTTTACAATTAATTTTGATTAAACATGCTCTCAATGGTTTTTACTTAGTTTTTTTTTTTTTTTTTTTTGTATTGTAATTTATTTGAGCTATTTTTAGTTTCATGAACATAATTTAATTTAATTTAGAGTCAGCTGCAATTGCATTAAAATTCTTTAGAGCAGTAGTAAAAATATTGTTTATTTTATTATAATTATGTTTGAAAAGCATGCCCCAGTTTTAAACATTTCTTTTATGATCTCATTATTTTAAAATGAAACTTTCATTAATGCCAAAGTTTTTAGCATGCAAATGAGTCTAATTTCAATGCGTCTATGGTCTATTAAATAAAGTAGCTCGGTCGACTCGAGTATATATGTATATATAGTCTGTGTGCTGTTAAAAATGAATGCACATTAGAGCTGACCTTTAAAACTGGCGACGACAGCAACAAGAGCAACGTTTTTGATTACATTCATTATGCAAATAGATATACATAAATATTAAGCAAATTGAGTGAGGAGCACTCTATATAAAACTATATAATATAAACATGTCTATGTATATATTATATACATACTCTCTATATTCTGTTTACTACTCATTTGTGTGTGTGTGTGTGTGTGTATGTAGTGGTGTGTCCAGCAAATTTATGTGGCAATTAACAACACTCTGTGTGTCCGCAAAATATTCATTAAAATTTTCCATTGTTTGGCACGAGCAGATTTTTGTGGCTTATCGCAAATGCAATGTGTCTTCAGTTTATAGTTCTCCCTGTGTGAGGTCTCCTGTGTAAATTTAGAAATTTATAGTTATTTAAAAATTCAGGCAAGCACACACTCTCGCATAGATGAGTGTGGCACTTTTGTTGCCAAATATGAATAAATTATCGGCCCATTGTTTGCTGCTGCTTGAAACGTAACCAGGAATGGTCCAGTGTCCCACAGAGAAGCTTAAGCCAAGACTTTGGTCAGAAGCGACACGGATGCGGACAGCCTGACAGACCACGCACACACACATGGATCTAAACTAGTTGTGGTAACAGGCAGGGCATTGTCTTAGCCTCCTTGACTGCCCATACTCCATGCGACTCGACTCGACTCGACTCGAGTCGAACCCTTGCAGATGCTGTTGACATGGCTTTTGTCATTTTCTGGTTACGGGCAAGCGAACAAAGCCAAACTCGTAGGGTACGATTGGAAGTGGCGCACAGAAACAGGAATACCAACGGGATGGACGCATTCAGCTGCATGTGGACATGGAACGTGAGCAAACTTTGACTACAGTTGGCGCCGTGTTGTTTATGCTGTATCGAGTTTAAAGCACAGCTAAAGCGAGAAACGAAAGAACGCAAAGAAGAGAATATGAAAGAGGGAGAGTGAAAGAGGAGAGAGAGAGAGAGAGAGAGAGAGAGAGAGAGAGAAAGAGAGAGGGAGAGTCACAATGGGCTAATTTAGGCAATTTAATTGCATTAATTGCATTTGATATGCGGTCCCCAGATAATTATTGCCCTATATATTTATAATTCCATTTTATTTGTGCGAAATGGCTTCTACAATTGCCATGCAATAGATTTAAGCAATCATTTAAATTAAATGTGTTGTGGCATGAGGAGAGCGAGAATATATTCAGAGGCAAGTTGGATGCAATCGACTGAGTAATACTCACTAGGCAATTAGAGATTCACAGCAAATTAGATGAGTTTTGCTATCTGCTGGGCTTTAAATTTATTTAGATCTCAGGCCAACAAGCCCAATACGGCTTTACTTATTTAGAAGTTCATTGAATTTCATATACAATAAACACTGCACATACGAATTGTGTAACCAAATTCATTCGATTCATTTGGGAAATTCATATGCAGCTAATTGATTAATAAATGTATTATTAATTTGCAAGCAAATAGATTGTCTTTGGTTTATTAATCGAGCGCACGTTTCGGCTCTTAGCAATCAGCTCAATGGCTGCTGCGAATTATATAAAACAACTTTAACTACAGTTAAAGCCAACTTGGAGCATTTCAGTTCTTGTTGCTGTTGCTGGACAGGAAAAGTTGTCGAAAACAAATGCAGCATTTCAATTAAGTTTCTCTGGCAGCTAGCTGAGCTGAAGATTGAACGCTCCATCGGGAGCTGCGGCATGGCCAAAAATGCGGCAGAGCCCGAGTTGCTCAACAAAGTTGAACAGCTAGCCAAATGGCAACATTGCTCATACGACCCCCTGGCCGCCTGCCACCTCTCGGGCCCTGGACACAAAATAAAAGGTGGCACAGCCAAGTGCTCCGGCAAATGGGCAAATCGTTAACATAGAGCCAACTCAATGGACAGGATTTTATGGCGAGAATCGAGCTGACTCGCTGGCTGACTGACTGACTTGTCCTGGAGCAGGGCTGTCTGCTGGGGTCTTCGCATCGCATTTTGGATTTCATTGTCAATTGACACTATTGCAACTTGCACTCAGCGCCGTGCTGGTCAAATTGACCGCCTCCTGTTCATGTTTGTGCTCGTGCTTTCGCTCCTGCTACAGCTCCTGCTGCTGCTCCAGCTTGTGCTCCCACTCCCGTTTCCGGTTTCTTTGCCTCTTCTGGGGTTCGTGTGCGACGCGCGTTTGTTTTATGGCCCTGTGGCAGCAGCTTATTGCAATCGCTTTGCTTCAATGTGGCAACGTGTACCATTACCCAATGCATTTTACCACTTTGTTTACGGGCCAACTTTCGAGCACAGCTGCAAATTGAAATTTGTTGCAGCTTCCGCAGGAGGTTGAACGCAACACTTGCGCTAATTAATTGGCATAGCAAATTAATATTAACTTTAATGTGTTTAACCTTGATTAATGAATAATTGACGGACAGCTGCAGCAAATGACTAAATGACTAAATGACTAAATGACTGACGGACTGGAGGTACGTTAACTTAAAGGCACAACTCACTTCAGGGCGGGCAAAACGAGAATAAAAACAAAAGTATATAAAGAAAATGTTGACATTTTTAGCTTCATTAATCATTTAAGCGGGTCGCACAACTTGACAAGGCAAAAACAATGAATGCGGATGCTTTGCCTGGGGAAACAGGCCAAACACCATCACAACTTTTTCGTCCCCATCGCCTGTGGATTATTAATTACACAAATGTAACGGAGGCCGCGCCACCTGGCCAAATATGCAAGTCAATAGGACGTTAAGTCAACAGTAAACGATATATAAATAAAAAACAAAAACCGCTAATCAATGAAACTGGAAAAACCAAACAACAGTTTCCGGGGACACATAGCTATGGCGGGCACTGTAAATACACGACAGTCAAACAGCACGAATTGTTCGCTTATTTTTGTTATGAACATGTTTTTCTTCTGGTAAATATGTATTTAAATTTTGCTTCCAGCAAATAAGCTTACAGCAGCTCAATGATGCATTTACCGGGAAAAATGCATGCGATATTATTGTGCCACTAGCTTAAATACACAAGCGCGTAGACACACACACACACACACACACAAACACACACACATGCGCACACTTATCGACAAAACGCCATGGTTCGATGGAAATTATTGAAAACATTTCAGACAAATGAATCGGCTGTATGAATATTGCGAGCAAAAAATACGCGCATCATGTTAAATAAGAATAATGTGACGAAAGTTAAATAAAATAATGTGTGCATAAAAAATATATCAAAAGAAAAGTAAATATACATTGAAAATATATTTACTTTATTACCATAAAAAAGATAATATTGAAAAATATCGATATATATATTAAAAATGTAATATTGATTTTAATGCCATAAAACATGTCATATATAACACAAAATAAATAAAAGAAAATATAATAAAAAATATATGATAATTCATATAAAAAATAATAATCAATTTATATAAAAATTTCAATTATAAATACATAGATTCTACCTGAAGCTCATATTTTATATAAAAAATATTATTCAAAATTATTATTAATATTTTTCGTACATTTTTGCAACGCTGGATTTTACAATAAATTGGAAAAAAGATATATATTAGAACTTTATACAATCTCAATTCGAAGGCATGTCTGGAATGCCAAGCACTCGGAATATAAATGCATAAATGTAAAGCCCGGTTTATATACATTTCAGCATAATAACACACCTTTTACACCTAGATGGGTTATTGCGATACACAACAAAATGCACTTTTCTCGTACAGTTGGACAATCAATGTGGGCATTAGCCAACACTAAAGCACTGTCACACAATTTAAGGCAATTATTTATTTGGCCTCCGAGTCCGGTACGCCGGCTGCTTATCGTGACAGCCATTACATGGCGGCAGAACGTTCGAATTTCTGATATAGTGGATGTGTCGAGGCTCTCTGTGTTTGTGTGTGTGTGAGTGTGTGTGTGCATATATATATGTATATGTGGCTGTGTATACGCTTTTGGCACGCATCGTGTCCATTTTTGGGGTTAGAAGCGTGACCAGATCCTGTTTGTAAACACACAGGACTCGCCGGACTAACATGCGAGCGCCTGGTTATCGCGCTTATCACGCGACTCCTTTGCTCTATGGCTGGCAAATGTGTGTAATTTTTATCGGCCGGCGTTTGGGGGCTAGTTTAGTTTATTGACCCAACAGGACAGACGCCAACTAGGTAAAGTAACAGGCTGGCAATTTGTTATCCGTGTCGATGGGTCATAAATTCTGTCAGTGTATTTTGTGGATGTGCTGGGTAGCTTCAATTTTCCTGTGAGCTAATTTTGAGTTAAGGTTGAGATTCGTTTCGGCTGTCTCTAAATATAGCACGCTCTGTCTCTCTCTCTCTCTCTCTCTCTCTCTCTCTCTCTCTTCTCTCTGTCGTTCTCTCCGTCTCTCGTTTCACATACACGGACGCCATGATAGATGATTTTGCTTTTTGCGTCTAATAATAGCTCTTCATTATTTGGGCTCTCGCATCCTTCGGGTGCCCGGTTACCCAGTCGCCCAGCCACCCGTTTCATTAAAATTTTCGCCTGGACGTAGGCAATGTATTGACATTTCAATTAATTAAGAGCCTGGAAACAGCGCTACGCGTTGACCTTTGGCTGCCTACGGCTGGTGCTGTGTGGCCCAGGCATTGACAAACTACAACAACGACAACATCAATAATACTGTGATGTACGTGCTGATGTGTATTTAGACTGAATTCTTTCTAAAGAAGAAAAATTGTTTTAGGAAAAGGTCAGGAGCTGCAACTAATGAATTAATTACAAGACAAAATGTCTTAAATCAAATTTCTATTGAACTAACAAACTTCTTGAGCCTGATTGATGGCATTTGCATCGTGCTTGGCTGAGCTAGAGTAGAAATGTCCACTTCCAATTTAAAGCAAATTATATTTGATTACTAATTGTCATAGCACGCCTGATGAAAATATATTTATTCTATATATTTTGGTATAATTTTAGCCAGCAAGTTTCCAGCAAAGCTATCAATATAGAACTGGTTTGGCATTTCAATTTATTTTCTGGAATTTCTTTCATAAAAGCACTGAGCACTTTCGCAAAATTTCAAATGCCAAAGAGCGCCAGAGCAAAGTTTACTCCGTGAATTTCATTGAGTTTCTCTTGATTTCCTGCCGTGCACTTTGACCTTTGCCGCTACGCGAACTCTTTACTGCATTTATTCCACTTCCCGCACGAGCAGAGGCGCGCACAGCAAATTTCATTTGTTGTCGACTGCCAATTGGAAATGTTTATTAAATGGCAGCCAGGATAAATGTTAAAGTTAAGTCTGCGGCTGAGGTGGGCTTTATGCAAATCCTTGCGTCACAAAATGTCATACACAAACACGCGCACACAGCTAAACTGCAAAATGCTACTAAGCCCACTTACTTACAATTTAGCAAGGCAAAAAATGGATGCGAAAATCATAAAAAAAAATAACAAAAAAAAAAAAAAAAGCAGAACAGAATGCTGCGAAAACGAGAGTGTCAAATTTTTTGCATACATAAAGAGACGGGCGAAAATAAAATGAATCCAGCTTTATGGCACGCACACAACCGCGGTTGCATACGCGCTCAGATAGAGGTAGAGCGATAGAGAGAGAGAGAGAGAGAGAGAGAGAGAGAGAGTAACACACAAACGCAATACTTGACTTTATTCCGTTGCCAGCAACGCAAGTGCCTTAATAGTGTGCGTGAGCGTGCTGTGTGTGTGTGTGTGCGTTTGCATTCATCTATGTGTGTGTGGACTACTTTCTCGCCGTTATACAAGCGGGCGGCACAAAATCCAATCAACATAACGAGCTACAAGCGCCGCTGAGCGGCATAAAATGAAAAAAAGTAAATAAATACTTATATACACACGCCTACACATACACACACATTCGTCGCTGCGAGTGTTTAAGTGTATGTGTGTGTGTGTGCGTGTGCGTGTAGTGTGTGCGTGTGCAAGCTCAACACGCTCGACATGCTATTTGGCAGTGTTGCGAAACACTGCACGAAATCAGAGCTGCCTTCTGCTGACGCCTTAAGCCCAGCGCTCCCCCTTCCCTTTCCCTTTCCCTTTCCCTTCCCGTCCACGTTCGCTTCTTAAGGCTCCGAAAATAAACCGGAAAAAGGGTAGACCGAACAGAATGCCCTGATGTTCCAGCATTTGCGAAATTATTGCCGGAATAATGCCCTAAGCCATATGCAGCACTTCCTCATTGCTGGCTCAGTATTTTAGCTTAGCAAGCAAAAGCATTTCTCTTGCTCTAATAAAGTCCTTCTGCTGTGACCAGCAATTACGCTCGGGCCATCAACTGTTAGAGTCTCGAGCTGCTTACGAGCAGTGTTATAAAACACTTCAAGGTTTTAGCGAGAATCAAAATATATCTGCTTAAATACTTAAATACTTGTGCAGCAGCCACCTCCTGCTGAAAAAATATCTCTCGCATAGAAGAATTATTTTTTATTACTCTGAGTAAAGTAGAAACTCGTAAGAAAGAATATAATAGTATGTATTTCCCCTTTCTTCAGAATTATATATTAGAGAATAGCCTTCATACAAATTTCTCTTGCAAAATAAAAGCCTTTCATAGAAAAACTTGCCATAATTACCTTGATTAATAGTAATCATGGCAGATTATCATAGCATAGTTCCATCTTCCGCTTACATAATTGCTCTATTACTCTCTGTGCAACATAATTAACTGCTATGCTAAATAGCCTCATCAAATTATCTACCTCTGCTCAAACTCAGGCGAATGGCTTTTGCAGCAGCAGCAACAAACTGGCAAATAATTCACAACAATTCACTTAAATTTAGAAGCAATTTTATTTCTATAAATAGATAATGTAAACGGACCAGCAGCAATGGCAACCCTGCTGTGAACCCATTGACTGTCCATCCATGTAAGACCCAACTCTATATATCTTTTTGCTGCCCATTAATATTGTCCACAGAGCCTTTTGTGCTGGGCGTTCATTCAACTTGTAGCCAGGAGCACCAACAGCAGCAGCAGAAGCAACAACAACAACAACAATCGCTGTGACAAGCGACATGCAAAAAAGAAAAAAAGGCGGCATGGAACTGAAACTGAGACGCAGAGAGTCCTGCCCAAGCCCAAGCCAGAGGCTCGTGCTTGGGGGATGGGGGCCAAGGGAGGTAGACAAAAGTGTAGTAAAAACTGTGCGCAAAAGTGTGTCGACTTGGAAACAACAACAACAGCAGCAACAACAACAACAAGAGCAACAAACAAATGAAATAAAAGTAAACCCATTTACACCACAGCCAGAAGAACGATGAGCAGCCCATGAACTGTGAGAAGGGACAGTGGGTGTGGTTAACTGTGTATGCGTGTGTGTGTGTGTGTGTGTGTGTGTGTGTGTGTGTGTGTGTGTGTGTGCTGGGCGAGTGTGAGACGCTGCGGTGGCGCCAGCTGCTTGGCGAACGGCAAATGTGGGGCATTTGGCAGTCGCCGTTGCAGTTGCAGTCGCAGCTGCAGTTGCTCCGTCACATTGTTAACTTTCTTTGACAGCGGGCCAAAAACGTGGACCACCCGTGGAATGAATATCAGAGATGAGAGTGTATTGCATGAACTTTTACTCAAATTCTGTTTCGTCACGACTGAGAAGTCATCTCTAAGTCACACCAAGTCGTATCTAATCGAATAATATATGTGATATGAAATATATGTTCAATAAATAACTATTACTATATAAATATCTCTTGTCGAATTGCCATCTCTAATTGCTAAGACGTCTTAAAGTACATTCCTTTCTATTTTATGTAGAGTTGTGATCAACGAAATATAGTCGAGCTGTATGCTTAAGTTAGATTTCACATATCAACTCTTGGCAGGAGCTCTCTATTCGACAACATATTCGAGCTACCACCAAACTTATTTCTATACACAATACACAATTTCTATATTATACATTTCGTGAATCATTTACCCCTCGTGTCACGCACGCCTCACGCTCCTCCCTATCAGTTCGAAGGCTCGATAGGTGTGCGCATGATTTAGCATGTGTTAGTCGCTCGCTGCTATTGCTGTTGCTGCTGCTGCTGCTGCTGCTGCTGCTGCTGCTGCTGCTGCTGCTGCTGCTGCTGCTGTTTCGGTATCAGCTGGAAAACAGTCAGCAGGGCTGACATGGCCAGAAGAGGCCTGCAATGCAATGGCAACAAGCAAAATGACAACAGCATAAGCAAAAGCAACAACAACAACAACAACAATGTGAGCGACAGCAACTTTGTGTATTTATAGCACGAAATTGCAGGCACAGCAGCAAATTAACACAATGCGAATCCTGGCCAGCCTGTTGCCTTTCTCATGCCGATTGCGTTAAATTGATTATTTGGTTGCACAGCAGCCGCACACACACAGACACACACACCACTACACTCACATCAAATACAACACATTCAATTCCGAACGACTTGGTCATGGTCAACACCATTGCAATTGTTGTCCTGCCTGCTGATGTCCTGGCCCGCTGCTCGCTACTCGCTGCCCACTGCCCACTGCCCACTGCCCGCTGAGTGCTGCACTACTGATATGCATAAAAGCCGCATTCCGAAAGGGGCGTGGCAGCCGCACACGCACTTATCGGCATTCACAGCACGTCGGCACTGACGTGGCCCAATGGAGTGCACAAAAATGCTTATAAAGGGATTAATTCGATTGCAATATTCACAGTTGTATTGGACCGCACTCTGGCCATGGCTTCAGCTCTCAGCGCTCAGCTCCTAGCTTCGGCTTCGGTTCTTTCTGGTCAGCGAGTTCCTGCTGGCCATCGCTGCCCATTGTCGGTCAGCAGCATTGTTTTAATTGTCCGGCTCGTAATGATTTTTTATGGCTCTCACCACCAATAACAATTTGCATACAGCTTTTTAATCTAGTCTACAATTGGCATCGTTCAATCCGACGAGCGCCCATATATATACGTGAACTGTGAACTCTTGAAATATCATTATTGCCTTCGTTACTGCATTGCAGAATCGGCAATCTGCAAATTATATTTATTTCCCTGAAGTTTGCTCATGTTTGACTAAATAATGTATTAAAATACAAAATAAAAATTGGATTGCCCAATTTGCACACTCGTTTTATAGCGATCTTTAAGTGTCCCATAAATGTCAGTTTCTCTTGATATGTCGACTCTATTTCGTCTCATTTGCGCACTTGTCATAGAAACACTCCCACCAATATCTTCGGGCATTGTCTAATGCTTTTCAATATCTAATTGAGGATACGCACACAAATACACATGCCTTTTGTGCACAGTCATTAATGATGCTGACCATTTCAAAAAGACGAAATTCGAATATATATACTTGAATTTAAAGCAATCATATATTCATATACACAACCACATAATATATATATATATATATATATATATATATATATATATATATTCACATATATAGTTACATGCACAAATTTGTGCTTCTCTATGGGAATTCTCAAGCAAATTTAATTGGTTCAATTTGATTTCGAATTAAATTTCACACGCTTCGAGTAAAAACGTCTCCAACTTTGTGTGTGCGTGTGTGTGTGCTTCAAGGTGTGGCATTCAACATTTGATAAATTAAATTTAGACCGCTTCAGTGGCAATGCATAGCTGTGCACGAGAAGGTCAGGTGCAGATTCAATTAACATACATTAAGCTGACCTGAGCAGATATTCAAATAATTCGTTTCTGGCGCATTAGGCTAAGACAAATTATAAGGACAGAATGCCTGTTAATATTAACAATTCATATTCTCTCTTTCAGTCAGTTAACAGCCTTAAGCAGCGGCTCATCCGGCTATTTGGCATCGATTGAGTCATCTGGGCATTGAGCTTGTGCCTAGCCATGGGCACCGGACACTACTTCTGGGCGATCTTCTACTTTACCAGCCTGTGCAGCGCTTCCCTGTAAGTAGACGCCATGCTTCATATACAGTAGATGCCAAAAGTATGCCACTTTATGTTTTCACTTTGTTTGTTTTACGCTTTAATTTTGTTGTTTTTGATTTTTGACTTCATGTTGCAATCGAGTGTTTGTGAGTGCCGCTCCAAGTGGCCAATTTGCATACAAATGCCGTTAATTTTCCAGATGGCCGCGCCCATAGCCCAGAAAGGCCACAATGCACATGCCATATAAGCATCCATACATATGCATATGAGATACATGATATGTACATATATTTCAAGTAGTGCTTTAGTCAGTTGTAGTTCGCTTATTCGCCTCGCCTCGCCTCGCCTCGCCACGCCTCTGCCGCCTCCTTCCACCCATCCCAGCAACGCCCAGTCACTTGAACTTGTACCCGCATTACCACAACATGTTTTTATGCATTTTAACACTTTCACTCCCCTAACAAACATCATCATTAAAATGTAATTAATTTTCATGTAATTTTTGTCGGAGCATAAATTTTGGAATTATTTACGCTCAAGCCGAGGACAGAGCCGGCCAGCACACCTTTTGTGGCTGGGCTTTGTCGAGGCTTCTGATAAGTGCGACAGTGTATAATGCAGACGCCAATTCTGAGTCCACAATCGAACACACTACACTCAATTTGTATATAAAAGCCAAATCGAAAAGCCGAACAAATTTCAGCCAAGTCTCACTGCTGTAAATTATTATGCGAATATATTTTTTATGCAATTCTATACTAAGGAAAATATTACCAAAATTTGTTCAGCATCTTTTTCAAAACTACTTCAAATAATTGCCTAAAAAACAAATTGTACACAAACCAAAAATAAAATTATATAATTATATTGAATCAATTGAAAAGCACAGCAAAATTAAAATTATACGTGCGTACCTATCCATATCCTGATTTCAGAGCAAATAATGCCAAAATAAATTTCCGAGAAAAGGAGAAAAAAGTCTTAGATCAAATTTTAGGTGCAGGCAAATACGATGCCAGAATTCGACCATCGGGAATAAATGGCACAGGTGAGCATATACTTTTACCAACCACTGTATAACAAGACATACTATACCTCTATGATAACTTCTACTAAAACTAAAGTCTCTATCATTTTACAAATTTTATTTTAATTTTTTAAATTTCAATTTAAAGAAGCAATGCTAACAATAATTGGTATAATTATAAAACTATTGTATACTTCTAAGTCTCTGCTAAGTACTTATAACAAAAAACAAAAAAAAAAAAAAAAAAAAACTAAATTAGTTTAGAGAGACCTTACGCTGACCTAATCATTAGTTTAGCACATAATATTATTGCATTTGAAACGATATTAAGAAAAACTCACAATTTAAACCAACCAAACTCTATGCCAGATGGTCCCGCCATAGTCAGAATCAATCTATTCGTACGCAGTATAATGACGATTAGTGATATTAAAATGGTAAGTCACATGCTAGAGTGAGCCAAAAAAAAAACAAAAAAAAAAAAAAAAACAAAAAGTAGAAAAGAAAAACCAATTGAAAACAAAAACCTTGGCCAACAAATTCGATAGACCCAATATCTATCTCGCCCTATTTCGCTCGCTCTCTCTCTCTCTCTCTTTCTCATTGATTCACATCAACAAGCACACCATTCGACATGCAGTACACTATAGAAACTACTCCCCATCCATAACTAAGCATATTAAGCATATCCAAATGATTTCGGTAGTAATAACAGAGACTAGATCCACACAGCTGAATGCTCTATGCTACTCACACAGACACACACACCCACACATATATAACATACATATCTATATAGATAGACGCAACACACTCACATATATATACTAAGCTAAGCAATAGCTCAAATAAAATAAAAGAGATTTTACACTTTGTTTGTTTTTGCGTTGAAGTTGTGTTTCTAACTTTCTCTATCTATTCATAACGGTCTCTCTCTATCTCTGTCTTTCTGTGTCCCACCCCCTCAATCTCTGTTAGACATTCCATATTGAAAATACCTAGCTGACCCTTCTCCCGGTAGCCCAATCTCCCACTGTTTTTAGCCCTATATATAACTTTGTTTGCTGTTCTTTGGCTATTGAAATTTGCGTTCTTTGCGTTTGTTTCACTTTCTTTTCTTTTTTGCTTTTTTTTCATTTCGTTCGTTTTGTTAGAGCAAAGCCACATTTATGGCACATGTATTTTGATACTCTTGTATGCAGACATATCCAAAAGTGCATATCTACATATACATATACCGACATGTATTTGTTCTATCTTCCAGTTTTGGTTTCACGCATATTTTAGAGAAAGCGTTTTTTGCATTTTCCAATTTTGTTTCGTTTGTGTTTTCGTTTCTTGACTTTCATGTTTTTTGCCAAGGATACAATTACGCCAGAGCAGCATTGCTCTTTCCATTGTATTCACATATATATATATTTATATATATAGAGAGAACTATTTGCTTATATACTACTTACTTATATACTACTCAACTATCTACTACTACGACTATTACTACTACTGTTTCATCTATCTGCAGTCATAGCTAGCAGTTTTTGCTTATTAAGTTCTCCTCCTTTATGTTCAATTTGACATGCAAACGCATTAACTCTTATACAACAAACACACACCCACACACACACACGCACGCACACAACTTTACACATGAGCCAAGTGCTGGCAAAAGTCTTGATGCCTTGGCAAATCGATAAGTCATCAATTTCAAGTAAATTTTGGACATAAAACTGTTGCCTACTTCCGGGCTGAGCACAAAGCATTTTCCTTCTGCTGGCTTTTAACACACACACACACACACACTTTCTCTCACTCAGGCAGATAAACACACATTTACCCAGACTCACTTCTGAGTGCCCTGCAAACATTTAAACTCTAAAAAGATAGTGTGGCAGAATGTAATGATGTTTCCGAGCCTCAAACTAGAATCTCTCTGTGATACATATAATGCAGTCTGAGATGAAAAAAGATATTTTTTGTTCCGTTTGGCTATCCCTAATGTATAGCTGAAAGAAAATTAGTTTTTCTTATATGGCTAAAGTATTTTCATAGCAAACTGATTTGCTGTCTAGTATTTTATGCAATCATAATTTACTTAGAATATATTCTACCCAAAAATGTTGTGCCAGATGTAAGTGTGACGCCGTCTATTAACAGTAAATACCAGATGACCAAACCATGATAATCCATTCGCATAGGGAGAAGAAAATGAAAAAGAAGCATTTGTCTTAATCTAACCAATGTATACCAAACAATGGTGGAAAATATAGGAAATAATCAAGTGATATCAATGCCAATACATGAAACTGGGGAGCTTGTTTGGCTAGTGAGAAAATATATTTGTGGGGCTGGTAGATTTTAATAATATATATATATATATATATATATATATATATATATATATATATATATATATATGATAAAGATACAAGCACAACTCGAGTATTCGCCATAAAAAATCATGCTAACAATTAAGTGGTCTACATATAATCGTGTTTCTGTTAAATGTTTTTATAATGTAAATCAAGATTTGCTCTCTCTTTCTCTCTCTCTCGCTCTCTCTGTATTTATCTGTCTCTCACACACCCTTTGGCCACATCAAAAAGTATTTAAATGTGTGTTCGAGGACTTATACAATAAAATATAAATCACTCTATAATTGTGTGCGTGTGTTTGAAACTCACTATCCACTTAGCCAACATCGCTTTATTTCCAGTTTGATTGCAACAAAATTGGATTTTATTTCCAGTTGTGTGTGTGTTTCAGTATGTGTAGCTGTCATGTTGACTTTTGCCGCAGTACTGACATCATTAAAATTACAAAAGTATCATCCAAATGCATAAATATATGCTGTGGCCCACGCCATAGTCACATGGTAAAGTCAATAAAGTTAACAAAAAAAAAAAAAACAAACAATAATTATTTAACCATCAATTAGCACATTTTTACAGAGTATCAGGTCTCATTCGACATGCTCTACAGTTCTTTGTTTTAGTTTTCGTTACATTACAATTGTCACTCCCACGAAACTCATACATATACAAATACTTTAACTATCTTAGGATCAATTATGTATTATATATGAAAATCACTTTAAATAAATTAGCTTATATATCTAAGATATGTCAAGAGAGCATGGTAATGCCATAACTAGTCTTAAGCAGTGCATAGAAATGAAACTAAAACTTTATTACAGCAATCAAATCAATAAAAAAAAAGAGAAACAAATGAATCCATATAGAAACCAGACTGGCGCAAAGTTCAGGCGCCATTTTAAATATATGATATGATAAGTTTTTAGTACCACAAATTTAGCAGCAGCAAAAGCAGGGAGCTGAATGGCCAGCCGGTCCGCTGCCAGTTGACCAGTTGTTAAATTTTGTTTATTACCCATTGTACAAAACGGTCTATCTATATGTATCATCCCTCCAGATGGTCCAGCCGTCGTGCGCGTCAACATATTCGTTAGAAGTATATCGAAAATCGATGATGTAACCATGGTAAGTGCGCGCAAAACTCAAAAATCCAAAAATAAATCAAAGTAGTTAAGAACCAAAGACTCTCAGACCTTGCCCCTGCCCAAGTGTATATGTGTTTGTGTGAGTACCACAAACTATGAACATAGTCCTCTCTCAGAAACGTTCGCTCTCTGTCTAATTCTTTAGTGTCTCCCGCTCTCTCGCTCTCTACCTCTCGCTCTCTCTCTCCCTCTCTCTCTCTCTCGCTCTCTTTGTCTCTCTGTCTCAGTGTCCATCTCAGGTTTCCCGTTACAGTGCGCGTATCTTATGTAACTGCCGTTAGTTGTTATGTCTCTTCTATGACCAGGCAATCGACCTACAGAAAAACACAAAAACCATTATATATTAATAATAATAATAATAATAATTATGCTATATATATATTATATCGGATATTGGTATTTAAAAACTATCGATGTTTTTTAATTTCAACTTATTTTGAATTTAATCAACAAATTATTTGCTTTTATTGATTCATAACAAATTAATAAAAAAATCTAAATTTTTGAAAAATTCTGTAAAGAAATTGTTGTTCCTCGTTTTGAACAATAAATTCGAACTAATTAGCGTTGTAATTAGATTGTGCATATTATACAAATATTGATTTATTTTTTGTTTAAGGTTTGCATTGGTAACGTTAAGTTTTTTATTACATTTTAAATATATGTTTGCTCTACAAAAATGTAAGATAACAAATTTGTTTTGTAGTACGAAATGAAACAAAACATAAAGAAAATGTCTTTTTGGATCTCTATCTATCTCTCTCTTTCTCTCCCTCTCTCTCTTGTTATCTAGCTCTATCTATCTCTATATATGTCTCTCTCTCTCTCTCCTCTGTATAGCTCAGACATTTTTATATCTCTCTCACTTTCTTTATTTTGATGAAATTACATATAAATCTAGTTTTAATTTTAAGTAACTATCAACCTACCAAACTTTCCTGCTCTTTCTCTCTCTCTGTGTCTTTCTCTCTCTCTCAACATATAAATATATACCTCTCTCTCTCTCTCTCTCTCTCTCTCTGAGTTTCTCACATATTCACTCTACCTAACAATAAACATTTATAAATTCCACTTACTGTTAATTATGCCTACATAAATTAACTTATTATCTTATATCAAATTTCTACTAATTGTGATGATAATGATGACTGCCGAACAACAGCCATTCAATTATATATACATATGTATATCTATGTATATATATAGATACATACATATATATATTGCTGGTCCCTTATACTGGCTGTCGTGTGTATTTTCCGTTAAAATTAATACATTAATAAGCAAACCTCAATTGATTGACGATTTTTCATATACTTCTATTATTTAAACGACAATATCCAATTTTATAAATCTTATAATTGCTTTTGTTTTATTGCCTAATATATGTATACTTAGCATCGAACAACCTAATTGCCTACAACAATACAGCAAAATGTATGCAAAATATGTTACTCGATTTTTCCGTGTGCTTTGTACGTGTGTTGGTTGGTTAGCTATCTATAATCCCTCCCCCACTTCACCAGTACCGCCCGATTCACAATCAATTTTTCATTTCCCAATTGTTTGTTATTTGTTTAGTTTGGTGCCTGAAAGCAATAGATATATTATTTATATTTATAGACCAAATTAAAAAGTTCCAAAATTAAAATAAATAAATAAAACCAAAAACTAATTAATTTTAAGCTTTCAAAGCGTTTAGCGAATTGAAAATGTGTGGCATGCATTTGATTATAAATAAAATAAGAAAACTAACAATTAAAATGATATACCAATCTATATTAAAACATGATAAAAACTATCCTACTTCGGACTATCGAAGACTTAATATCCTTGCAAAAAAGAATATTCAATATATTCAAATACTTAGCTTAGGGCTCCGCGTGCGCTGGCCACAAACTCAAGTTATGAAACTGAAATTTCTAGTCAGCTATATATATATATATATATATATATATACATCGTACATACATATCGTACATACATATGAAGGATCAGCTCGTATTGTCCATTGCAAGGGTATATGGTTAAAATCGGTTAAAGTAATTGATGTAATAATTAATCAACTACTTTTATTGCTGTTTTAGAAAATCCACAGGAAACTAAATGAACCTAAACTTTACACTTTAATGAGATCCATGCAGACATTTTTGTGTATCAATTTGAAAAGTTCGAAAAGTATTTGTGTTAATTATTATTCTCTATGATTTCTTAATATTTTGATATCATTTAAAGTTTATGATTTATCATACAAATCGTGCACACATAAAATTCATCAAAAACAAACCAAATTCAAAGCAAAACTCAATGTTAAGGTAGACATAAGACTATGCTAAGACGTAAATAAGTAAATATATACATATATGTATGTATACATATACATATACATATATATAAATAGGTATTTACTTGCACCCGATCGTTCATGAAAACAATGATAACTCATAGAGCGAATGCTGCTCGATTTTGATATGATAATTTTTTAGCGAATTTGCCCACATTAGTCCAGGTCAACATGTTTCTGCGTTCCATATCGAAAATCGACGATTACAAAATGGTGAGTGCAGGCGCCTAGGCAGTAATCGATAACACAACATATGCATAAGCGTAAATACATATATACTAATAATAATGCAATTAATATCTGAATGAATGTACATGCATACCAGTACAAGTCCAAGCGCTTTACAAATCTTGCTCAAATATATGTTATATATAACTAAACAACAACAACAGCAACAAAATACTCTCATATCTTATTTAACTTCTGTGTATGTACGTGTGTGCGTGTGTGTGAGTGTGAGTGTATGTCTGTGTAAATTAAATTCGAATCACAAAACCTTTGCTTATTCAATATATCTCTACATAATACAATAGTTCGAGATGTATATCTATGTATAAATTATGAAATAAATGTTAATATTAAATATTAATTACGCATATATATATATATATATATATATATATATATATATATATATATATATATATATATATATATATATATATTAAATAAATGAACAATTCAATCCATTGGCTGTATAAAATTTTAAATATTTCATTTCTTTAACACTTTCCAACTGCCTTGCAAAATTCAAAACACTTCACCAGAAATCTCTTGCACACGAAAATAATTTTCAAAAAATTTAAAAAACGACAACATGTTTCGGCACACCGAAAGTTTTGTACTCTTGTAGAGTTGAGCTATATTTTCAGCAAATTAAATTTATCGAGCAATAAAATATAATAGTCTACCCTAAGTCTGAGGCTAACTAAGTCCAGATCTTTCCTATCATTCCTTCTTGAAATCATTGAATGTCAACTCAAGTCGAGCGTTAAAAAAATGTATGTATTAGATAAGTGTAACTAAGACCTTTTGAATTATTTTGGCAAAACTCTTATCTACAGGAGTATAAAGTTGTTCATTTCAATGTCAACCATAAATTGTAATATAATCCGATTCAACCAATTGTAAGAGATTTCTGTTTATTTATTTAGATACATATTCATTTATAATTGCAAGCATACATGTCTCAATGTATGCATCTCTATCTATGTATATTTCTCAATGTACCTCTATAGATACACGTTCAATTCTAATATGTTCTTTCACTTATAACTATTTTATATTGTTTTCTCATCTTTTGTTTTCCACGAGATCTCAGTAAGCGCGCTATCTCTCTGACACAATAGCCCATTTTCCCTTTCTCTCCCTCTCTCTGACTCTCTCTCTCTCTTTCGCGCTCTCACTCTCTCTCTCTCTCTGTCTCTCTCTCTCTCTCTTACTGTCTCACACTTTCTTTCTCTCTCGTTCTCTGTCCCTCTATATCCTTCTCTCTAAATATGTATATACATATACATATATAAGTATACAAATAAATATATGTATGCACATATATATACATATACATATGCCACTCTTACAACACTCGATGCAAATTTAAGAAAGCTTTATTGTAATTTAAGCTAGTTATTAAGTCTACATCTGTAAGTTTCTCATAGCTTAAAAGCAATTCTCTATCAACTGAAACTATGTTAGTCTAAGCAAGCAAACTAGGAAAGTAAATAACTTCAGACTTTCAATCACCTCGCCAGCATCTGCTCATTAAACAACAAAATTTCACCGATTTTCAGTGCCATTCCTTTCTTTAGTCAATAAGCTTTCTTCATTTAACGTTTTAAGTGCCATATATATTTTTGATAATCAATTGAGGACAGTAGGGTTAAAAGAAATGCTTACCACACATGCCACGAGCTCAACACATTTTGATTTTAGTTTAAGTCCAGCTTTAACTGTAAGTATGCAAAAATCAATAAGTTTTCATAAACTTCATCGCGTGTTCAGGGACTCTGCATTTGTCATTCTCATATCCGCCACATGCAAAATCCAATCTTGTTACATTACAAATTACAGTTCCTGAATACCTAAAAAAATTGATTCGTTCTGACAGTTGCGCCATAAAAAATAATGTGTATCAAACAAATAGCTGGCATCAATTTATTAAGTGGAGCCACACTCGCATTCAAACAAATACGTTTAAATGACATATAGTATAAAAACCCTTTATTTGTTATAATTATTCAAATATTTTTGTTGTCAGTTTTTTGCTTCATATGTTTACAAATGCCATTTGGCTTTGCATTTCTTTCATTGAGATTGAAATAAGGTATACAAATAATGCCAAATAAATTGCCGACTTCATTATGAACAGCTAATAGGATTTTATTAATCAATTCAAGTTTCTGTTTCCTTTATAATTTATGCCTTCCGCTGAATGGAAACCCCTAGTTTATCATTTCATCTACCTATATATATAATGTATACAGCATGTTTTACAAATATTTATGTTTAAGCATGCACTATTTGGGGCATAGTAACAGTAACTTTAACTTAACTTTGCAGGCCGGAAAACTTTGTTGTTTACCGGAAAGCTGTTCCAGTAAACAGTTCGCTGAGTTTACTAGACTGCTGGAAACAACAATTTCTCTGGGATATTTTTATAGTTTACTTTCAAAGAACCTTTAGTCCCATGATTTCTTTAAATGCACAGATAAATGTATTGTTTTCATGAATATATCTTTGTTCCAATTATTTTGAAAGCATCCAGATATTTCAAAATGACGTGAAACATTTTCTAAAGTTCTGCAAAAATCATTTTTATAAAACTTAGAAAAGTTAACAAAGCTTTATATATATGTATATATTCAAATATGAATGCTTAAGTTTAGGCCAAGTTAAATGTAAGCCCGATTCTCTTACTATATCATAGCGCCTTGCTTGGAATGCCTGTTTTGTTGTTGCCTCAGCTGTTGGCTTTGCTTGCGCCATCGCCTTTGCTTGCTTGTGTCGCCTGCTCAATAGAGATTGTATTATTGCTTATGAATTTTTGGCACGTTGCAAGCAGCTCTTGCCCTTTTTGCTTATTGCCTGCTTTGTATTTTGTATGCAACACGTTGCAATGCGCCGAACAATGCATTGGATAATGATGCTCATGCTGAATGTGGTTGATGTTGCATGCTCAGCATCGCAGTGCATTGTTGAATTGCATTTTGATTCCATTTACATACATATATATACATAAGATATATATACAGACTTATGTATGTGCCATGACATGAATACTACTTACATACAACTTATACCAATACCATGCCGAGAATATGCAACTAGCCGAAAAGCAAACGCTTTATACGACAATATATACAACAGTTTCAATTATAATCGCCATCATATATACTCTTCTTACTAACAAATATAAACTAACTACTCGAACAATATTTATATAAAACGTTCGCCACGCCTCGCCACGCCTTGCTCGCTCTCATATACAATCTACCACAAAACAAAATATAAATATATTCAAAAGAACAAAATCTATCTAAAAATAAAGTTAACGTCCCCTCGCAAAAGCAAGCCCACCAATTGATACGCCCCACACCCACCACAAAAATTAAAAATAAAAAAAATACAAAAAATAAAAAAAAAAAAAAAAATACTCGAGAAATTTCCAAAGTTTGAGGTTATTCGAAATTTTCATTGTAGTTCGAATTGAATTGAATTGAAACTGAAATTAAAATTAAAGATTAGAAAAGACCCTACGATTCGCAGCACTAACAAAGCTCTCTTTTATCCCAAAACAAACGAAAAACCTTTCCATCGCGCACCACAGGAGTACAGTGTACAGTTAACCTTTCGAGAGCAGTGGACGGATGAGCGTCTCAAATTCGATGACATACAAGGTAAGGGGCCGCAGAAACCAGATGGAACTTCCCTATGGTAAACAGCTCTAAATGTATTCCAACTATCCTTAAAGGTCGCTTAAAATATCTCACACTGACGGAGGCGAATCGGGTGTGGATGCCGGATTTGTTCTTTTCCAATGAGAAGGAGGGACACTTTCACAATATCATTATGCCCAATGTGTATATACGTATATTTCCCAATGGATCGGTGCTCTACAGTATACGCATCTCGCTAACATTGGCCTGCCCAATGAATCTCAAGCTGTACCCATTGGACAGACAAATATGTTCACTTCGAATGGCTAGCTGTAAGTAATATAAAATAGCTATATAACTATATATATATATATAATATTAGATTTATATAACTATCTTCTTATATTAAAATCCTATACATATTTCCAAGAATATCAAACTATTATCTTATGTAGCTGCTCTTATCAATATCGACATCTATATGCAATGCTTAAACTAAAAGATCTTCCTCTTCTCTCTTAGACGGCTGGACTACCAACGATTTGGTATTCCTTTGGAAGGAGGGTGATCCCGTGCAAGTGGTAAAGAACTTACACCTACCTCGCTTCACGTTGGAGAAGTTTTTGACTGATTACTGTAACAGTAAAACCAACACGGGTATGTTTGTTTGTGTGTGTTCTTTGACTGTTGTGTTGATGGTGTTGAGAACTAACTCTATATAATTCAACTTTAACTTGAACTTATCTATCTATCTATATCTTAACTTTGGCAATATGTAGCTTTAGTTAACTATTTTCATTGAGAGTTTTTTTTTTGTTGCATCTCTTCATCTATGTAACTGGTGCATTAATGCCTACTTTATTTATATGTATCAATAGTTTGATTTCAAATATAGTTGTTCGCTTGTATAGTCTATCTATAATAAACGGCATCATAAGCACTTCATAGCACACACTAATACACACACACACACGAACACATGTAATGATGCCGTTTACACATGAGCATCTCGTAGGACCGTTATCAATGCCCGAATCGCATAAAAACCAAGTTTTTACGATGTAATTCACACACACTCGCAAGACACTCACACCCACACCCCCACATACACACTGCTCTACTCTAGCTGCCACACTCACACGCCCATTTTAAGTGCAGTTTTGGTATCGCGTGTGTCGCGTTACCTTAGCCGAGTTTTTATGAGCAATTTGAAATCAGTTGGCGCTTTAAGCAAATGTTTACCTTGGCTACAAGAACTACCTCGCGTCTGAGTATCCCAGCTCTGAGTATCTAAGGACTGCGAGGCGACAGCCAAATACGAAACGGAAAAAGAAAGTGAAAGAAAATGGCAAAAGGCGGGCTACGGAAAGCAAATTAATCGAGGAAATTGTCTGCGACGCAGTTGCTTAAACTTGCACAAAGAGCAAATATCCCCCAATCTCTTGCCCCCATCCCGACCAATAATGATGATCTATGTGTGGGTGTGAGTGTGTGCGTGTTTGTGTGGGCGGATGTGTCTATGTGACTGAGCTGTGGCATACAAACACGCAAAACTTTTTCACAAACTTGGCAAATAGTATGTCAGCATCTTTAGGTGGATAATTTATAGCTAGAAAATGCAACCGATGTGTGCCTCCGCCATTTGCTTCCCACGCCCACTTCTCTACAAATGCGTATGCTGCACTTCTGCCAGCGATAAATGCAAGTAACTAAAGATATCCACTTGCATTGTATTATGTAAAGCATGCATTTGAAAATAACCGAGGAAAAGTTTCATAGTATCATTTAACTATATAGATACTCTGCAGAGATTATGGAACTTGAGCTGGCAGTGCAGCTACATTAGACTATTTTAATAAGTTAGCAATCTTTGTGATGATTACAGTGATTTATTGATAATATACAATTTCAGTATACCAGAAAGGAAATGAAATTTGTATCCAGGACTGCAATACTAGTTTCTTTTAAATATATTTATAATTTATATTTATAATAATAAGGCGTAGCCTTGTATTAAATTGAAGCCATATACAACTCAGCTAATGTACATTTTTATTATTACGCTTAAACTCACTCATCATAGCGCAGTCCAATGCCCATTTAAACCAGTTTAGCTCACTCGAAGGCTTCAGACAATATCAATTAAATACACTCATCTCAATCATTTGCCCGCATTAGATGCGATGCATGAGCCTGCAACTCATCTGCCCGTTCACTGGTCTCAAAAGCAGAGATATGTAAATGCATATATGTATGTTTTTTATATATTTTTGGTTCAAAACATAACCCAACCCGTTCTTAGACGTTGCGTAGTTGTTTGCATTTAGTTCGCCTTGAAGTTAGTTGCTCACATAAAGTTTATTAATTTTATATCTTCTATGAGCGTTTAAAATGGAGAGAAAACTGGCCATAGATAAAATGCAAAAGCAAAATCAAAATAAGTCATATCTGAACATGCAATAAAAAAATGCCACATGTGACTGCGAATAAATATATATATATATAAGTATATATATATATATATATATATGAATATATATATATAGTACCCCACAGAGAGCCAGAACCCTTGAAAAAAAACCTCTGATCAATTCACACGAGAGCAATGCAAATGAAAATGCAAACGAGAATAAAATGAATATGAAAATATAAAAATATGAGAATGTTAAATATTAAACAGCTTTGTCTTGAAGAGTATGGAACGCAATGTCAACAAATTAACGGAAATGAAGGGCGGCTACAACCAGGCAGCATTTGGGGCGTGTTCGCAGCGGAAGCTAACAACAGGAGCGACAGCAACAACGACAAGGACAACAGCAACAACAACACACGCACCCACTCTACAAGCCCCTGCGAACTTCATTTCCGTTAAGAATTTTTGTTGCAAGCAAGAAAATGAACAACAACAACAAATACAACAACAATTGTCAGAAAATTGAATTGATGTTCAAAATACAATTTTGCCTATGATGCCATTTTATAATTTTCCAACTCAACTCTGTCTCTTATTCCGTCTCTCAGTGTCATTCGTTTGGTATTATTTCTTTTCGTTCCCTCACTTTTTTTTGTATATACATTAATTTATACCACCCACTGTGCATCATATTATGTTTTTTATGTCTTCTTTTTTTGGAAGCCATTCCTCTTTCCTGTACAAAAAAAAAAAAAAAAAAAAAACACAAAGAACAACAAAAAATTCATGAAAAGTAAATGTTCTCTTAATTTCTGATTCATTTCTTCGTGGCAAAATTTCAAAAGCAAGCAAATTGATTTTGGTTTTTACTGATTTATTGGATGACAAATTTATTTTGATAAATATATTTAAAATATTGGAAATGTACGTGTGTTTTGTCTGTGTGTTTCTACTTATTTTTTGTCAGTGTCTAAACTCATCTACTCTCTATGTACATATACATATGCATATGTGTGCGTGCGTGTGAGATCAAAAAGAACTAACGCCATTTCGAATCCTTCCCGTCCATTTTGAGTTTGACACAGTTTTATATTACCTTGTATACTCATAGGTGAATACAGTTGCCTCAAAGTCGATCTACTATTCAAGCGAGAATTCTCATATTACTTAATACAAATTTATATACCATGCTGTATGCTGGTCATTGTATCATGGGTATCATTCTGGCTGGATCAAGGCGCAGTGCCCGCACGCGTTTCGTTAGGTAAGTGCCCAACCAAAGATTGAGTATGAAAAACACGTTTCAGCTAAGCCAACTCTAGACTGCTGGTAACCCATATGCATATATCTGTTCTCTTCTGGTATATCTATCTGAATTCTATTGTCTACATGTTTATATATGTTCCAGGTGTAACCACTTTACTAACTATGGCCACACAAACATCGGGCATTAATGCCTCACTGCCGCCCGTTTCCTATACAAAGGCAATCGATGTTTGGACCGGCGTCTGTTTGACGTTTGTCTTTGGGGCGTTGCTCGAATTCGCCCTGGTGAACTATGCCTCCCGCTCAGGTTTGAATAAAGCTAGTAATTGAGATTTGATATGCTTCTTAACAAACTTACTTAATGTATTAATCGATGGTGTTTATTCTATTTTTACTCTTGTTTGTTTTCTTTGAACATTATTTTTGTCGAGTACAACGCATATACATACATATATATATGTATTAAATAAGTATATATATATTTATTTATATGCTCCGTATAACGTATATTGTGTATATATACCTATATGTAACTACAATTTACTCGCATATCTAATAAACAAACTCGTAACGGACTGTCACATACACCCACACACACACACACACACAAACTAACACTCTCACACACACACACCTACACACAGTTGAGCTTCACATCTACACTCGCCGGCGTATCACACAATTTTTGTCGGGATACAAACTGATTTTTGATCTACAACAACAATAACAACAAGAACAACTACAACCAGCAGCAACTAAATATTTTTAACAGCTATAAGCCAACAATTTGTAGTCTAGCATTTATTTTTCATTCAATATATATGTATCAATACATGTATTATTTTTTATTGTCGATTCTTTTCGGTTTTTTCATTCACATAAATATTGTAACAACAAAATGATTTTTGCATATATACTTCTACTAATCCAATTGTTTTGATTTACTCTCTTATTTCATTTCACACTCATACACACACATATATTCATCCAACTCACACACATGCCCACTGACACACACATACACACATATACACACACAATCAAATCCTAAACGCGTTTGATAAAAAATTGGAAAAAATCTGTGAACGAATTTTTTATTTTTTATTTTTATTTTTATTTTTATTTTTATTTTTGCCTTTTTCGCCACCAAACGCAACTGAAAAATTGATATATTGTTTGTTTCTGTTGCCATTTAATTGTACATATTTAAAATGAACTCAAACAACTAAACATACATACATATTTTCCAATTGACAAAACAACTTGCACTTGATTATAAACATTTCAAAAATATTATTGAATTATTAATTTTGATTTTGCCAACCCTTTCAAATTGTTTAATGTTTCTGTATGTGTGATCTATCTATCTCTATCTGTCTCTCTTTCTTTCTCTCACTCGCTGTCTCTGTCGCTATCTAACTGTATAACTGTATAAATGTGTGCTATGCATCTTATCTAAAATCTGATAAAATACAACAACAACAAAATATTTTTAAAATATTAAACTCAATTGTAAATTACGCAAAACTAAAAAAATCAAAATCAACATAAAAATCTGTCTATCGAACTATTCGAAATATCCAACTTTTGTGGAACAAATAAATTCTTGTCCAACATCTTCCTATCACATGCAACAATATACGGATCGGGCCGCAGACATGCATAAGGAGAATATGAAAAAGAAACGCCGCGATTTGGAGCAGGCCAGCTTAGACGCTGCTTCAGATCTGCTCGATACAGATAGCAATGCAACATTCGCAATGGTACTTACCTTTCAATTTACTAACGATTTTATTTATACTAAATAACTGAAGACCGAAGGGATATTTGAAGAAGAAGAACAGCTCGAAGAAAAAATAAATGTGATATATTTAGAATTCTGATGTAGGAACTTCTTTAGCACTTATAGTTTTTGCCATTGAACAAAAAAAAACAAGGGAAAACTAGATGAGATATCATTTCGAACCAGGCCTTGGGGCTACACAATTTTAATCCAACTCTTTGCTATTAAAGATAAAAGATTAGAGCTGTCAGACAATATATAAAAACAGTAGAGAATATAATTCAAGAAATACATATAGACATACATATGTATAGCAAAAACATTGAGTCGAGTATATTTTAGCTCTTCTTCGTGTGTAAGTAATAAATATTTGAATAATTGGAAGCGTTAGGTAATAATCCCGTAGGATTTGTAAAGTTTTTAGAACCCATTGCCAAGTTTTATCCACATCAAACCATTTAACTTAAAACCAAATTAACATTACGCGATTTCCCAACAATCAAATGAAAAGCAAGACCATAACTTAAATTGGCAATTTGCAAAATGTTTATGATAAAACTATTAAAACAACTATTTCCTTTTATATTTGCCTCTTTTTATTAAAAACCACACGCACACGCACACACACACACATACAAAAAATACGCAAAATTTAACAACTTTTTTCAAACGTGCTCATACGCAACAAACACACACACACACACACCCAACTAAATCTCCAACACTCAACTTGACCTCAAATAAAAACACATAAATAAAACACAAAATAAAACATCATCAAACATCGCTGCGTGGCATTAAATCGACTCAACCAACTGAACTGGAATTTGATGAAAAATTGCAACGAAATTAAATGAAATTACGCACATGCCACACCCATTCTCCATTCGCCATTTGCCATTCGCCATTCGCCATTCGCCATTCGCCATTTGCCATTTGCGACTGCATTTTGTAATCGCAACGCCATCCAATTACCCAACACCCCCCACGTACCCCTCATTGCATCAACTACAATCAAAATTCCATCTCAAACGGCATCGCAATATTCGCGCGGGGCTGGCCTGCAGAAGCCCCTGGTGCGTCATCCGGGCGATCCGTTGGCCCTAGAGAAGCTGCGCCAATGCGAGGTCCACATGCAGCCACCGAAGCGCCCTAGCTGCTGTAAGACTTGGCTATCCAAGTTTCCCACAAGGTAACTCAACTCAACTGTTATACGCAACCGTATTACTTAGTTGAATTTCGTTAAACATTTTGTAGTAGTTGATGGATTTCCTTTTTGATGTTGTGAATATGTATCTACAACTTGCTCACTCTGTCTCTCTTTCTCTCTCTCTCGTTCTATATACAATACTATCAATTTTTTATATACATATATACTATATCTATATATTGACTTTTATGCCACTAATTAACAGTAATTGAATTGGGTCCTGAAACTGAATCTTGTACTTTACATTAAAGACAAACCCGATTCGAGTTCTGCTTTGCTGCTTGCCATCATCATTTGTTTTGCTCGCTGTCTTTTGTTTCAATGTTTGCTGCCAAATGATTTGCCATCTGGCCTTCAAAGAGTCCAGAGTCAAGTAAAATGTGACAATATAATTTGCTTAACGCTCTGCGTCAATTACACTGTGCAACAAAGTTCAAGTGCTGCGAACTTAAATTGTAACCAGCTTTTTACTTGTGAACTTAACTTTATGCATTATAAACTCTAAGTTTCAATTGATATGCTAATAATAAATATAAAACAATTTTCTCTCTGTAGAACACAGAGGACTTAACAAACTTGTTTGTTTCTTCTAGTCGCGCTCTTTCTTGTTTGCCTCCTATTGAATCTTATTTCTATAAATTAAAACAAAAACTTTGTTAAACAGTGTAAATTGCTGCAGTTTAAACTTAAAAAGTTTTGTTGTGTGCTTTGCTTTCTATCGATTTGTTTGTTTTAAAGGACAATTTGAGTTGTAGAACGAAAATTTGGATCCCTTAGTACCGAGCCACATCCCGCAAATCCAAATGCCCTGCTAGCTGACCATACGCTTATGTTTATTTTTAGTAGATCTTATTTCCTAACTGAACACTTTTGATTTCCACGCACGTAGCTGAAACTGAAATTTTGATTTTCTTACTTCAAATATTTAAAACAAACAAATTATTGTGCCATCAAAATAAAACAGAAAACTTCTTAAAAGGCCACGCAAAAAAAAAAAATAAATATATATATATGAATTAAAAAATGAAAGCCAAGCCAAAAGAAAGAACAATCACAAATCAAAAAGCCAATCTCTAGATGATCAATTAATGTGTTTCGTACTTGTTGAATATTTATCCAAGACAATGTTCTAGATCGAAGAGAATCGATGTTATCTCGCGAATCACATTCCCGCTGGTCTTTGCGCTCTTCAATCTGGTCTACTGGAGCACATATCTCTTCAGGGAGGAGGAGGATGAGTAAATGCCGTTTAACTTATATTTACTTAATATATATTTAGAGAGAAACACTGGCAGCACAATACCAGAAATTGTACTAACCTATTATATCTCTCTTTTTTTAATTTCTACTTTCATTTACCAATTTACGTTCCAAATTCTTTTTGCGTATGGCTTTCGTTCGGCTTGGTTTTTTGCAAATAACCAAATATGTTTATATGATTTTGATTCGATTTGTCAAACTGAAACTAAAACGAAAACGAAAACAAAAAAGGACCTTCTAAAGCGCGTTCGCGTCTCTGATAACCAAAGGCTATGTAGAATCCAACATGAAATTTACAATACGGCACATATATATGCATACCGATGTGTATGTGTATATATTCGTATATATATATATTGAAATACATGTATGCTTTGCTTAATCAAATGGGGCGAGACAAGGCTTCAATGCATTTCCACTATAAGAAAATCTGATGATCGACAAAGATATTTACTAACTATAAGTTAAATTGATCAAGTACGACTGCATAGTAGATAAAAGAAATTAATGAAATTGAAGAGAAATCAAAGCTGTATTTTAAAGAGAAGGAACAGAAACGGACAAAGCGATTTGTGGGCGATTTGCAAAACGCTTTCAGCTCGATTTGTTTCAATTTGTTTTTAATGATCGAAATTGTTAAATTAAAAAAAAATTAAAGAATACAAATTTTTTAATAAATTATTTATAGGCCTAAATCCATACACGTTTTGTTCGTAATTCAATTAGTTTAGTTCCAAACAAATTACGATTAATTTGTACTTAAAATGCGCTAAGTTAGTTGTAAAAGAAAGGAAAACTGCGAGGAAGAAGAAGAGGAGATTAAAAAATAATGAAGTCGCACGACGTTTGTAAATATTGTCATATTGTCAATAAGTTTTAAGCCAACTAGTTTATACAATTCGAATTCTAAAATGCAAATTTACTGCGGAAAAAACGAACAACAATTGCGTGTAGATAAATTTAAGTTTAGATATAAATAAGCAACAACTGCAACAGCAACAACAACAACAACTAAAAACAAATTCTAGGCAAATTCAATTATTATGTTCACAATCGAATTAAAAAAAATAAAGAAAGAATAACAAATAAAACTCAATACAAAACATGATACAATGTTTTGTTTATTCACACACATACACATACACGTACACACACACACACGCACAGCACACAAAGCTAAGTGAGTTTTCTATTCAATGATAACCTGGCAGCACGTATTACAAATATTTTTGCCATGCCACATCATTTGTGTCCTATGTAAACTCAGTTTCCTTTGGGTCAATGCGACTGAAATTTGATAAGGGCTGCTTCACATCGCTGCTAGAGCGACATATATCGGAACAAAACATATAGCTGCCATAGTTCTATAGTTAGACCAAAATATCAAATAACAATAATTACCCATATGCTCATATATGAAATATACAACTGCCAGGGTATTCAGACTTCGGCACGCTCCGAAGTTTAACTTCTCTCTGATTTATCACAATTTTAAATTGGTATTTAAATGGAACTGGTGGGTATTGCAAGTTTTTATTCCTATTGAAATGCATCAACTAATAGAACGATTCCAATTATATACAACTATAATACTTATCGAGTTTTCCTTTTGCTTGTTTACTACCTTCAATCGATTCAATTGTTTACGTAGCTACAAATTATTATAGATACATTCCTAGAGTTAATTGTGTTCTTTTTTATACATATATATTTTACTGAGCATAAACTAGAGTAAAATTTCAATTCGATTATTTATTTGGAAACAAGCTAAACTAATATTGAAATTATGTACGATTTGAAGCTTGTGTTTCCATTAGTTAGTTATTTTCTTCAAGTAGATTAATAATTAATTAATTAAATTTAAATGAAACCATAAAACCAGTTAACAGACAATACAAATAGCTTATTACGTAGCGCAAAAACGAATTTTTTATTACCAAACCAAAACCAAAAATCTAATAAATATCGAAAAACATTTACAAAACCAATTTACTAAATAGACACCTTGGATCACATTTTGATTGAAGGCTGGCATTTGATTCCGAAAACAAAATTGTTTTTGTTTTTTTCGTTTTTATTAAGTGCCTTTAGTATGAGGAGTGAGTCCTGCAGTTAACAAAAGGCTGGCCTCCTTCCCAGTTGGAACCAATTGATAATATACGCAGCTCGAGTTCCCCCTTAAAATTACTTAATAAAAACTATGCACAAACACCAAATAATTACGATCCTAAGATCATAACTGAATTCTACATAGCAACGACAAGTACAACAAATCAAAAACAAACAAAAAATAAGAAACTCCAGACTAAAAAGAAACTAATATTTTGTAGTTCTATCATATTTTTATTCAGCTTGTTTCACTTTCTTTTTTCCACTTCTTTCTAATATTTTGTAATGCTATGCTTTTATCATATTTTCGCCTTTTGTTACTATATACTTTAAAAAACTATTTATAATAAAGGTAAGCCCAAAATAAAAGCAACAAATAAACCAGAAAGAAAAATACACAAATCAAAAATCATGATAAGTACGCACATATATGTATATATATTATATATATTTATATATATATATGTATGTATGTATGATATATATTAACGATTATAATTGTCACTAAACAAATCTCAAGAGGAAATGAAATAAATGTTGTAAAATTCGTGCCAAGCAAGAAAAAATGAAAATTTCACCAAGAAAATGAACTAACTAGCTAATAAATATACAAAAAAAAAAAAAATAATAATAATAATAATAAAAATTAAAATAACAAACAAAATATGGGCAGTTGAAGTAAAATCTAGTTGTATATGAAGCTATAGCTATTGAACATACAGGGTTTTAAATGTGAGCAAATAAGTAGTCGATGGTTCAGGCAAACAGTTAAAGGGAAAAAAAAAAAAAAGAATAAAAGAAACAAAAATGTGTTTGATTGATGTTGATGATAAACTGATAAGCAACAAGAAAACTGAAAAGAGATAGATAACTAAATGAAAGTGTCGTAGTTCTTAGCACATCGGTCTATCGATCGGAATAATTGGCTCAGCTATTCCAGTTCGTCTCTATAGTATATTAGAACTATGTTAGATCAAAGTGTTACGGCCAACCCGAGACTTGGCGTAGGTTGTGTGCTGCCTTCAGTTGCCGTTCATCAATTTGGTCAATTATCATTTAGGAGAGGGAGCGAATAAAAGGGAATTTTGTTTACCGTGCAGTCCAGTATATCGGTGTAAATAATTTATATATATGCATATATATATATATATATATATATATATATATATATATATATACATATATACATATTATATGTAAATGTCATATGGTTAGGTTTAACAATTGCACAACTTCTAGATGCGATCCAAAAGTAAAAAGACTTACAAGCTTCGAAGTGACATCAAAAATAAATGACATTTAGCAACCAAAACGTAGCGCTTAAGTTAATGTAGTTAAGTTAAGTTCCAAGCAAACGCAGTGTTGTATAACGCATGCACATAGAATAGTCGAGAATGAAAATACAGAAATTGAATAAAAACATTACTAATATTAACTAATTAATACTAACTAACACACGGCCAAAGCCCATTTGCAATCCAAACCCACACAGACAGACAAACGATTGATTCTCTTCACATCATTTTCCCACACTATTTCACTCTTTACTCTCAAGAAATTTAACTCGCACAAATTGAAAATAAATGAAAATTATAAAAACGTTTTAAAATCATAACACATATCTTCAAGCATTAAAAACGCGGCGGCCCTTTAGCCAAGCCCAATTCTAACAATCAAAAAACAAAAAAAAAAAAAAAAAAAAAAAAAGAGAACAAAAAAAAGAAAGTAAATAAAAGAAAAACTGCAATTATCATTTCTAAGAGGAACAAACACATATATTGAAAAATGTAAATACAAATCAGTTACAAATTGAAAACCTGCAACATCCTTACTTTATAGAGCTAAGTGTACACACACACACACACACACAGATACACACAAAAACACACATAATTAACAATTAGCTAACAGAAATACATCAGCAAGAAAATTCTAAATAGTTAAGATCATGCGTTCAATGTAAAAGTAAATAAAAAGGGGAAAACATTTGCTGTAGTGCAACCCGCGAAAGTTAATTGAAAAAGAACAAGAAAATATACCGAAATCAAAGAACAACAACAAAAACCGGAAATAAAACAAAAACCAAAGCAAATAAAAAGAGATTATGAAATTTTAATGCATAAGTAAAATATTAGTGAAATAATTATACAATATAGTTGAAATAATTGTTGTATTGCCATCAACCCGAATTGAAAACAAAACAAATCCAAAAACAAATGTGTAAACCCCCCAGAATAATGAAAATGTTTGTGAAATGTTTATAAATGATAAAAAAAAAAAACAAAAAAATACAAAAAAGAAGAAAATAAGAAAAATACACAACATGGCATGTTTAAATAAAAACCCAAATTTAAAATGTACAAAATTTTTTTTTTATTTTGCGAATATAACAACATTTCTCGCTGGGTGTTGACTGTTTTAATACTAATATTGAAGACATTCCTAATTCTCAATTTCTAATTTTTTTTTTTTTTTTTTATATTCGTTTTTAGAGGCCCGTTGGGATTTGTTTAAACTAAGTGGAGCTGAAGAAATGTTGAATGGAATTGAATATTGAATCAGCTTTGGAACAAAACACAGATCATTATTTTGATAGGCAAAATAAATTGTAGATCTTTATTTTAACTTTTTTTATTTCTGAAATATTAATCGTTTTCTTTTTCGTTTTATTTAGATTAAAGTTTCTGTTAATTTTCTTTTAAATGTAACATATCCACTGCTTGCAACCAGCAAAGAAGAAGGAGGCACGTTCAGCTTTGCTTAGAGTAATTAAAGCAGTGCAGGTGGAACAAGTAAATAAGCAGGCAGTTTTTACGGCTTGCTCTCAGAAAGTTGCACTGCTTGTCATGTAAGAAGCAGTGCTTTTATAGCATTTAGCTGTAGTCAGGTATTCGAAAATTTGCATTTATAAATTGGTCAGGAAGAAGTATATAAAAAATCATATTTTAATTGATGTTAATAATATGGGCCAAAGCCGTTCCATGCAACGAACTGTTCCGGCAAATACCGGCATATCATATCATATGGCCGCAAACAATTGACTTGAGGGGCACATATGCAATAAACACTTTAAGCGCTAAATTGCCGTCCAATTTTCGACACGATCTTGCCGATAATCATAAAAGTGATCGCGTGTCATGCGAATCTATTGCGTGTCCAGTTGTTTACAGTTATCACATAGAGCAGGCAACTTTTGACCTTTAAATAGGGCCAACTGGTGAGGCCGCTGCATCAGTTGCATCAGAATGTTGGATCTTAACGCTAACCCAACCACCAGTTACAATGCCGAGCTCAAGATATGGTCAGGCGCACGGGAGCAGAGCTACTACAATGACGATCTGACCATAGGTCAAATCATATTCCGCCAGCTGCAAAGCGATCCGCATCGCATATTTCAGATCTCGCACAGCGAAAAAACACGACTCACCCGCTCCCAAATGCTGTGCAATGCGACTAAAGTGAGTGTGTATCTGAGAGCTCGAGGCTTCGTGGCGGAAACGGACATTGTGGGCCTGCTGGCCAGGAACAGCACGCACTTGGCAGCCTTGGCCTATGGCTGCCTCTTCAATGGCACGCCCTTTCATGCCATCAATCCCAGCCTGGAGGAGCGAACCATACGCCACCTCTTTGACATAACCAAGCCGCGACTCATCTGCTGCGACGCGCGGGACTATGAAAAACTGCGAGGTATCGCCTCAGCATTGAATATTCCCATTATAATCATACATGGACGTGTAGCGGGCGTCATGGGCATTCAGGAACTGCTGCAAGCATCTGTTCCCGAGGACTATAAGCCCAGCCAGTTTGAACGTGGTGTCGATCGGATCATGGCCATACTATGCTCCTCGGGCACAACGGGCACACCCAAGGCCGTTACCATATCCAATAGCCGTCAAATATTCGAGAGTCATAGGTAGGACATAGGCTAGCTATACCGTACACCCCACATCCATTAGAAACATTTACTGTTTAATCCAGAGTAGAATACAGGGTATTAGTATTATCTCTTGCTACTAATCTGGCCAATCTTCCAGATATTTGAATAGTGACGACATTCAATACGCTCCCAGCACCCTGGACTGGCTCACAGGCTTGATAACCCTAATTACGGCTGGGGTTTACGGCACAGTGCGTCTCATATCGCAGCAGGCTTTCAGTGCCGAGCATTTCCTATCCTTGTGCGAACAGGAGAGCGTCAGCTGGGCCGTGGTGGCTGCATCGCATATCGCCATGTTGGCCAATTGTCCGGCTGCTGACGTGCGCCAGCTGCGCAGTCTGAGACACTTGCTCTTCGCAGGGGGCCATACGCTGGTCGCCACGCTGAACAAGATGCAGAGCTACCTGCGGGGCGAGGGCATCTTGCGCAATGCCTATGGCATGACAGAGCTGGGCACCTGCGTCTCCTGTAACTACACAACCCACTCGAAGCCCAAGTCCGTGGGTCGCCTCCTGGGCAACATACGCATGCGCGTGGTCAGCGAGTCAGCTGTGCCGCTGGGTCCAAACGAGCAGGGGGAGCTCTATTGCCACAACGGGCAGCGCTGGAGCGGCTACTATGGCAACGCCAAGGCCACAGCAGAGATGCAGGACAAGGAGGGCTGGTTTCACACTGGCGATGTGGGCTACTTTGACGAGGATAACTATTTGCATATCGTAGAGCGCAAAAAGGATATGCTCAAGTATCTGGGCATGATGTACTACCCGCATGAGATCGAGGAGGTCATCGCCCAAATGCCGCAGGTCGCCGAAGTCTGCGTCTTTGGCATTTGGAACGAGACCGAAGGCGATGCAGCCGCTGCATCGGTGGTGCCCAAGCCAAATGCCCAACTAAACTCCGGCGCGGTAATCGCCTTTGTGGCTCAGCACATTGCTGTCAACTATAAACAGTTGAACGGTGGTGCTCAGGTTGTGCCACAGCTGGCAAAGAGCGCCAATGGCAAGGTGAATCGTCAGGCTGTGAAAGCTGCCTATCTGAAGTCAGCTGAAAAAAAACGAGTTAACTGACTAACTGGCTAACATAGAAGCCAATTAAAGCCTGAGGCCAAATCTAATGAAAAAGGGCGATTTGAAAATTAGAAAACCATTATTAAACTTTTTAGTTTCTTAAATTGAAGCCAACCACAATAATTTCAGGGTCAGCAAAGTAAATAGCTGAAGAGATAAAGAGATGATAACAAAATACCTGTTTACATAATTACAATGCACTTCAGCGTAGTCCAAAACTGAGGTGCAACTGGAAATCTACCTGGCTTAGATAAGAATGCTTGAAAGAACGGTTCATTATCATCTAATGACGGCACATACCTTGGGAGAATCTGGATTTGGTTACCCCCATGTCAAAACAAGTCACAACGCTACAATCGGTTGTAGCCGACTGCCAAATACTGGTTATTGAATGAAAACCTAGTGGACTATTATGTATAGATAATAGTGTTATTTCTGTATAACTGCAGAAGTCGGCAATAATAAATATAAAATATGTTTTATATGTCTCTGCTGTTTAAATGGAAGTGTAATCAAAATTAAAAGTCTCTGGCTAAAATAGAATAGTTGTAAATGCAAGATTTGTATATATGTTAATAGATATATGTGGAATACAATAGTTTGCTGTACAAATAATTTTTTGACCATATGCGACTAGTTGTAGAAGTCAACTTACAGTTTGCTTGCCATTGCCAATCCTAATGGACTCCATTTGCTTTGTGAACGAGCATAAATACTTTGACGCTGCAGAAAATGTTTTCCTAGCTTTACCAAAAATTCCATGATAAACAGGGTAATCGCTAAAAATGATGCTTGATAACTAAAACACAATAAAAACGTTGACTCATTTTCTCGAAAACACTTTTATTTTTTAACAAATGACCGTCATGTTAATAATTAAATATATATAATATTTTGAAATATATATAGCAATATTGTCTAAGGTAATTGTTAATTAATTGAAAAGTAATTGTTTTAAAAAATACCTCAACAGCATTTATGCAACTCATGGTAATTTTGTTACTTTTTAATTATCAGTGCATGCATATACATGAAAATAGAAATATATATATACATATATGCATTTCTTATCTCTGTTGAGTGAGCGAAAAATGCAACTTGTTGTGCTGCTCTCGGGTCCGTATTTACAATCCTACAATTCAAAGATTAGAGCACTGAGCAGATACGATGATCGTGCCTACTTTTTATACATATACCTCAATTGATATATGCACTTGAAAAGACTGACTCTTGAGCACCGCTTACGCATGTTCGTGCAGGCCTGAGAGAATATATAATTAGTTATTTTTATAATCATCATCGCACACAGTTGTTATCAAGCCATGATGATAATCAGCAATTCTCAATTCCACTTGAGTGTATTTGATTCATTACATTTGCTCTACTCACACAGAGTAACACACACTGACCCTCACACACACATAGGTACATGCACACTACAAATTAGCGCCGTAAACTCGTAGCAAGTGTAGTCTAGTATTATTAATCTACATCCCCATCTACAATTTGTAATCACGCTATTTGCTGTAATAGTATAAAAGTCATCTACACCCAGTGTCATGTCATCAGTCACTTTAGTCAACTAGTTGCGTTCGGAATGCCTTACAAGCCAGAAAACAATTACGACGCGGACCGCAGAATATGGAGTGGACCAGAAGAACGTGACTATTTTGCACCCGATTTATCAATAGGAGAGATCATCTTCCATGAGATGCGACGCCACCCGAAGCTGATAGCTCAAGTAGGTGCTTTCCAGGCTAACTGGGATAATACGCTAACTCATAATAATACTGATTAGATATCTGCCACTGAGAAGACCGTGTTAACACGGGAGGAGCTCCACTTGAACTCGATGTGTGTGGCCAGCTATTTGCGATCCCTGGGATTATTGCAGTCGGATATTGTCGGAATCATCGCAAGGAATACCACACATATTTTTGCCGTGATTTACGGATGCTTCTTCAATGGAATGCCCTTTCACGCACTCAACATATCATATGACCAGGCGACTATCGAAAAGTTGTTCAACATAACAAAGCCAAGTGTTATATTTTGCGATGGCGAAGACTACGAAAAAGTGAAAGCAGCTATGGCTAAGATGAAAGTGAAGATAGTTACAATGCGTAACCATCAGATGGGATCTATTAGTATTGATGAGGTATTGGCCACCCCTGTGGAAGAGAACTTTCAGCCTGCTCGCCTTGAACAGGGAAATATTCAAACTCTCGCCATCCTCTGCTCTTCTGGGACTACGGGTACTCCCAAGGCAGTGACCATCGCAAACAGCCGCAAGATTCTTCACCCCACTCCGTAAGTAAAGTCACTGCAGTATTACATTAAATAATATATTAATAATAAAATTCCTGCTCGTTTTAGCAACCTAACCACTGCGGACGTTCAGTACACTCATAGCACTTTGGACTGGGTGACTGGTCTACTTACAACGGTTACTTCTGGTGTTTACAGTACTAAGCGAATTATAGCTGATAATCCATTCGATCCGGCGCGTTTGTTGCAAATCATTGCGGAGCACAAGGTGACGTGGCTGATGCAGGCGCCTTCGCACCTGGCTATGACAGCAAACTGCCCGGAATTTGGGAAAGCAGATTTGCTTAGCTTACGAACTTACTTCTATGGTGGTGGTCGCTGCTCTTTAGAGGCGCAGCATAAGATCAGGAGTCGATTGCGCCATGATTGCATGCACTTGGCCTACGGGTTCACAGAGCTCGGAAGTGCCGCATCCATAAATTATCACTTTGATGAAAAGCCCAACTCGGTTGGTCGTGTGATGGACGGCTTGAAGATAAAGATAATCGATGATCAGGGAAAGCCGCTGGGACCAAACGAGGTTGGCGAAGTGTGCGTGCACTCTGCTCAATATTGGGCTGGTTACTATGGCAATCCCAAGGAGTCGCACGCAGTACGGGACTCCGCTCTATGGTTTCACAGTGGGGATCTGGGCTACGTGGATGACGACGGCTTCCTCTACATAGTGGAGCGGAAGAAGGAGATGCTTAAGTACCAGAACATCATGTATTACCCACACGAAATAGAAGACGTGATTGCCCAGATGCCTCAAGTGGCAGAGGTCTGTGTCTTTGGCATCTGGAATGAATTCAATGGCGACGAGGCCGCTGCTGCTGTCGTTAAAAAGATCGGATCCACCCTACACGCAGAGGATGTGGTAGACTACGTGAAACAACATTCCAGTGCCAAGTACAAGCATTTGCATGGAGGAGCTATCATCGTGGATGAATTAAAACAAACTGCCAATGGCAAGACCAACCGCCAGGCCACTAAAGCCCACTTTCTGGAGGTTAAAGAAAGAAATTAGATGGTTGTGGCTTATTTGTAAGGAGATTAGATTAAGTTAAAGCGAGTCATCAAGCAAAAAGATCAGCACATTAAATGAAAAATAATAATAAAAACGACCTGCATGTGCGACTGATTGCAAAAAGTAAATTTTTATGCAGTGTCATACTAGAATATATATCATCATCTACACGAAAGCTCGTATGACAGCCAGAAGACTTTATTAGCCCATTATAAAGTATTGTTATGCTAATCCATTCTAATATCAGAGGATCCTTTTCACCTAATAGTCGTCAACTTCAAGGAAAACTCTTTATCAAAAAATTAAATCAAGTTTCAGAAATCGATCATTGATTATTCACAATAAAGATCGTACCATAATCAGAAGGGAATTCCGTTGACCGTAAAACTTGAGCGAGTCACCATTTACTGAAGAATATAAAAGAAACTGTGTGTATATGTGAGGCAAGAGATCACAGGCTTATCACGTATCTTCCAGCTCTGAAAAACAAATAACACGAAACCTTCTTAAGTATGATTATAAAGAACGAAAACACCATAAAAAGCACTACCAAAAAGTCGTCAGCATTCAAAAATATGATACTAACTGCAGTGGGTAACTATGAAGTAATTATATCGCACCAGATTTATCAATTGTTTTGAAATTTTTGACTTGTATTACATTACATGTAGAGATAGTTACAATGAGCAACCATCCGATTAGATCTGGCATTCCATTACAGGTAACCAAATCTACGTCAACAAAGAAAACTTACATACGGGGTCTGTGTAAATATGTGAGCTACAAGTATTAACAATAAATTTTGTTAGTGACTTTCCTCAGCTAAGCTCATATATTAATTTAATGGCAATTAAGATTAAGGTTTTTTATCTATGCTTGAGACAACCCTATAAAAAGCAGCCCGAACATATTCGTACCATCAGTCGTTAAAACCAAGTTGTTGAAGCCGGTATGCATTTCAAACCAGAGATCACTTACGATGCGGGGCAGAAAGTTTGGAGTGCAAAACATGAACGTGATTATTTTGCACCCGAATTATCAATTGGAGAGATTATCTTTCATGAGATGCGACGCCATCCACAGCTTATAGCTCAAGTAAGTCAGGAGTGAAATAAATTCTTGACCGATATTATAATTTTCGAGCAGATCTCGGACTCGGAAAAGACAGTGTTAACACGGGAGGAGCTCCATTTGAACTCGATGCGTGTGGCCAGCTATCTGAGATCCTTAGGATTATTACAGTCGGATGTTGTCGGAATCATCGCAAGGAATACCACACATATTTTTGCCGTGACCTACGGATGCTTCTTCAATGGAATTCCCTTTCATGCGGTCAACATGGCCTTCGACGAGGCGACAATCAAACACCTCTTCAATGTAACAAAGCCAAGAGTTATATTTTGCGATGGAGATGAGTACGAAAAAGTGAAAGCGGCAACAGAAAGCTTGGACGTGAAGATCGTAACAATGCGCAATCATCCCATTGGATCGATTAAAATTGATGACATCTTGGCTACTCCGATAGAGGAAAACTTTAAGCCTTCCCAACTAGAGCAGGGAAATAATCAAACCCTTGCCATACTGTGCTCATCCGGAACTACGCGTATTTCCAAAGCAGTGACTATCTCGAACAGTCGAAAGGTCCTTTCCGAAGCTTTGTAAGTAAAATCAGAACTCACGATAATCAATTTAATTATGCATAATAATCCACCTTAGAGATCTGACCACTTCGGACGTTCAGTATGCTCACAGTACTTTGGACTGGTACTCTGGTTTTTTGACAACGGTTACTTCTGGTGTCTTCAGTACCAAACGCATTATAAGTGATATTCCCTTCGATCCTGCTCGTTTCCTGCGAATAGTTGAAGAGCACAAGGTGACGTGGTGTTTGCATTCACCTCTTCACTTAGCATTAACCGGAAAGTGCCCCGAATTAGAGCAAACCGACATGTCAAGCATACGAACATTTCTTTATGGAGGTGCTCGGTGTTCCTTGGAAGCTCAACAGAAGATAAGGGCTCGAATGCACCACGATGGCATGACCCTGTTGTATGGCCTAACAGAGTTGGGTATGGTGGCAAGTAACCTCCATTTTAAGCAGAAGCCCAACTCATGCGGCCGCCCTGTAGATGGTAAAGAGATAAAGATAGTTGCTGAGAACGGAGATCATTTGGGACCGAACGAAGTTGGGGAGGTATGCGTGAGAAGCGGTCAGTATTGGGCTGGATATTATGAAAATCCTGAGGAAACTCAGAATGTCCTCGATTCGGAGCAATGGTTTTACACTGGTGACTTGGGTTATATGGATGATGATGGCTTTCTCTACATAGTAGATCGGAAGAAGGAAATGCTGAAGTACCAGAGCTACAAATATTTTCCGAATGAAATCGAAGATGTTATCTCCCAAATGCCAGATGTGATTGATGTGTGTGTCTTTGGCATTTGGGATCCCATGGGTAGCGATAAGGCTGCCGCAGCTGTGGTGAAGAAGAAGGGATCACAATTAACTGCTCAGTATGTTGTGGATTACGTGCGGAAGAACATACAAATAATGAACAAACATTTGCATGGAGGTGCTATAATAGTAGATGATTTAAAGCGAAGTCCCAATGGCAAAACTAACCGCAAGGCCACAAAGGAATATTTTCTTAAACTAATGGAATCACATTGATGTATAAACACGCAAATTTTCTACATCTTTTAGCTTATCTACTTTAAATAAATCTCTTTTCATAAAGAAATTCAAGCAAAGTCGTTAACCCACAGGTGGCGCTGCAGCAATTACATTCGAATTTAAACGAATTTTGTACACTGCTTGTTACAACTGCTTAGGCACACTGCTTATTCAACTATTGAAATGTATAGCCTTTGCTGTGTACTGCTTGCGGGTTCTGCTTAGCTAGAATCCACAAATGTGGAACATAATCATAACAGAAATGATTATAGATTAAATGATATATGAAAAGTTTCAAATGCTGCTCAAATGCTGATATTTTGTAGATTGCCCTTAGATGGTGTCAAAAGCTCGAACATTATCTGACCGGATATATTTTGTATTCATTAAAAGCGAACATATCATGAAATGCTATCAGCTGGACAGCTTTCTTGGGCTTATCGCCAACATTGGTTGTATCTGAAGCTTTTTGTTGTTTTCGGGCGGGTCGTCTGATAGGTGACGTTTGTTAACCGTTTGATAGGATAGCGGTTAGCTGATAACCAACTGACAAGCTGGTCTAGTCAAAGACCACTGCAGGTGCTTGTCGGCAGTAGCTGAACGACTTGCGCGACGCTTGGACACTCTGCCCGACGCATCCACATTAAATCCACGTCTCTTATCAGTGAGGTAGAGAAAAACATGGAGGGCGGCCCCAGCACACAGTTCGATAAATATACAAAAGTTTGGAGTGGACCAAGGCCGGCGCATTTTTTTGACTCCGACTGCTCCATTGGAAAAATACTGTTTGCCTTCATGCGCAACCATCCGGCGAGCCTTTGCCAGGTGAAACTTAAAGCAGATCAGTTCTCCTGTATAGAGGAAATCGTAAATTGCTTGCGTTTTTTCATACAGATCTGCGACACGGAGGGCACAGCGCTGACAAATGGCGAGGCCATCAGCTTTGCCATACGCATCGCCCAGCAGCTGAAGGCGATGCATCTGCGGCAGGACGACGTTGTCGGCATTGCCGCCACCAACACCACATACCTGATGCCCGTGGTGCTCGGCTGCCTGCTCAATGGCACGCCCTTCCATGCCGTCAGCCCCTGGCATGATGAGCCCACCTTCAAGCACTTGTTCTGCATCACCCGACCACGGATCATCTTCTGCGACGGCACTGTCTACGACAGACTGAGCGCCATAGCCAAAATGCTAAAGGCGCCCGTTTACACGCTCAAGGACCATCGCCTGCAACTGCCACGCATCGAGGACCTGCTAGAGCCGACCAAACAGGAACTCCACTATATGTAAGTAAGCAATGCAGATCATGAATGTAAATCTTGTCAGCAATTGCTGCAATTGAAATCTTCTTCTTCTATTTCTCCTAGACCGGAGCCTCTGATGCTGGGCGGCGATCAGACAGTGGCCATACTCTGCACCTCTGGCACGACGGGCTTGCCGAAGGCGGTTTGCATATCGAACTCCGCTTGCCTGTTCGATTTTGGGTAGGCTAAAGAGAGACAGATGTCGACTGAGGCACATCACATTAATCACAATTCCTCCGTAGTTTCGTCACCGGCCAGGACGTGCTGCTGTCCTTCAGCACCATCGACTGGGCACCGGGCTTGTTCAACATGCTCTACAGCTGCTGCCACGGCTCGACGCGCGTCGTCACCGACCGTGCCTATACGCCGGAGTATATGCTGCAGCTGATCGAGAAGTATAAGGTGACGCTGCTGACTCTGGCGCCGCAGCAGGTGGCCTCGTTGCTCAAGGCTCCCACGCTCAGCCAGCAGCGGTTGGCCAGCGTTCGCTTCATCAGCATTGGGGGCGGCAACTGCTATGTGGCCAATCTGCTGAAGCTTCAGGAATATCTGCTGAACGGCCAGATCTCATATGGTTACGCGTTAACCGAATGCGGAGGTGTTGCGGCAAACATGGGCGTGGCCAAGCCCTCGTCCGTGGGCAGAATTGTGCCGGGAGTCAAGGTGAAAATTCTGGACGATGCCGGCCGCAGTTTGGGCCACGGCGAAACAGGCGAAATCTTGGTGCACAATGGCAAGGTCTGGAATGGCTACTACGGCAACCCGAACGAGTCGAAGCGCATACAGGACTACCAGGGCTGGTTCCATACTGGCGACATGGGCTACTTTGACAACGAGAACTTCTTGTATATCGTCGAGCGGAAGCGCGATATGTTGCGCTTCCATGGCGCTCAATACTGCCCCTACGAGCTGGAGCAGGTGATCGCCGAGCTGCCGGATGTGATCGAGGCCTGCGTCTTTGGCCTCTGGAACGAGGTCGACGGCGACCCCGCTGCAGCGGCAGTAGTCAAAGTGCCTGGCAGTCGGCTCACCGAAATGGATATTGTGGAATATGTGGCCAAGCGCCTGGTGGTCGAGCACAAGCAGCTCCACTGTGGCGTCTTCTTTCTCAGCGAGCTGCCGAAGACAGGCAGCGGCAAGGTGCTCCGACAGCAGGCCAGAGATCAGGCACTGGGCAAACATTGGACCGACTTTCGCAACGGACATTAATCGTTGTTGTACATATGTATATATGTGGTTTATTGTGGCTTTAGGTCTTAGTATTTAGGCATTCTATTTATTAAATGACTCATACATTCCAGTATTCAATCATAATGTTGTTGTTGGCTGGCTGAACTGTCAGCCAGAAGTCAGCAAAAGGCAAGCCGAAGCAAAGATGCCCTTATACTCGCTTTTGTCTAAGAGTTCAGCTTGCAACAGAGCGAAATAAATATAAAATTGATCAAATGTGTAGTAGAGCATATATACTCTAACATGAATATAAAGTTGATCAAATGTATGTAGATCGTATATACTCTAACATATACACTGCAGAGTACAATCCATTGGTGAATCGCGTCGGAAGCACTAACTGGCCGAAAGTTGTTTTAGATAGTCGTTAGTATTCGTCTTCGATTTGATATATGTATATATTTTTTTTACTATATATTTATTTTTGCCATTATCACGTGCTTATCTCGAATTGATTAGCCAACAATCGCGATATGCTGGCACCTAAATACTAACGAGCAACTGACTTTAATATACAGCGGCCCAATTGTTTAGGTATCAGTCTAAACAGTTGAGAGCTCTCCTTTTATTGCTGTGTGAATTTTAATGGTTTTATATGAAGAGTTGCCGGCTTGGAGCCCAATAAATAATATATAAATGGTTTGTAATTCAATGAGAAAAGTATTTTGCAGAAGCCAAAATATTCTAGGACCACAAGTAGTGCTCTAAATACTTCTTTATATTGGGGAATTTAAATAAAAAGCCAGATTGAATTTGTATATGTACACTCTAAAGTAAGCCTAATCAGTTATTCCTCTTTACATAGTTAATCATGTTATGAGATAATGATCATCTCTCAAATACGTAACCCAAATATCTTTATCGATCAATCAAATCTCAGCCTAGCTAATACAGACACTCCTACATACCTAGTTGTTAGTTGATTCTCTCGTCGCCTTCATTCAAATCAAGCGATCGGCAATCATGTCAACCCTCAGTGAGACATCTAAATTCATAGTTGCATAGATTAGCCCCATTTTCAGTTCAACAACCCTTTAACCTTTCCACTTCAGTCGAGGGTTAGTCCCCCAAACGCAAACTGATCGCATGTAGCATTTGATTGACAGCTAAGCCAAGTTGCACTTTGTACGTGATCTTGTCAGCATTGCAATTGGATACATTGCCCCCTCCTCGTCGCCGCATGAATCACGATCACCGCTTGGGTGCAAACCCTAAAAATAAACTCAATGTTTGGATACGCCCAACAAGAGCAGCAGCAGCAGCAGCAGAAAAAACAATTAAACGGGCACTTAGGCATTGAAAAATTAATTTCAGTTGGGATCGCAGAGGATCATTGATAATGATCGGGAGCTCTTAGGTTGATTGACAGTTGCGAGTTATTGTTTTCAATGTCAAGTTCAAGTTCATGAAATACAATCTTTTTGGGGGGCATTTAGATGCATTTGTCATTGATCATGCCAGCGATCATGTCGCTTTCCTGTTGCTGTTCTTGCTGTTGATGATCGTGGTATTTGCTTCGGCCGCTGTCTGTTCAGGCGTATCAAATATGCAGGAAGTGCAAGGCGTAGCCAATTGCATTAGTCTCGGCACCGGGCACCAGGCATGGGGCAACATATCAAAGCTGCCTGGCGCCTTGGTCAGCTTTGGTTAACTTGGCAAAACCTGACTGATCTTGTTCACAGGGAAATAGAGAGAGCGTGAGAGAGAGAGAGAGAGAGAGAGAGAGAGAGACAGGGAGAGGGAGCTGTAGCACCTCTAATTGTCATGCAAATACCAATTATCATTTGTCAGTAATGCCACTTAGAATAATGTGTCTATGTATAATTAAATGCCAGCGACTGATTCTTTGATCGATCATTACCAACCAGCAACAATCTACAATCTACAATCTACAATCCACAATCTACAATCTACGATCTACGATCTGCAATTTACGATCACTGATCGTCGCGATATAGATCAGAACTCATGAACTAAGCTCTCGCTGATTAATTCATTAGCAACTGTCGACCAGTTTGTCAGTTACACTCATATGACAACTGAGTTTACTATATGAACATGCCGTTGATCGTGCTGAAAATGTTTTCGCATTATATAAAGAATTGTCAAGGCAGAAAATCGTTGTTTTTATGCCAGTCGTCTATGCTTAATTAGCTCTACGATTTGCATATGTCAAAGCAAAGAACTCACCCAATGGCCAACATATAGCCTCTCTAAGAGCTCTACATGGCATAGTAAAGCCATAATTAATGTAGTTTCTAATTAATTCAATATTTGTAGATTCGATTGGAATATACCCTAGGAATATATGTATTCGTAGATATATAAATGTATTACCAAAATTCCCAAGGATTTGAATGTCACTCACAAATTTTAACCCTAAACAAAATTATACAGAAAATAATGGCATATTTTTATAAAAAACTTGTTACTCATTTACGAACTTGTCTGGGATCCACAGCATTTCAAGCGCCTCTTCTCATTGGGTTCTATGTGTATAACTATATAGATTGGCCGAAACGCGCTCGTGCATTCGAAAATCGTTTATACGGTAAGCAATGGAGTTAGCTTAGTAACGAAATCAACAATTCCCAACAACTGCGCCAGGCAAAACTTCCGGAGAAATCAACGACGAATTGCCGGGAAGATAAGGTCCAAAGGAGTTATAGTAACCCCAATTTGATTCTTGCTGGGCGAAATAATTATCGTGTTGATGAGAGCCCGGACCTTTATGAATGTGCAAAGCCAAATTCACGCAGTCAAATGCAAGTCTACGATTCTAACTTCTCATTTTAATCGACTTTGATTTGTCTAATCAATTTTTGGGGAATATTTTAAGCAAATTTAAACTACACGTGCAACAATTATTAATAAATCAATTGCATCCTGAACAAAAAAAGTTCCAGACGGGAACTTCAGGTGAAGAAGGAAGCATATTAGCCGTTCCCTAACTACAAAAAGTTTTACTTGTTTAAGAAAAGAAATTTATTGTGATAATAATTCGTGTAGTTTTTAGGTGTATCGGTCAGCAGGTTAATCTATCTGCAAGCACTAAGACTGTGGAGATAAAGTCCTCCTATATGTCTAATTTATAAACTAGTTTTTAGTTTTCACAGTGAATTCAAACTTTGTATCAACGCAAATATATTTTGGCTAAAATTGCATATAGGCAAAAGGACGTACAGCAAGACAGAAAAAGACAAAGAGCAAAACCAATATACTTCTTTTACTTCATGAACATCCTTATAGAAGTATTTAATTCGAATCCGAAACTGAATTGCCGAGATTTGTTCAATTTGATTAAATTAATTGAAGTTGAAAATCCTTGCAAAGGCTTTGCAAACATTTAATCAAATTTGTTAGCAGTCAAGGTTCACCTCTGCCTCCTATATAGCATGCAGCATACCCCTTTGTCGTATACCCTGTTTTCGAGTTTGACACTTTGCCAGCGACAAGGGGAAATGTTGAGAACCCACAATTTATGGCGCTTAAATTGCAGTCATGCGCATGAGCTAACAAGCTCAACGTCTCAGCCGTTTGAGGAACCTACCCGAACCGAGGCATATTAATACCCAATCCCCTTTCAATAAATAACCCCTCTCTGGCTGCAGAAGCTAATGCGATTGCGGCTTTGGGGCGGATGTTTGGTGTCAAAACACGCAGCGCATTTTCCGTGGAATTTCAGAGCGGATCCTTTCACCTCATCATCGGCTCCAGCCTGCATCTTGGGCTCTGTGTCCCCGCCCCACGTCCGAGCTTCGTCGAGCTGTTTAATTTATGTTAGCGACGTGTTCGCTCAGTGAAAACAAACGGATCGATCGCAAAATGGGAACGATGCATCGATCGCCACTTGGGCTATAAAAATAGTGGACCAATGTTTGTTGTTGTTGTTGTTGTTGTTGTTGTTGTTGTTGTTGTTGTCGTCGATGTTGCTGTTGTTGCTTTTATCAATTTGTGTTCATTTCTAAGCACGAATCGAGCAGCATAGATCATAAAATGCTTTGCCCCCGGCCCATGGTCAATGTGAGGAAACAACAACTTGGAAATTAACATAATTACCGCTGGCGGTGCTTTTCATGAGAGCCGCCCGAACGTGTCAAAATGAAAAGTGTTGCATGATTAGCGCGTAAATAACACGGCCGGGGCATAAATCTCCACGGAGTGGTCGGACTCCCCAGCCAAGGAGCTGGCTTCGGGTAAGATAATCAAATAAATGTACCGATTAATAAAGATGAAGATGCTAGCCGAGCTCCACAGCGTCAGGCACAAGAGAGAGAGAGGGAGAGGCAGAGGGAGAAAGGGAGAGAAAACAACCGTGAGCTAGGCTGTAGAATGAATGACTATGAGTTACTCTTTAGGTAGACTTATTTACTGCCGCTTCCTACTCGTTCTTCCCTTCTTTTATGTCATATTTCTAATTGAGTTTTCGTCTTTTATATGCATATTTACAATCAACGTTTAAATAGAACTCCATATAATCGTATATCACTTTTGGAGCCGACAATCAGTTTTAAATCGAATAAAATCATGAATATAAGCAAATAAACCAGCTCAAGCACTTCGTGCTATATATCTAGGCACTCGCCAAATATACCCCGTTTATCAAATTTTAATGGGCATATGCAATGCAGAGAGAAAGAGAGAACTTAACAGCAAGATCAATGTGGCTGCTGATGTGGCCAACTGTCTGATTAGCCAACCAGCCACCAGCCAACCAACCAACCAGGCAGCCAGCTGTTTTGGTTCGCCTGGCGCCTGCAGCAACAGGAGTCCGCCTGGGCGCATCCCCACCTCCGCCTTGGCCTGCCCCCCAATGTGGGAGGTGTGAAATGTGTGACGAGGCGTCGGGAAGGAGGCGGCCAACACATTGGCAAGTTGTAGTCGCCAACGGGCTAACATGACACATGGCTGTAGCTGCAGCTGTACCGGCTGCATAACTTGGTCAGTAATAAGCCAGAGCTAACAAGTGATACGGCCTGTGCCCGTTGGCCCAAGATGAAAACCGGCCAAGTTGTTCGCTCATATCGCAGATGCTGCGATAGACAGCAATTCCTTAACACGTCCCGAGGACCGCAGGCCAGCAAGAAATATGAAATGCAAAACAAAAATGAGCTGTTAGCTTTAAAATGAACCGATGCCAAATACCCTTGTAGATAGTTTTGGATAAAAAATGAGCATATAGAAAGTGAAAAATTGTTACAATTTAAAAGCGTAGTAATCCTTGTATATATTTCATTATGTGTATTTTTTTAACAATACGCTAGAGTTAGGAAAAAACTTTTTAGAATATATTAGAATAAAAAAATTCGCCAATTAAAAGAAAATATAGGTGCCTGCTCTTATAAATACGATGGTAAGTAAAACTGATCATTTTTAAAGTTTTATTAAAAAGCTTAAAAACGAAATACATGGGATGTAACTTAATATTGAATAATAGGGAAAATAATATAGAATAATATTAAAAATCTCAAATCTTCATCAGCCTTAAAATCTTGAAATCAGAATGTGTTACATACATCGACTGCCGATGTCTATGCCCTTTGTAAGGGTATTCAAAAACTTGTTAAGAGCAAAATGTTGTTAGCGTAGTTGCAATCACTTTTGGCCTGTTATAAAGTACCATTTTTTAGCGGGTTTCATATTACCGTTGCGATGCGGTCAAGGTCTTTGCATGTGTCGCTTTCATTGAGAGACATAGCCGATTCTTCATATATGCTTACACATACATGTATATGTATATGCATAGAAGACACATTGAATTGCTTACCAAGTTCAGTTGTTATTTGCGTCCCTTTCCACAGATAAATTAGTTTTCCATGTTCAGTTGTCACTTGTATCGCTCTGCTTGCATGGCTTGCGGCTAATCAGTTGGGCAACTGCAATTTGCAAGCATTTTTGGCCCTAACTAATTGCCAATTTCTTACATTTTACCATACCCTTGCGACCACACACTGAGAGAGCGCGCCTCTGATAGGGCATTTCCTTCTTTAGCCACGTAAGTGGCTTATTGCCCTTGAATTTGAGGGTTTTTTTCCTCACGACGGCTGACGACAAATGCGCTTAACATTGCAGAGAAATAACTTTATTTCATTTGTTAATCACATTAAACTCTCGCACTTATGCAAACAAAATTACAGCGAACAATCAACTTGCTGACAAAGTTTTAGCCCAAATGTTAGAGAGTAAGAGTTTAGCCCGTCCGTTTAAGCCAAAATCTGAAATACACCTGTTGCGCACGCACAATGAGAATCACGCACATACACACATACACACCAAAAATATATATGTATATGTATATGTACATGTACATGTACATATTCAAGTTCATAGACCCTGAAATAAATTGATCAATATACGTATGTATAAAAGACCCAAATCTAATAGTCTTTGTTGCCAGCCTGTCTCGCTTGGCCTGGTCTGGACCTGGCAAACACTTTTACTCCGCTGCTTATCGCAATGCCCATAAATAAAGCTCACGTCTATTAGCGCTGTCATTAATTTTCCTATTTGGAAAATATGCAAATTAAACGCTGATTAATTGCTGGCAGGAAAAGTGAATCGGTTTCCCTGTAGCAGACGTCGCGTCGGGGCGGCTAGTTACGAACAGAGTCTCATGCCGCCCGATCTTCAAGTGTTTCCGTAGTGTAGCGGTTATCACGTGTGCTTCACACGCACAAGGTCCCCGGTTCGAACCCGGGCGGGAACAAGTCTTTTGCTTCTTTTCTTTTTTCCACAATTATTATTTGCACGCAATTTTAATGCTATATTTAGTTGCTTACATGTGTAACTTTTCCCTTTTTTTGTTTTTATCAAGTTCATGCGTGTAGAGGCCAGCTTACACGCAAGCAACACATGTAGTAAATGTATGTACATACTCACGTATATACACGCCTGCACCTTAAGGTAGTTTTATTTAGTTTTAATGAGCCTCGTTTTACGATCATTTAGGTGTGTGTGTGCGTATACGTTGGTTATATTTATAAACATACAACCCTCAGCACACACGCACCGATTTCAACTGTTGCTGTTTAACGAGCCGCCAATGTCAGCCCCTGCATGACTTCCAATCCTGACACTTTTATGGTTTTCATTTATTGACCCCAGCGCCTTTTATTGAGCAGCGCTCTCAACGCATGCCACCCATAGCGGAAGCGAAATGTTCTATTGAATTGCCATGGACTTGAAGCAAGTACTCTCTCGAACTTAATGGGCTTTATTGACAGATTCTTCGTTCTAATTAACATTTTAAAGCTATATATAAAAGTGTGCAGTGCTTTTCCGAATCGCTTAATAGACTTAGTTGTTTTAATAGCTTTGTTTATTTTGCTAGCCTGCTATAATATCCGTTTTATTTTCTAAAATTTGCCTTTGCTGTTCGCTTTTAATTTAATGGAAGTCTCGTTTGCTTTGATTTCCATTCGGCGTGAAAATTGTATGTTGTTTGGCTATTCCTTGCCGTCAAGTTTCCGTAGTGTAGTGGTTATCACGTGTGCTTCACACGCACAAGGTCCCCGGTTCGAACCCGGGCGGGAACAATCTTTTACTTATTTTTTATATATACAATATAGTATCTATTATTTTCTAACATTGCTTATGTTGCAATATTTGTTTTACTACTAAACGCATATATTTAATATATATGTAAAGCTCTCGGCATTACAAGCTTAAAGCTCCCACGTCGAGAGCTTTTTATTATGTAAAGGGCTTGTTTACTGCTTCTATTTTTAACCAAGTTCATTTAGTGCAGAAGTACTCAAATAAAAACGAAACTATAGCATACGTATAAGGGGATGTAGCTCAGATGGTAGAGCGCTCGCTTAGCATGTGAGAGGTACGGGGATCGATGCCCCGCATCTCCAGTGGGTTTTTTTGTTTCATTATTTATTATAAATATTTTTTTCACTTAATATTTTTTCACATCTGATTGACAAGCTATTTAAGAGAATTATTTTGTGGAGATATTATGCTGGCTGCATTTTAGCTACAACCAAATGATTTTAAATGTCGATTTTCACACGCATCCGACATGTTATGCAATCGGGTTACAGCATTAGACTTTACTAGTTTCCCGGCTGTGCGCCCATTGCGGCTGCTGCCAGAACGGGAAAAGCAAGCGGAGTCGGGACAGAGCTCGGCGACGCTAATCCAATTAAGCATATTCATCATATTCACGCAAACGCAGGCCATGAACTAGAAAGGCAACCCACAAGAAGCCAAGAGGGAGGGAGGTAGAGGAGTTATATGAATATCATGAATAATGTTGACATTTCCGTCATGTTGGCTTAATTAAAATCTATTTAATTGAATTTAACTCCATTCTCAACACTTTTCATAACATTTTACCACACTTCTCACAGTAACTGTCAAAATATTAATGCATGTGAGGTATAAATTTGCAATGCTTGAGACTTTTCTATTTTCTCACTCTCTACTAACAAGACCTGTGTAGATGGAAAAATATTTAAGAAATGGGGAAAATCGAAAGCTATTCGTTTCATTCATTGAAGAATGCTGCCCACTCCGGCTTTTTAAATCGTTTTGAATACATATTGTTTATTGAATTTATTGAATTCACGAAGATATTTTGAGCGCGGCATTAACCGGTTGCCTATATTGGCTATCTAATCTCTTCATTAGATCCGCCGGCTAATATTGGCATTGGCATTGATATTGGCATTCAATAATTGCAGTTGAGGTGGGCAGGTGGGCAGGTGGGCAGCCAGCTGTTCCATTCCACTGCCGCTGCTGCTGCTGCTACTTACCTGGTATGGTGTATTCTCTATACCTCACGTAGACAGCACAACACCCATGCAACAACTAGAAATCAGAAACTGTATACTCGAATGGCCATAAATATGTGAAAAACTGCGAAAGCAAATAAACATTCGCATGCAGAGCATTGAAACTGAGATTAACCGACGCAGAATCGAAAGTACAATACCCTAATTTAATATAGAAACTTTTAAGATAAGATTCGAATCTTGAACTTAGGTTGGTTTATTTTCGCGAGGATGACAATTTACATTTGGCCTTAATATGCTGACATACGCTCGACTCTTGATCCCAATTAAATTCACATCTAAAATTCCTCACATTCTATTAGAATTTTATTGGATTCTATATTATTTAGAAATAAAATTAAAGACGAAGACTCCCAATTGTTGTAAATGACCTTCACTTACATCGTTGACTTGCCCAAAACATTTCACTTCGGGTCTGATCTACATAAATATACACGCTTACATTATCTAATCAAAATTCATACATACATACGTACAAGTTACACGCGACCCAAGCATTACGGATTAAAAGCCGTTACAAAATAGCCGACGAAAAGCGTTACAAAACGTAAAAGCATGTCTTATATGTATAGCAAATGGCAGATAAAAGTAGTAGAAAAAAAAGATTGTTAAGCGATAGTCCAATTGGAAACGGGTAGGCCGGTGCAATCAGCTGACGCGATTGCTACAAAAGTGAAAGGTAAACAAAAACAAAAACCCCAGCTGATAGATTCTTATTTGAACTTCTACAGTCTTCTAATCAGCCGACAGCATTTATCAACGCATTGCGCTTTGAATGGGAGCAAAGAAACAAGATAGAAAAAAAATAGAGGAAGAGAAGAGAGTGAGAGAGAGAGAATTGCGGAACGGAAGGCAGAGCAAGCGCCAGCACCTTCGCCGTGTCATTATGATCTTCAGATTTCCCTGATAAGCAGATAATAAAAAATATTCCTATTTGTTTTGCTTTCTTTCTTTTTATTTTGACAAGTTTTGCGCGTGCCGCCGAGTGACGTCGACTGCGACGTTGACTGCTACGTCATCAACCTCAATTCTTTGCTGTTTATGCTTTATGCTGACTTTTGTGCTTTTTTTCCACTGCAAAGCTAGAGATGGGTTAAGCGTTGTATAATTTATATAATATATAAATAAAATTATAGAATAGTAGTATGCACAGTTATTAAAAATATAAATAAAATTATAAAATAATGGTATAAACAGTTATAATAATATAATATCAAAATAACAAATATATAAATAAACAAATATATAATTGGTAATACATTACAATTATAATGTTTAGCTATAGTTTGCTACTCAATCGTGTTTTCATACTATTCAATTTATAAATTATTATAGCTTAACTGAAATAATTTCGACTTGTCAATATCAATATATACATACATATATCAAGAATAGCATCGATCCGCTCTCATCTCTAGCAAACACTTTTCTTTTCTGTTTGTTGCCAAGTGCCGTAGAGCTTTTGTGCTTTGGCTGCTGTGTTTGCCCATATTCTGCCTCGGGTTTCGTCTATTCATGCGAAATTTTTCAGCAGTTAAATGAATGAATGAGGAAACTTGAGCGATCGACGACAGCAGCAGCAACAACAGCAACAGCCACAGCAGCAACAGCGGGCAACAACAATTCAAGGCCTACGTGACTGGTCTCACATATGTATTTAGCTGGGGCTTGTGGGTGCAGAGTCTCCTCGCTTCGCATTTATTTTCGCTAGTCTGTATAAAATTGATACTATAAATGTTTGTCGCAATTTGAGCGCAAATTGTAATTATTCTCACTGTTATTCAATTAGAGCTGGGCGCGCACCGCACACCACATGATCGCGGCTATTGTCCCACGTGCTAGCTTGCCTGTCTGTTACGACAACCGAAAGGTCTTTGACTGTCGGCGAAAGAGCTAGAGATAATTAAAGAACCTCTCTCTCTCTCTGTGTCTCCCTCTCTCTTTGTAATAATTGGCTGACAGCTCAAGCTCTCTGATCAGCCTCCATTTACCATTTTCTCCCGCACATGTTTAGCATTTTTTTTTTTTTTTTTAGCAAATGAAATGGTCCGAATCCCAACTTTGCAGAGGAAATAAAGACACATTAATATTTATAGAATGTTTTCAGGATAGTATAATTTATTTCATGACATTTGTATATCTTTGTGTATCCATAGACTTCAGTCTTAAAAAATATATAAAATTGTACTTAAGTTAAACAAAAATCGTGCTCTATCTAATCACTATAATTATGATCTATGTATGCGTATATACAGTTTGAAAACGTAACTTATGTCTACATTAGATCAGGAACTATAGCACGTGCATATCGGTGGGTGCGTCTAGGTAGTTGGTGGGTAGTTCTATTGGTAATTTGTTATCCGGAGAGTCAGAGGGCGGCACTGCGCTCCACACAGAGCATTACTAGTAACTGCAGCAGCAACAATTGGAGGCTGGAAAGTGCATAGAATATGGAATTTAATAATATTTTCGGATAGATTTACGATTAAAAGGTAACAGAGGGAGACCAACGAAGGGGGCATAAAAATGAATCGCATGCCAAATATCAAATATTATTATGAAATTTTGTAGTTTGCATTTCATTTTACAATCTTCTTTTGTTTTTGTTTTGTGTTTTGTTTCGTGCAAAATGCCAAATGAATTAATTTTTTTTTTTTTGTAAATTATTTTTTAAATACCATGCAAGAAAAAAGAAAACAAAAAATGAGACAACCAATCGAGAAATTATGAGTTCAATATTTTCTAACTACTTTTCTTTTAGCTACATCACGCTTACCATCAAAATATTAATTTCATTTTGTTTTATATTTATTTTCATTCCACTCAATTGCAAACACGTTTTCTTTTTTAATTTTTTATAATCTTAATTTTATATTTTTTATGTGTTTTTCGTCGTACGTTTAATTATTACTACAAGAATTTGTTAGTCTACAATTTTTTGGGCTTAGTTTAAAATTTATAAATATAAGTTTAATATGTTTATAATGTAAAATATAATAAATTAATAACCTAAAAATATATATTAAAATTATATGAAATATATATCAAATAATTTCACGCAAATAAATAAAAATAATTACAGGTTAGTTCTAGTACTTAATTCAAATACAATTTTTGATTTGTGAGTTTTTGCTTTAAGATTATTAATTTTATTTTTTGTTTTTTGTTTTTTAATTTTATCGCTCTTTCTTTTCGTTGGCTTTATTGTTTCGTTTATGGCTTATAGGATTTAAAAAATTTTCGTTTTGCCGCACTTAAGATTGGTTCACATAGCTTAAACTACGTACTGAGAGGCAGCGAGGTTCGACAATACCACAATTCAATTGAATATATAAATATATGTATTTATATATAAGTTGGGGATATTTATAATAATCGTCTGACTGATCGCAACCGTAAATCTATTTACAAAACAATTTTCGCATGCGAACTATTCGAATTGTCACATTTTGCACATCTCTATGTACTTATAGACTCTTGCTGTTGTTTCTATATTTATAATATTGATTTGATTCATAAGGAAAACATGGTTCATAACTTTTGCAAGCTTTGCATTGTTTCAGTTTCAGTTTCAGTTTCAGTTTCAATTTCAGTTTTTGTTTTTTGTGTTTTCTTCAGTTTTGAGTGGTCGTATTTTTGAGTATTATTTATGTTATCTGTTTTAAAGTTTAAGAGCAGAGACTCAAGTATTTCGAATAGCCTGTAAATAGCTAGAGTAAGTTGTATATTTAGCTAGTTGAGTTATTTGTTCGATAAATAATATAGTTGTTAATAGAGTATAATATGGGCGTGCAATTTGATATATATATATTTTCTTTATATGGATCGGTGCCAATATAAGAACACTTATTCAAAAAATACTCGAGACTCCGTTGTGTAGTAATACATCATTTGATTTGATATTCTTATTCGTGATCGATTGCAGACGCGCATACAAGCTATTATTGTTATCGATAATTGTCGACATCTGGGCGCTGCATCAAAAATACTTTTTTGGACCACAGTCGTTGGGCTGCGTATACATATTAGGCGTATACACGATAGATGTAGAATCGATGCGGTGTTTTGTTTTGTGGTTTTGTGGTGTGCTGTGCAGTGTAATGCATTTCTCGGTGTGTGTGTGTACGTACGTGTATATGTGTTGTGTGGCATGTGTGTGTGTGGGTGTGTATGAAAACTTGCAAATTACAATATCGCATACTCAAGCCAAACTTTTTACAAGATCTTGCTCGATTTCTTAGTTATATAGTGGGATTACTTAATATTTTCATTTTGCAATTCCATTTTAATGCCTTTAAAAAAATAATTAAAAAACAAATCAAACATATATTCAGTTAGACAAATTGCCACATTTTGTACGTTTTCAAAATACCAAAAATATATACCAATTTTTTAAAATCATTTTAAAATGAAGTATTAAATAAAAATAAAATAAAAAACAACAACCAAAAATAAAAATTTCGCAACAGTACAAAATGTGAGAAATGTAAATAGATCAAAGTTAATGCCAATTAGATAATAAAAGTATGCCAGAAACAAATTCGATAAGTTATGTTCGATTTTTGTAAATAGTTTGGAAAATTGTAAAATTTGGAAAAAAAATTGTATTAGTTTTGTTTTTGTGTATTTTTTTTTTAAGGCAAACTCACAAATCAAGCTGATCGTAGTAGACCGAGTCGTCCACAGCGGAGCCGCGCGCCTGGCCCTCCAGTGTGGCATTCTCGTAGCTGCTCTCCGGCTCCTCCTGCGAGTCCAGCTCCGGCAGGTCCTCGTCCTCCTCCTCCGCATCGTCTTCACCCTGAGGCTCCTCAACGCTGGCGTGGGACATGCGCACATTGCGCTCGACCCGATCGCTCGTCTCGCTGAGCGCCAGAGCAGGCAGCGGTGAGCTGCTCTCCCAGCTGTTGCTGTTGCTGTTGCTGCTGCTGTAACCCGGCGTTGCCAGGCTGCTGGCTACTGTGGTGCTCGTCGTCGTTGTCGTTCTCACTGTCGTGCTGCTCAGGTCGAGCAGGCGCTGAAGCTTTCGCACACTGTTGCGCTTGCTGGCATTGCCTGCCCGCTGCCTTTTGGGTCCGTTGGGTCGCTGTTTGGCGCCCGGCTTGGGTGCCTTTCGCTTGCCAGCCGCGCCGCCTGGCCTTGGCCTCTGCAAGGCGCCTTTGGCAACGCCGCCAGGCGCAGCCGCTGCAGCGGCTTTGCGTTTGGCTGTTGGGCCGCCCGACTTCTTGCCGCATTTGGGCGGCGGCGCACCTGTTCTGGCTGCCTCGTCGCGCAGGTCCTTGCACATCTGGGCCTTGGGACCGCGCTGGAGCGTGCCACGCCTCTGACAATTGTGCGTGTGCTCCTGTTCGTGCGGCCGGCACTTGCGCAGCTTCTTCTTCCTCTTGTGCTGGATTATGTTACTGCTAAGATTACTGCTATTGCTACTGCTACTGCTACTGTTAATGTTATTGTTATTGTTATTGTTACTGCTACTGTTACTGTTAATGCTACTGCTAATATGGCCGCTGTCGCTTTGACTACCGTTACTAATACTAATCAGGCTGCTGGCGCTGTACGCAGGCACAGGAACGTTACTGCTACTACTACTACTGATATTGCTACTGCTACTACTGCTGCTACTACTGCTGCTGCTGCTGCTGCTGCTGCTGCTGCTGCTACTTCTGCTGCTGCCACTGCTGCTGCTGCTGCACTTGGGTCGCGGCTTAAAGTGCACCGCATCGATGAGCTCAATCAGCGGCTTGCCGGTATCACAGAGTTGGCGCACGCCATGCTTGACGCGATTGGCACCAAAGTTCTTGGCTATCAGCTGCTCGACCCGCTGCTGCGGCACCGTCTCGGTGATCGCATTCGTGTAGGTGGACAGCTTGCCCAATGTCCTGGTGGCCGGAATTTGTGTGCGACGCGGCGCACCTTGGCCAGTCAGCGCCAAATAGAACACTCGTCTCGCATTCGAGTTGTATGTGGAGGAGTATGTGTTGTAGTTGTGCAGCTCCATGTTCTCATTGAACACACAGTTGTCGTCGAATTCTTTCTGTAACAATTGAGAACTAGAATTAAATTATTTGGCTAGAAGACAGGCGTCAGATAAATATATTAAAGACTAGCCTGATGACTTAAATGCTTATTAGAAATCAGGCATAAGTAAGAGAACTCTGAAGAAGTAAAGAAAAATGTCAAAGAATATGTTACCATGTTAGTTAACAGCACTTGTGCATGTGAATCTGCATGTTACATTAACAGAATCAGCAAGTATAGGGAAATAAACTCTGTTAACTCGGATTGATAACATTTCATTAAATATACATGTTATGCTCACAGCATTTATCTTATTAACAGCGCAAGAGCAACAACAATAACTTGTCAGCTGCTGTTAATCGAAAAGCTGCCTTTTGTAAGTCTTTTTAAATACTCTACAGATTATTCTTCGAGCTCCACTTAGGCATTTTGATGGACAATTAACGTGAATGGCATCCATGCTGTTATGCATAATACATACAATTGTCATCGCATAGAGCCCAATAGCAAATCGAATGGCTGCGTTGATGGCTGCTCATATGCATAACAAACAACTGGGCTAAGCTTGAGCGGGAAAACCCAAGCATATTTGTGTAGAGTACTAAATGCCTGGGGATGGCTGGCGGCCTGGTTGAAGGCTCTTGTCGGTGGCCGCTTTTGTATCTGGTTCGAATGGGTATCTGTTAGATAAATGTGCTCATTATCACAGGATGTGCTCGCTATCGGCGTTGGCGATCGATAGACGCCGGCACCCTGACGATGGCACTGACCCTGACCCCGAACCTGACCCAGATCATAAAGTTGCCTACTTTATGAATGCCACATGACAGCCGCACAAAAGGACAACAGAGCAAGTCGCAGACTTCAATTACTTTCGTTTAGGTAGAAATGTAAAGCAGCTACAAAGGATTGAGAGAGCTGACAACTGGGAACTGGCAACTGGGAATTGGTACTGAGAACTGGGCTGTGTCTGCATCTGTGGCCTTTAGATGCGCCGCCTGGGCGCTCTAGATCAAATTCAATTAACAACATTGAATTAATTCGCTTGTCAGGCAATTAAAATTGTTTCGAGACTCAACTTCCATGTGGAAATGTCGACGATTAAATTTAGAAATTAATCAGCCCAAATGTCGCGCCGACTGCCGGCTACACCAATTTGATATGAAATGAGCCATCCACTGAGTAGAGGAGCTAGTCTGATTGGGGATTGAGGAGAGCGTTTGCGAAAAATGGTTGAAATGTTGACGCCATTTCAAAGGTCTTCCAGGGAAGGGGCCGCAGCCTAGACTAATTTTCCGACACATATATGACAACAGAATGTGGCAATCGGCGCGTGTGTCTGGCTCGAGGCGTCTTTAATGTATTTTTCTCTTTTTATTTTCCTCGTCTAATTTTAGCCTTAAATTAAGTGCAAATTGCAGTCGGAGCGAAAGGAAATGAAGTTGTACGCCGCAGAGATAGCTGTAAATGCGAGACTATCAAAGCCATTAGCTGAGCACTTGCCGCCTTATCAAAGCTGGCGCCAGGTGGAAAGGGTCAAGGGTCAGCGGTAAGACGCACGCCTACAACAAGATTAGAGCAACAAGAACAAGTGATGGGCTTGCAGATGCTCTTTGAACAGACCAGTATAACTAATGGCTATATAAGCCATGGCTTAAGGAATCCTACCAGTCTCGCTTTGTTTCAAAATCATGATGCCCCTTTTTCCGGCTATTGCCAGTGTCTACAGGGTATATGAAACGGTACCACACAAGCCCAACAGCATTTTTTGGGGCCCAGCGCTATCAGCTGGAACAGGACCATAACAATGATAATGCGGCAACATATTCACTGGCCTCTGATTCTGGCTCGCATGACAGAGCATTAATTGATCGCCATGTAGCAGGCGGGCGCTGCGGGCGGTCCGTTTACGTGGAGATTCCAGTCGCAGTTCGAATTATGCAAATTAATAATCACATTTGTATACTTATGGCTAAAACATTTTAATTGGCCAGCAGCGCTGACTCACACGCCTCCCTTTGCTCAGCCCGTCTGTTAAGCACTCTCCCTCTCCCTCTCTCGCTCTAGCTTTCTCTTTCATTTTGAATTTATGAATTGGCAAACGTTTTGCGCTTTCAATTAGCCGCCCCATTAGGCAGCTAATCAAATCAGCTGCCAGACGGTCACAAGATCAGAATGCGGCTGGCATTTGAAATGCGGGGCGGAAAGCCAGCGCAGGCTATTCGCAAGTGCATGAAAATCTATTTTAAAACTGCTGAGAAAGTGTCTCGAATGGAAATCTATAATTATATATATTTAAATGAGCTATTGTGGCCAGATGCAGGGGATTTTGTTTGATTATCGCCTGCTCTTAGAACACTGTAAAAATAGCTGCAATACAGCGTAAACAAATTGCTTTATATACAACAAAATCTTGTCTAGCAGCTGAATCTTATTAAAAAAATATTTAAGAATTATGTTTTTCCATCTTCATATATATTTTTTGATGACGCTTGTAGACAATTATAGAAAATTAAAATATTTTTAAAATTGTGGGCAATTTGAACTTATCATTTTAAGTTTTAAAGCAAAAATTATATGAAATTAAAATTTGTACAAGAAATACAATTTTTTTTTTTTTTCTAAATATTTAGTGCATGACTTTTAATTTTAAGAAATGGTTTTTATTAGACTTGAAATTTATAATAAAATGATAAGAAAATCAATCGAAAATTTTTTACTTTCCTTCAATGATAACTGTTGAATTTACTATAGGATATATGCTCTCTAGTTAAGAGCTAGATTTTCTTATTTTTGCCGGAAATCTGAATGTCGGACAATACAAATTGAAGCCACTTCCGTTGAGCAACAAAAACTAAGAAACCCAATTCAAACTCAACGGAAATCGTGAAATTTAGATTTGCCGCTTCAAGTTAAACTTAAGAGAAAGCTAGAGATAGAGAGAGAGAGAGAGAGGGGAGAGAGAGAGAGAGAGGAAAAAAGACAGATAGAGCGAGCAAGTCCGTTCTCGTTGCTTCTTTTTGACTCTGTCGAATAGTCGCCAAAAAAGAAAACAAATAAAATAAAAAACATACAAAGGCCGCCCAGTCACAACGCCCACTTGACCAACTTAGTGAAAATGCTTAAAATGCGGCGCCATCAAAAGGACCGCAAGACAAACACATGAGACTGACAAAGATGCTGCGTCCGCTGAGGCGCATCAATCAACACCAAAGCATCTGCAGCTATGGCTGCGAATGTATCTGTCAGATACAAAACGCGCCGTTGCGCGCCTGACAGAATTGGCACAAACGCGTCTATTTTGGCTGCGCATGCGAAAAGGTCAAAGTGCGGCGACAAAACTCAAATGTTCAGCTATCACAACAACAACAACAATAGCAACATACGCAGCCGCTTGGCGCCAGGCGGCGAGAAATGCGACGCGCACTGCAGCGGGGAGTCCAGGCGATCACAAAAAACTGTCACATTAATTATCGACAGGACATGCCAGGACCCGGCTCACTTGCCACTCGACAAAGCACCCCAGAGTGAACTAAAAAAACCAAAAAACCGAAACTAAAACCAAATCGAATCTAGGAATAATAAGAACAAGGGTTGGCCCAAAGGACATCTTGACGGATGCTGTGCGTGTTTGTTTTCGCTGCCAGTTGCCTTTTGCCTTTTGTTGTTGTGCACTTCAGTTAATTTTGTTATTTATAGCACTTAATGTTTGTTCCCTTCTCTGTGGGTCTGTCGATTGTTTTGCCTTTGTTATTGGCTATCATCGAAATTTGCCGCTTCACTTGCTCGATAAGGCCACATAATTTGTTATTGAAATGATCATTTTCAGCAACAATTCATTAATATTTATTGTTATTCCACTACTTCGCGACAGATGGCGCCACAAACAAAATAATTAGGTCGCAATTCGAAACTATAAAATATGAGTACGAGTTGATGAGCGTTGATGAAGGTATTAGAATAGAATATGAAATGTACGATTATAAAAAAATTTGCAGATATAGTCTTAAAAGAAAAAATATCTAACATTAAACATACTTAAGCAGAGCGTTTATTTAAAAATAAAAAATAAAAAAAAAACCTTAATTGCTCTAGGCTAAAGATTACTTATGATCTAAGTAGACCTATTGAATTGTTTACTTACCGAGGCATAGGCCGCGCCACACGCATCCATGCACAGATACAAGCAGGTTGCCACACTTTGTATCTTAATGCGACCCACATCCACAGTGGAGCGCTGCAGAATGGCTGCAAGAAACGAAAAGAAAGCAGGTCATTAATTAATTATCAATCAATTTCCAGCGGCGGGCAGCTGCCCAAAAAGTAATATATACACCATATCTGAATGCATATACATATGCTTAAGAGCTGAGCACAAAAGCCGCTTGATTAGCCCAACCAGAACCAGTGTGTCAGGATGTCAGCCCAAAGGCCGGACCCGAGCAGCCCAACTGCCAAAGCTGTTAATTAAATGTCCGACACTTTTAAATGCTGTCAAAAGAAATTGCAGCAAGCCAAAACGAGGTCTACCCAGCACTGTGTATCAAAATGCTATTACGAATCCATAAATAAATTTTAAGAAAAACAATAAAAACCACACTTAATCAAACAAAGTGAAATACGCCCTCCGGAATCGAACCCGCGCACTCGGCACCCAAGCACAGAGCGCGATAGACGAAGCGCTTAGCGTGCAGCGCCACTGCTGTGCGAAATTTGTCAACTGTACAATGGGGCGTTGCGGGCCAAAGTGAGGTTATAAATCGCATATTTCGAGGTTAATTGAAATTGCTGCCATGAATTTCAAGTTCAGGCGTTCTGTAAAGGTCAAACCACTTGTGTGGCCGCAGGGACCGCCCGCTCGACTCCGGCTGCCTGTCAATTTCCCAATCGCCTGGCCAAAGTGTGTCAGCACTTTGTACCCCACACACAGAGGCACACGCGAACACACCAACACACACACACACACACACACAAACACACAGATTCGTTCAATGAACCTTATGCGCTTTATGCCATAATAAACAAGATTTTTATAAATACTTGAACTGCAGCTTGTTATGAACCAATTGAAGAAATCTTGGCAGCTGCCGCGGATATCATCAAAGCAGCCCAAAAGTAAAAAATTAAAAGAAAAAGGAGATAAAAGATTATTGAGGGAGTTAATGCCAGAACACGCTCCGTGGTTTCGGACTGCCAAAAAGAAAGGGAAGAAAAACTATTGAGTGGCCACTTGAGTGATGGAAAAATTGATTTTTGACGCCAAAAAAAAAAAAAAAAATAAGAAGGGAAAAAATCGAAGGAGAACAGCGCAGTGTGTGTTTTCTTTAAAGAGTTGTTTACGTTACGGTAATGATCAACTATGGAGTACGGGCTGATTGGCCAGCAGATGGCGCTAGACCCAAACAACAAGCAGAGCATTTCTTTTGCGGCAGCATTTTATGAGCTATGCCCAAAGGAAATGGACAAGCATCAGCATGCGCGTACCCCCAACAAACTGTAATATATTTCTGGAAAAGTCAATGGAAAAGCCGGCAAGCCGCTGCTAAATCTTTACGATGCAAACTTTTGGCAATTTGTGTGAGCTGTGACAAATGGAAACTGAGAGTACATGGAAATGTTCAAAGAAAATCTGATGGAAAGTAGGCGTAAACTTTTGCTGGCTATGGTAATTGCGTGCACAGAACTTTGTTATATTATTTGCTAGAAACTGTGTCAAAGATAAGCAGACGCCAGGGCGGCGCAAAAAATAAGTTTTATTGGGAGAAAAAACAGAATTGCTTTCTGCGATTTACGAGTCTGCATATCCGTATCTTTAGCTGTAGCAGCTGGCCAAACTAAACAATATGGAATGCATTTGCCTGTTCGGTTTATTTACAGCATTACGGAAATTATAAAGTTGCAGCCGGATAAAAGTAAAATTGTGGCTTTTGCTTGATTTATAATTTCCCACCCAAAAACTAAATCCCACAAAAAAGAGAAAAATATATATCTTTTCCAATTTTTTTTTTTTTTTTTTTTCTTTTTAATTCGAAGCCATGAATAATTGCTAGCGTTGTTCCTTGAAATAAATGAAAATGAAAATGAGATGAAAAACTAAAATAAATGATATGCTAAGCGCTACACTTCATTTGTTACAGATCTGTTGAGCTGGGAGGGGGGAGATGGTGGCAGGGTAAGGGTAGTGGTTGCTCGTAGCAAGTGACAGCCTTTCACATTGTGTGTGTCCAAATGGCGCTTTTGGTGTTGCATTTCACTTGGTTTGCCCCATTTAAAAACCGATTTGTTTAGCTCGAGTTAACATAAGTAATTTTTCTTGTTTTTATCTGTTTTTTATATTTTTGTGGATATATGTTTTTAACATATGAACATTTTTAGTTTGAATTGTGTGTGGGACGCACAACGAATCGTTCAAAATTATTAAAATGCCACGCATTTTATTGCTGCTGCTAGCTCGTTCTTGTTCTTCCATCTCGTTCTTGCGCTCTCGCTCACTCTCTTGTTGTGCTGGCTGTGCTATATTTACCCCCTAAAGCAATAACATCAACAACAATAGCTGCGTGAGAGCGAGCATGTCCATTCAATGTACGCAAAAGCAAAGTTCTTTGTGCTGCTTATATTGATTGTTTGTTAGCACTGCTTGCGTGTGGCGCCGTGGCTTAGTTGGTTAAAGCGCCTGTCTAGTAAACAGGAGATCGTGAGTTCGAATCTCGCCGGGGCCTAGCATACTGAAGTTGTGCGGTAGTTTTTTTTGTTTGTTTTTAATTGATATAAATTATATTATATATTATATTTTAAATATTTGTAAGCCCAAAATATGCATATAATTTTAAAAAAAGATTTTTTTGTCAATATTTAGATTTTAAATTATTTTTTCATGACAAATGTTTAAACATTATTTTATAAACTAAAAAAATTTTTATGAACTTTGCTATCTTAATAAGAGTTTTTTTTTAATAAAACACCTAATAATCTGTATGTTTATTGATCAAATTTGATCCACAACCAATGTTAAAAAAAGAAACAATATAAACGGATAATTCTTTACACTTCACAGAGGTGTGAAATCAATGCATAATAACAAATACCCGAATGATCATTTATTGAACAATAAATGAGCTGGCAGCCCACAAATTGCTCGACAGTTCATTGAACCAACTGTGAACTGTTTTGTGGGGCCGAGCAGGAACAATATGCAGAATCAAACAACTTTGAATCCGAATCGAATGAATATCCGAATGAATATTCAAGGCACGCATCTGAGCTGCTTTAAATTGCCCACGTATTAAGCACGTAGAAAAGTCAGTCGGAGGCACGCACTTCCAATAATTAAAATGTCAAAATATGACTGTCAAAAGTCGAAGTTCTTGAAGATGTACACGATTGAGTTATGTGACAAACTTCACCGAAAAATTTTCCCCTTCGTGTTTAATCACCGTTGCAGGCGCACAATTTATGCTAATGAGGCCTTAATTTCGAGACTTTGTCGCCGACTCGACAGTCGATAATGATTAAATTTATGATCGGCTCTTCAATAGAGGTTAACAATGAAAACCAAAAAATTCAAAAACTTTTTTTTTCTTTTAATATGTTCATCAGGCACATAAAATTTAAAAATGCATGCATATATTTGAGAATGTAATTTCCATTATATGTTTAATTATGCTCACAACGAATATAATGTGTGACATATAATACAACTTATACTGCGTTTTTTGTGGATATTTAACATAATTTGACAGCAGCCCTATAGAGACCAATATAATGATCTTTTACTACTGTGCGTCGTTTTTATGATCGACTTATGTTTTCTGCCTTTTTATATATTTATATGGTTATGTATATACATATATTATTTATGTATGTGGCCAGCGTATTTTGACAATTTAATAGCATTCACAGCGACAGCGCATATCAATCAAAATAAAGTTGTATCTCACAGATACAGCTGGCGCACAGCTGAACTTTGTGCCACCAAATTATAGCTATTAAACACTAATAATTGCGGTTTATAGAGTTGTCTCTTTAAAGTCAATAAATCTTCAGACTTCCAACGAGTAGAGGAAGAATCCGCAACTGTGGGCGCTTAGATAAGCGTCTTATATTTGGGTGTCGTAAAAGATTTAATGGGAAGGGAAGAGACACTTCTATAAAAGTGAAAACGGACGGTAAATCCCATAGAAGGCTCACCCCTAAAGGAGCTAAAGATATATTGAAACACATATTATATCAATTTATATATTCAATTCGCACAGAGTTTATACAGTTGACTACCTTTTTCCTTACTTTGTTTAACCCTCTGATGCCTATGGAGCTATTGTTCGGTTCGGCTTTGCCAATAACCGAATTGCATTAACGTGTCTTTTGGGGGTTGTCAGCGGATATCCGATGCCAATATCCGATAGGACAAATGCGCATAAGTATAAATTATTAAAACCCATTGACAGCTGATGCTTAGGGGTTGCTACAAATTGGCATAGTTGTTGTTGTTGTCGATGCAGCCACGCCCACAAACGACAATGATAATCACATGTTGCATATTGAAGAAATTTTTGATTAGTCTCCGATCTATTGTCATGATAAATGCGCAGACATTGATGGGATTTGTCAGGGCCCCAGCTGTGCGGAGTTAGAACTAAGCATCTATACATAACTATCCATAAGTCTTAGTGGCTTTCACTGGCAGAGGCCATGCCACATAGGAAGCTACCGTTTAAGAGCATGACCAAATCTTGAATGATATCTCCCGAGTCCCAATTCATTAATGAAAAATGAACATAGTTATTGAGCGTGCCTTGATTTGATTAAATCAGACTAATAATGTGTAAAGTATGGGGCCCACCGGGCGAGTCCGCGTCCACGTCCGCTAAGCTGCTTAGCCGTAAAAGTTTTATCAAGTTTTACCAGTGAAAGTTCATCTGATTTGAATAGAAAATATTCCAGTAAATGTATAGCATGTTGTTCTTACAAATTAAAACAAGCCGAACAGCAAAAAACAAATATGAAAATTTGAAAAACAAAAAACTTCAAACAATTTGTAGCTGTTGTTTAAGGAAAAAAACATGTTAAAAACATGTCAAATTTTTAAAAGAAGTTGTTAAAAACTCGAGAGAAAGAAAAATTAGTTTTTGAATGCATTTCGTAAAGGTGCCACGCCTCCATTTGACGCTGCCGCCCCGCCGGACTCAATGACAGGCCAATTTGAAGGCGCCCGCTGCGCGCGCCGCTGCCAGCGTCGCAGTCGGCGTCACAGTCAGAGCCGTGGTCGTTGTCAACTTTGCGGTCATCGTCTAGTTTTTGTCTTTCTTTCTTATTTTTTTTTCTTTTTGGTTTTCCGCATTTTCTTGTATCTGCCCAACCAGTTGGAGTGGAAATGAAATATGTAGATGAGTCTTTAATTAATTTGAGACACGACACGACAAGTGGCGTCGTCTGTGGCTGCGTCTGTGGCAGCAAAACCAACGGCAACGGCAACTGCATCGGCAACAGCCACAGCATCTGCAACTGCCACGACGACTGCCTCCTGCCGCTTTTTGGGCCCCGCCAGCTTTTTAGGCCAAGAATCAGGCGACAGGTTTAGGTCCCAGCTCTACGCACAACTATTCAGTGACGTGCGGGCAGGTGTTGACTCACCTGGCTGACTGTCCATTAGAGGCTGTGATCGGTTTTAAATGCATCCATTGATCATATCGTTATATCTGCAATTGTCAGCCGCTCAGTGTGTCAGCTATTAAATTCATGTTCAATTCAATTAAATTATCGTCCAATCAATTTCCATAAGTTGTTAGCGAGCCACAGGTGAACAAAAGCTGCATACAAAGTGCTTCAGGCTGAAGTTTCACTTTAGATAATACATTCCATAATATTTTATTTTACTCATTCATAGAAGAAGTATATTTTGATAAGTCATAAAAAATATTACATAGCTTGGATGTCGAATTGTTACAGCAGCTGATTTAATTTCTTTATTCTTCTTCGCTGATCTTCAAGAATCTTTAGTTTCTTGATAAAGCCCCGAGAGCTTTGATTTATGAATTATGGTTATTTAGAGAATTATGGCTATCAACGAAAGGTTTCTTTATATCATATTACTTCATTGAATGAAAGATCTTTAAAGCTAATATGCAAACCGATTCAGCTTCATCTATAGATCTCGATTCTTACCTAATTACTGGTATTATTTCATGCCTTGTAACTAATACAAAATAATAGGCAGTTTTATCTATATACTCTAAGACCCCGTTAATCAACACCAACCCATTGATCTTATTGCAGCATGGCATCTTATTATTGAGCATAGCTGTGATCGATACGAGATAAATAATTTCTAGTCTCTTATAGACTTACTCAAGTGAATGCTAATCTTTGCGGTCCATAATTCTTTGTCGATTTGTCAGTGCTATGTTGATCTTGATGCAGCTACTGATCTTTCCAAGAACCACTGTGATCTTGGCGGAACCACAAACACACAATACCAGCCACAACAGGCCATTGATCATTCGCTTAACCCATATATCTTTTATAGACAAAACATTGATCGGCTGACACCAGAAGTGTGCGACCGAAAACTTCCGCCCGATGACAGTTGGTGCGGACAGTCAGCTGCCCGCATACAAGAATTCTATCTGTGTGCCAGACAATTTTAAAAGCTGCGCGTCTGCAAATGCTAAAAATGTTTTATGGATTCTATGTAGCAACTATTTTTGTGTGTGTTTCTATTTTTCTGATTTTTTTTCTTTTTGTTGTGTGGCATAAAAAAATGCAGTCTAACCAGACATTGAAGCAAGACGCTGACAGGCGGGCGGTCGGTGAGTCGGTGGAACGCTCGGCTGCAGTGGGTCGGGGTAGGCTTTTGGCGAACGGGTCTACCGAATGGCAATTGACAGGTTGGGCTTTGACAGCGATGCGTGCAAAACATGCGGCTTATAACAGTTCATTTTGGCTGCATGTATGCATGTCTGCATGTCGCGCATGTAATTAAAAGATTTATATACATATCTGTATGTGAATTGTATACGAAAAATATAGATACATTTATCTTTTTGCCGCATAAATCAAACGTGACAAATTGTCTAATTGATTTCTGACCATTTGCAGTCCGTAATTAAATGCAAACTTTATTGGCCGAGTCTCGAGCCAAGCTTGCTGCACTTAAAGCAATAACGGCGCATGCCACGCCTACAAATAGCACATCTTATCTCGCGCTTTGTTGACTGCTTTGCTGCCAACTTTGTTGTTAATTTAATGACTGCCTTAATGTGTCACATAATGATAACGAGGATAGGGCGCAGTGTAGTGCCCTCTAGCACTTAAGATAGATGAGCTTAATGCTGTATGCAAATATTTTCCACACTCACACATACACACACACACACATGCACACGGGCACACATTATGATTGTAGTGCAGCTGGTGCTGCTGCTACATTTGGTTCTATAAAAGTGCCCAGCATTGTGCCTGGCAGCTGAAACTCTGAACAGAGCTGACCCTGAAAAGTTCGCTAAATTGAAGCTTATCGCGCGGGTCGTAGCATAAATTCTATCAAAATTATCTGCTTTATTTGTTTTCATATTAAGTGAATTGTTATTGTCGGCTTGCTGCAAATGGAAGCTTCAATTGAATTAGGGTTTTCTAGAAATAGCTAGCTGTAGTGCGTAAACAAAGTAGAATATTCCGTAAAACAGTTTTCTAAATCGAGTTGCCTTTTCTATGCCATCGATAATAAATATTCGCAGCGAATTCTTAGTAATTGTTTCATGAATATTCAAAATACTTTATATTTGCTTTTAATATCCCATTCGCTGCAAAAGTTTCTCCCACAGCTAAAAACTTGTTGCTCGACTTTCCACATGATCAACTAACCCTACAGAGCACCCATTAATGTAATGGCTCCCCAAACAGCACTCTGATTGGACTTGTGGGGAAAGTGGGGGAATGGGCGCTCTGCAAACATATTGTAAATTCGAGCTGCAGTCAAAGTTCAAAGCGTTTCCATTTGTATTACGGACGACGTCATTTACGTCAGTTTGACATGATTTAGCCATGTCAAGGGATACGATTTGGTTCGCTACGGCTTGGTAATACGAAATCGAATTGGCATTGGAGCTGCCTGCTGACACACATATTACACGCCCCAGGGCACGGAGATACATAAAGCCAAATATATATAGTTGTGAATGGTAGACATCTAAATACTTGGAATCTGGAGCGCAACGAATTGTTGCTGTTGCTGTGCTATTGTGCGTGCAGCTAAATTGTCGCCCTGTCAACGTCAAGGGGCAAATATATTTTTAGCTGTCAGCCCGCTAGACATTTGACATGTACTGCAACACCCTCGCCTCGTCGCGCTCTTTTTGAAAGAAGCAAATATTTCAATTAGTTAGAGTTGAATTGTTGTGGCTAAGGTTGTTAATAGCAGCTAATGCTTCCTTAAATGTTGTGGGACAGACAGATGTAAGCCTATATGTAGTTACATAGTTGTAGATAAGGGTAGAGGCATACATATACCAATATACAGATACAGATACAGATACAGATACAGATACAGATACAGATACAGATACAGATACAGATACAGATACAGATACAGATACAGATACAGATACAGATACAGATACAGATACAGATACAGATACAGATACAGATACAGATACAGATACAGATACAGATACAGATACAGATACAGATACAGATACAGATACAGATACAGATACAGATACAGATACAGATACAGATACAGATACAGATAC